>CM060331.1:42469016-42474613 GCA_030674155.1 Stramonita haemastoma
TCTTAATTGTGTTAAGGCAACTTGAAAACAATATGAATTCATATCTAAAATATAACTTTCTTTGCCAAAATCAGTTTTGAATGTCCTATACATTTTGTACCTATCACGATCTCTAACAGCCCCCTCCCATTCTTGCATGAACATGTCAATAAGCCTCTGTTTAAATATACATAAAAATGCTTTTATATCCCCAACCCCTTGTTGTAGCCAAACAATATTAAAGCCAGTGACACACAATATCTCTCTAACTTTTGAAACCCAACGGTGTTTACCAGAGTTGTCAAGTTCAAGAAGCATTTCATACGCTTTAAATGGTAACCTTTCTCTATTCATTTGCAATAGTTTAAACCAAAATCTTACACATGCTATATATGTATTCACATACAATGGATATCTTCCCAGTTCCCCATATATCATTTTATTTGGAGTTCTAACTGGAACACCAAGAAACCTTTTACAAGCAGCCATATGTACCTTTTCTAAATGTTCTATTCTATTTAGTCCCCATATCTCAGCTGAGTATGTCAAAATTGGTTGAATCTTTGTGTCAAAGATTTTAAAGAAAGTACCCGCTGTCATTTCCTTACATTTTTGGAAAACCCGTTTAACCTGTACAACTGCCTTTTTCCCTTTAGTAGCTAAAAAATTAAACCCTAGGTAGCAGTAACTTTTTACCACTTCTAGTCTGTTACCATCAAAGAACCATTTTTCGCTTTTACCTAGATACCCTCCCTTCCTAAACACCATCACCTTAGTTTTATCAATATTGACACATATATTCATATTACAACAACAACTCTTTAAAACATTTAACTGGTTTTGAAGTCCACTTGGAGTAACTGACATCAATGCTACATCATCTGCAAAGAGTAAAATGAATAATTTCATAGCATCGTGCATCATTCAAACCCCTTGTTTACCTTTATCATGCATTTTATTTGCTAATTGGTTTATGAAAACAGAAAATAAGGTAGGGCTCAAAACGCATCCCTGTCTAACTCCTACTGGTGTTTCAAACATGTCTGTCAATTCAGAATTTACACGGACACATGACAACAATGACATATACATAGCTCTAAGTGAAGCAAAAAATCTACCTTGCACACCTTGATCTTTAAGACATTGCAAAAGTTTATCATGTTGAACTGAATCAAAAGCCTTCCTAAAGTCTACGAAAGCAACATAAAGCTTTCTACCTTTCTTATTCATACAATTTTGAATTACAGCATACAGAGTAAATATTTGATCAACTGTAGAATACTTTTTACGAAAACCCGCTTTGCACTCTGAAAGGATATTGTTATTTTCTAACCAAGTGTACAGCCGTGTATTCAAAACTGTCGTATAACATTTAGAAATTATGCTTAAAAGAGATACCCCTCTATAATTGTCTACATTTTCAAAATCTCCCTTTTTATGTAATGGAATGATGATAGCTTTTGACCAATCATGGGGGTAGACCCCTCTTTCAAAAATTTGATTAAATAGTTTTGTAAGAAATACCTGCACTATTTTACCCCCACTTTTCAACATTTTGGCAGATATATCATCAATGCCACATGCTTTGCCATTTTTAAGTTTTCTGATGGCCTGAATAACTTCATCCTCTGATATGTTTTTATTAAGAACATGGCCTGCTTCATCCGACAAATCAAATTCAACATCACAATTATTGCTATCTACGTTATTTGTTTGGAAAATGTTCTTAAAGTGTTTAAACCAACTATCTGTGGATATATTATTAGTGATCCTTTCTTTGTTTGTGCAACCCATAGCTCTTAACTCCTTCCAGAAACGTGAGGGACTGAGAATTTCCCTTGCTAACATGTCAGCTTTTTGCTTTCTAAAAGCTTGCCTTTTCTTCTTTAGTAGTAGTTTATACCTTTTCCTAACTTCAACATATGCAATTCTATCTTCTTCTTTCCTTGTTTTTCTAAAATGGTTTAATTTTGTCCTTGCTTCCTTTTTTGTTTTGTTACATTCACCATCAAACCAATCTGATTTTTTCTTCCTTTTAGGGTAAAACCGCTTAAACATACATTTACTCGAATCTTTTAGGCAGTGAACAAAAATTTCTAATGCATTATCAACATCACTATCTATGCTTGCTGTAGCGAGCATCATTCTGTTTTGAATTTCTCTACTCTCCCAGGTTTTGACAAAATCATTTTCATATGCCTCATTCCATATAAATTTTCCTGACATCACATTTTCATTTTGTTCTGTTCCAGTAAAGCAAATAGCATTCATTCCCTTAGATTGTAAATGCATAGTGACTGGTAAGTGGTCTGAATCTACATTGTTCAAAATAGACAAAACTGTAACACAATTTGAGGAAAAAAGTTCAACTGACACAATAAAATAATCCAACATACTGTCCCCAGAAAGTCCAATATATGTGCACCCATCATCAAAGCCTGGTTCACACAAACCATTTAATATAAGACAATCAAATATATTGCAAAGCTCTATCAACTGCTCACCAAAACTATTTATTGAACTGTCCTGAGATTGTCTTGGATACTGGTTATTATCCGGGAGTACTATTTGCTCATAAACATCATCATCTCCATTATAATAGTAGTTTTTCTGGGCAGTGCGTGCATTCAGATCACCACATAACAGAATGAGGTTATCTCCATATGAATCATGCAGATCTGTTAAACATTGCTCCAAAAGTTCAATGCCATAGACCCCATGCTGAGTCTTCCAAAATCCAGAGTCACAAGGTGGGATATATGAACAAACAAACATAATATTTTTCATTGTACAAAATAGATCTTTACTAATATTTAAAACAACTGTGTTCTCCTGTTCTATCTTTATGCGAGTAATAGAATCGGCAAAACATTTCCTGACCATTACAATGACACCACCTGAGTATCTCCCTTGATATGAAAGTTTTTTGGCTTTTTAAGTAAATATTTCAAAATCTTTGAACAAAGCTGATTCAAACTCAAAGGCAACAAAAGTTTCAGTTAAGCAAACAAAATCATAAGATGTCACAAAATTTATGAAGTCGTTATTTTCTAGCTTTTGTAACAATCCATTCACATTATAGTTAAGAAATTTCACTTCTTTTATATTTACACTATTTACAGTTTGTTGTGCATGCATCCCAGATGGTAACATGTCCTGTTTGCTACTGTAATGACTCCCCTTTTTGTTTGGGGGTTTAGTACCATGTACTGTGGCCTGGCCGGATTCCTATTTATTAGCCCCTGTTGTACTGCCTTTTCTGGTCAGAGGTTCATTTGGCTGTGCATGTCTTTTGGAATTAGTGAGCCTTCCAGAGTCAACCCTTTTGAAAGAGTCAATGATGTTACTCTGGCTGCTTGATCTTACTGCAGCTTTTGAGCGGTTGTTGCTCAGGACACGTGAACCAGACACAGCGCGTCTTGGACGCAGGCTGTGAGATGACGACTGGTTCTGTACAGTCTGACTTATTTCTCTGTCCAGTTTCTGTTCCATGTCCTGTCCATCTGTCAGTCTGTCTGCTAGCATCTCTTGCCTAGATGAACTTTGCAGAGGTACATTTTCATTTTCAGGTCTGTCCATCATGTCATCTTTGTCAGTGTTCACCTCCATGTCAAGCTGCTCAGTACTTTGTGAGATGTGATCTGCTACATCATGTCGGGTATAGCTTTGCTCTTTCTCAAGCTGTTCTGAACCCTGTGAAAGATGAGTTTCAGTACCATCTTCTCTTTGTGTGGCGGTCATTGTCATTGTACATTCACCCCCAGTATCACGATCTGCACACACAAAATCATGCTGTGGAGTTAAAGCATCACCTTCTAACCTGTTACCATCCTCAACCATAGTCTTGAGTCTTGTCTCTTCCTGGCTGTCAGTCTTTAAGTTTTCTTCTTTGTCAGAGTCAACGTCAGTAGTGTCACTGTTTTCTGTGTGAGGCAAACTGGTCTTTGCCTTGTTTTGTCCACCATGGTGTACATTGTCCTCCCTGTAAAACACAGTCCTTTGTGCCCCTCTTGTATTTCTATTATTTCCCCTCTTTGTTCTTGGTCTGCTGCATGTGATTGTCTGTCAAAGTCTTTTACCATTATCTGCCTTCTATAATGCCCACTTCTTTGTCCACGATCTGGGGACCGCTGCTCCCGTGGTTCACCATGCTTCAGCGCATCCCTGTATGACCATGAACCAGGTACAACAGGTACAGGTTCATTTCTGTCACATTTCAGGGAGTCTGACCCACGTCTGGTTTTACCTTCCACCCTGGGTCTGAAGGTTGCCTGGTGGTACCCCATGTAGCCAGGCTCTCGCGTCCAGCTCCTTCTGCCATTTTCGTAGTGGCTGTGAGGGTCACCACTGCCCCCGGCACCTCTGGAGTGGCGGCTTCCTGGCTGGAAAGTGCGCTGGGGCTTCCTTCTCCACTCAGCTTGCTGGCTGCCCCCTCCAGGCGTTCCTCACTCCACCAGGAGTGAGAAGACTGACAGCCTTCAGTGCCGCTGTCCCTGTAGGAAAAAGGCTGCTGCTTGTCCCGGACATGCAGCTTCCCACTGTGGATATAGGCAATTTTTCCTTGCCCCCTGTGAAATTCCAGCATAGACCTCTGATGTGTAGTCAGGTCAGTGGCCACACGGATGCCATCAGCTCTTAAACTGTGTCTTAGTTCTTGATCACATAGAACTGTCATTTTGTCAGCCCATCGACAAATCTGTACTAGTATTGGTCGAGGGCCTTCCCTCCTTGAGCGTGGTCTTCCAAGGCGAAATGCTCTGGCGATGTCTTCACTTTGCCAACTGGGCGAATTGGAGTGCTGATTCAAAATGTCCACAACAAGTTGAACAGTACTGTGCTTGTCTTCCCAGTCAAGCTCATGTAGGTTTATGAATCTGAGATTTAGAGCTTTTGCATCCTGTTCGTTTGACTCTAGTTTGCTCTCCAGAGAATCTAATCTCTCTATAATGGTGGTCCTGTCCTCTTTCAGCTCTATTATGTCTTCACTATTTGATCTGACTTTTTCTTTGAGTTGACTTACTTCAACAAAGAACTGAGATAGTTTTGTCCTCTAATGTACAAAACTTTTCATCAATGTCGTTCTTTATTCCATTCAGATGGACTGTAGTCCTTGCTGCATATGCACAAAGTGCCACTCCAAGAAGTGAAAAAAGTTACCTTGAGGTACTGAAGTCATGATTGATAAACCTTCTCAAGCGCCTATGCTTGCTGTCCTCTACACAGGTTAAAGGTCAATGACGGCAAAGGCAATGTTGACAGGTGAGAAAGAAACCCCCCATACACAGCAACAACACAGGTGACACACTGCCAGCCCACATAATTCACGTGCCGAAAGGGGGAGAAAAAAAATGTACGTTGCAAAACAGGGCTGAACTATTTTCACTGGACTGTCAATATTCATTTTGTTCTTTACATCATGTAGTTATTTAAGTACATAAATCAGATATAGTCACTGACCTTATCAGCAAACTCTTGACACGATTGAATGGTCACAGTCACTATGTACACACAATCAAAATATATTTGTAGTGTTGCCACTGGAACTGTCACAATTTGACATAATTCACAGAGGAGAAGGCAAGCACGTCCACCACTCAGCTCCCTATTTCGGCCCCCCC
>CM060331.1:42477213-42492213 GCA_030674155.1 Stramonita haemastoma
ATTTCTACACCTAGGTATTTTTTCAATGCAAATAAATGTTTCTTTTCACAATAAAACGCATTATTATCAAAACCCCAAAACTCTGCACCGTACTAAACAATTGGTTGAATCTTGGAATCAAATGATTTAAAAAAAGTCTTCAGTGAGTTACTTTTTAACCTGTACAATTTCTGTAAAATGCACATCAATGCACGTTTTGCTCTACTATTCAGATCATGACATGCAGAAGCAAAACTTAGCTTGGTTGAAAAATAAACTCCCAAGTATTTCTATGCATTGACAACTGGCATGACAGATCCATGGTAAATCCATCCTTCCTTTGCTGCCAAATATCCCCCTTTTCTAAATACGACAATATTACTTTTGTTCATATTTCCTTTTAAATGTAATGAAGAAGCTGCTTGTTGTACACTGTTGAGCTGTGTTTGTAAACCAGTGGGTGTTTCAGATATCAAAGCCACGTCATCACTAAGCAACAATATGAATGATTCAAAGAAATCATACGTAAGAATAGCACCATGTCTTCCTTTTCCAGTAATATCTGATGCTAACTCATTAATGAAAACAGAGAACAAAATTTGAATGTTTCACACCCCGTGTACAGTTACTGTAATCTGTCAAACCTGCCCCACATCTAACTCTAGCTCTAACATTTACGTACATACTGGAAAAGCTGATCTTTTATGCCATTTTTCTTAAGAATGGGCCACAATCAATTTTTCTCCACATTATCAGAAGCCTTTTCAAAGTCAAGAAAAGCTACATATAACTTCGATTCAAACAAAACTGTTTTGAACCAAAGCCAGCAAACAAACCATGTGGTCAACAGTGGAATAGCCTTTTTAAAATCCTGCTTGGTGCTTGCCTGTTAAGGTATGTTCTTTTACCTATTCTTGAAGTCTGTTGTTGATGATTGTACTATATATATCTTACTACTTGCATCACTTTAGGATATACCTCTATAGTTTCCTGGGTTATTATGTCACCTTTTTTAAATAATGGAAGCACAATTGAATATGTCAAACTGTCTGGAAATATGCCCTGTCAAATGATGAGAGAAAGAGAGAGAGAGACAATGACAATGGTTTATTGTGATTTAAGCTTTTTTTCAGCCCATTCACAAGGGGACAGTGGAAAGGGGGTTGGGCACAATACAAATAATCATATTGAACAAAAACAACAAGAAACAAAATACGATTGCAGTCCAAACAATCTTCATGGCATGGATTCCACATCATGGTACAAAGATAGAGATCCAGAGTCGGGTACATGATTGCAACAAAGTGTTCAGTCGGGTTGGGCCTCTAGCTCTTGCTATTTTTTGTTATCAGTCCACAATTCACCATTCACAAAATGTATTGCGTTAAGCTTTCGCCCATTGCAAAGGGACGGGGCTGGCGAGGGTGGAAATACAACAAACATACAATTCACAGACAACACAGCACAAACGATGAAGTCTGTGGTAAGGTTTCCATATCACTCTGCCTTCTGTCCTTCATGCCCACTGGCTCGTGATAATACGTCACAGGTATGTGTGTCACAGATGTGCATGTAAAAAGTTCGCTTGGTCTCTCTCTCTCTCTCTCTCTCTCTCTCTCTCTCTCTCTCTCTCTCTCTCTCTCTCTCTCTCTCTCTCTCTCTCTCTCTCTCTCTCTCTCTCTCTCTCTACAAACATCACACACACACACACACACACACACACACACACACACACATACACATACATACATACACATGCACATACAGAGAGAGAGAGAGGGAGAGGGAGAGGGAGAGGGAGAGGAGAGAGGAGAGAGAGAGGAGAGAGAGAAGAGAGAGAGAGAGGAGAGAGAGAGAGAGAGAGAGAGAGAGAGAGAGAGAGAGAGAGGAGAGAGGAGAGAGAGAGAGAGAGAGAGAGAGAGAGAGATTGTGGTAAGCTTTCAAGCCCATTTCCAGATGGACAGTGGGGAGGGTACTGGGCACAAACACATATCTAGTTAAGAAAAAGAAGAAAAAGCCCATTTCACAACAGCCCAAATAATGATCACGGCATGGATTACACATCATGGTTTAACAGCTGCAAAGGACACAGTTATTGGAAACTACAAGAACTGCTTTTTGCAGAGCGAGAACCAGGAGAAACATTGACTGCAGTGAAAGCTTTACCAGCCATTTAACAAACATACCTGTAATTCTTCTCTAGAAGAAAACATCACTGAAATGATGAATAACAACTGTCTTCATGTCAAGCATTCGATTATGTTTAAAGGTAAAGGTAAGGTGTCCTATAACCTATGTGGTCGTAGGGGAGCAAGGCATCAGAGATCTCAGCTTCACTAGGGGCCAGCATATTGAGGGCAGTGCCCATCTCCTTTCCCTTGCTGCTTTATTTTGCCTGACCCTAAAGAGGGCAGGTGCCCATTTACAGCTGGGTAAATTGGGGAACTGTACTGAATCCAAGGTGCGCAAAAGGTCACGCATCTACTTTGTAACAACACTCGATGCTGCCTAACCGTAGCTTGGGGAAAGCAAGTGTTTTGACCACTGAGCTATCCCGTCCCCTGATTATGTTTAAGCTGATGGAGAAAAACCCACTGTAAAGGTTGAATACTATCATGCTCAAACGTTTCGAGCAATGACTAGTATGCTAGATTCTAACATACTTAGAGGCCTATCCACAGCACCCTAAAATTAATTAACCATTTTGACAATGATTATTTTGTCGATTGCTGACTCTTGTGAATGTGTTTTCTGTTCTTGGTTTGAATATAGCGGTTGTCACCATTGACCATACCCTGCTCTGACCATATAAGTAATTAAGTCAACCTTATAAATTCAAAATGAACATGGATTTTTTAATTTGAAAGAAAGCAACCTGTTCGAATTAGGATTTTTTTTTCTTAATACTTTTTTTCCTTGCTGTGTTCTTCAAAGATCTTTTTTCTTTGGTTTTCGCTTGCCATTTCTTTGCATACAATATACCTCTCACATTTGAACCACATTTTGCAATCAGAATATGCACATTTCCTGATGATTCCGAATTATTACATCAAAATTAATGATATCTTGAATATAACTCATCTGCAGTTGCAAGCCCCAAATGTTTAAGAGTGTCAGGAAATACAAAAGGGATAATTTGTATAATTTTGTGTGTGTGTTGACATACGGAGCTTAAGTTTATAGTTTCAAATAATTCACTAGCAGCAGAATGAAATCAGAACTCGAGTCCCCTCTCTGGGGAAAATCCCCTCAAAACAGACAGTTGGGGAGCTAGATTTAGCATATCAGGCTGCCCTGAGATTTTGAACCCGACACTGACAACCTACACTAGTATCGAAGGAAGCAACGCATAACGGCATCCTCTTTATCGCTTCTCATTCTCAAATTTGTTCATAGAAATAGAAAGTTATACAAGTGAAGTCTGATAATGGGGACAGGTATGAATTATTGAGCTGATAAAACATTAGGGCATTTTTATTTTTGTTCAACAACGACATTGCAAAAATGAGGTGATGTTGAAAGAGCTGATTCATCGACTGTTTTTCCTTCGGACGAGACTGTAAAACAAAGTCAGTTTTGGAAAACACACGCAGACCATCTTGCCACACATTAAAACTTGTCTACCATTTGTAACAGTATGCCATTATTTTTTAAATCATTTATTATATATATATATATTTTATTTTGCCGGAGGAAAAGTTTGAGAAAATATGCAAAACCGCATGCATATTTATGGGGAATGGAAGTAAAAGAAAACCAATTGGATGCTTATTCTTTTCTTATCATCCTCTGGATAAAAAATTAAAAAGAAAAAAACCTTACGACAAAGTAAAACTCAGCTGGCAACGCACAGTGCTACTTCATAGTGACTCTGGCGCATATCAATGGCCACTAATTTTGTGAGCAATTGACGTCAACAGTCTTTAAGATCAGTTGTATCCTGTTCTATTGGTCTTTCAACACTGCAGTTGATGTTGTCTGTTTTCTTGTCTTTGCTGAAGCTGTTTTTCCTGTTGGTTTTGTTGCTGCGGCTGCTGCTATTTTTGTTAAAACAAGATGTTTAGGAAATTATCATGAAGTTTGACGGAGTTTTTCTCCGTACAAAATCTGAGCCATTATCTTCAAATAAGTCGAAGTAAAAGTCTACAGAGGGTTACTTTAACGATATATTTTCCCCCAATATAGTTATAGTACGAACAACTTAGCTCTTAATCTAGTTATTTAACGTTGGACTACATAGTTTAACAAAACATAGCAGCTACAAGAATACATAGACCAAAACTTGCTACACAGCTGTCCACTTTTGAATTTGCTAAACTACTAACAAAGTAACGGGCACGCTGTAGATACTTTGAAATAAACATTTGACTAATCTTTAGCACTAGTTGGTTTTTTGGGTTTTTTTTTTTCAAAGAAATATTTAATTGGTGTCCATGAGTTTTCCTTACTTGCAATGAAATCGGTGGCATAGAGGTAACGCGCTATCGTAGAAAGTCCTGGGTTCAATCTCCCTCTGAATCCAGATTTCCCCCATCCACCAGACCATGAATGGTGGTCTGAGTGGTCTTTCAAAGACGATGATAAAGGGAGGTCCTGTGTTAAGCATGTATTAAGTGCATGTAAAAGAATCCATGCCAAAAAGAGTTTCAAAATTCTGTAGAAAAAGGTCACAAGAAGGAAAAAGGGGGCACTGGTCTTATGGTGACACGCTTTTCCTAGGGAAAGCAGCCAAATTTTACGTTGATGAACATTGCCATTACCTTCTAGATCAGCCCGATGCGTTCCCTGTTCATGTCCATATTTTGTAGGCATGTAGAAAATGGACCATTACAGACAACATTGAAAGAAGGACAGGGGAAATTGAGATGAGATGCTTTCACAAACTCTTTGGTATTTCATACAGAGATCACATCACTGATGAGGAAGTGAAAACCAGAATTAAAAACGCCATCAGACTATATAAAGAGCTCATGACTTCAATGAAAAAATACAAACTAAACTGGTACAGGAACGTCCTACGAACATTCTAGACTGGCCAAGACTGCCCTACAGGGAACAGTAAAAGGAGGGAGACAAAAAGGCAGACAAAGAAAACGATGGAGAGACAACACCAGAGAGGGGACTGCTACGGAAAGCAGAAGACCGCTGGGAGTGGAAGAAGCTGGTTGCAAAATATCCATTGGTGCCTTGCGGTCCATGGAACTACGGGATAGATGAGGGTGATGAATGGTAAAGAGTACGTTATGACTGAAAATGGTTTTCACTGCACTGCACTGCAGTACAGTACAGTACAGTACAGTACAGTACAGTACAGTACAGTACAGTACAGTACAGTACAGTACAGTACAGTACAGTACAGTACAGTACAGTACAGTACAGTACAGTACAGTGCAGTACAGTACAGTACATACACTACACTACACTACAGTACACTACAGTACAGTACAGTTCAGTGCAGTACAGTACACTACAGTACACTACAGTACAGTACAGTACAGTACAGTACAATACAGTACAGTACAATACAGTACAATACAATACAATACATACAATACAATACAATACAATACAATACAGTACAGTACAACACATTACACTACAGTACAGTACAGTGTAGTGCAGTACAGTACAGTAAAGTGCAATACAGCGTAGTACAGTACAGTACAATACAATACAATACAGTACAGTACAGTACAGTACAGTACACAGTACAGTACAGTACAGTACAGTACAGAGTAGTGCACTACAGTACAGTACAGTACAGTACAGTACAGTACAGTACAGTGCAGTACAGTGTAGTGCACTACAGTACAGTGCAATACTGCGTAGTGCAGTACAGTACAGTACAGTACAGTACAGTGCAGTACAGTACAGTGCAGTACAGTACAGTACAGTACAATACAGTACAGTACAGTGCAGTACAGTGTAGTGCACTACAGTACAGTGCAATACTGTGTAGTGCAGTACAGTACAGTACAGTACAGTACAGTGCAGTACAGTACAGTACAGTACAGTACAGTGCAGTGCAGTTCAGTTCAGTGCAGTACAGTACAGTACAGTACAGTACAGTACAATACAATACAATACAATACAGTACAGTACAATACAGTACAGTGTAGTGCACTACAGTACAGTGCAATACTGCGTAGTGCAGTACAGTACAGTACAGTACAGTACAGTACAGTACAGTACAGTACAGTACAGTACAGTACAGTACAGTACAGTACAGTACAGTACAGTATAGTACAGTACAGTACAGTACAGTACAGTACAGTACAGTGCAGTGCAGTGCAGTACAGTACAGTACAGTACAGAACAGTACAGTACAATAGAGCACATTACAGTACAGTACAGTGCAGTGCAATACTGCGTAGTAGCAGTACAGTAAGTACAGTACAGTACAGTACAGTACAGTACAGTACAGTGCAGTACAGTGCAGTAACAGTACAGTACAGTGCAGTAGTACAGTACAGTACAGTACAGTACAGTACAGTACAGTACAGTACAATAGAGCACATTACAGTACAGTGCAGTGCAGTGCAATACAGTGTAGTGCAGTACAGTACTGTACAGTGCCGTACAGTGCAGTAAAGTGAAGTGCAGTGCAAGGCAGTACAGTACACTACAGTAAGTGCACCACAGTACAGTACAGTATAGTACACTATACATTGGATTGGTGGTCTAGAGGAAGTCTGCCTACCTAGAAAGCGAAAATTCCTGGTTGAAAGTGTGCGGTGGTTTGACTATCAGTTAATATAATAATAATAATAATAATAATAATAATAATAATAATAATAATAATAATAATAATAATAATAATAATAATAATAATAATATAATATATAATAATGATGATAATGATAATGATGATAATAATAGTAACAACAACAACAACAACCAACAACAACAACAACAACAACAACAACAACAATAATAATAATAATAATAATAATAATAATAATAATAACAATAATAATAATAATAATAATAATAATATAATAAATAATAATAATAATAACAACAACAACAACAATAATAATGGAGGCTTTTATAGCGCGAATTCCAAAAAACATGGGCTCACCGCACTGTACAATCAAATCAATTTAAATAGGTTACATGAACGTGAAAAATTCGACTAGCACAAAAATAAGGAAAAAATGCAAGCACATACAGTACACAGCATATTACATGGCAGAGAATAAAAGTAAAATAAGAGCAATAACATCAAGAAAATGTGCAGTTCAGTACAATGCATACACACACACTCTCTCACACACACATACACGCGCGCGCGCGCGCGCGCGCGCACGCACGCACGCACGTGTGCAAAAAACACACGCATACACACAACACGGAATAACAAAGAAAACGGCACATTCACGGATTTACCCTACATGTACTCACATTAACCAAAAAAATAAGATGAAGTAAAATAGAAATGAAGAACCTTATCATATCCCCAAACAGCAAAAGACCAGCACTAGAGTCAGAGATGAGTCAATAAAATGGGAAATCAATTTTGATCAGTGGTCAGGGACAAGAATC
Source organism: Stramonita haemastoma (assembly GCA_030674155.1). Taxonomy (NCBI): domain Eukaryota; kingdom Metazoa; phylum Mollusca; class Gastropoda; order Neogastropoda; family Muricidae; genus Stramonita; species Stramonita haemastoma. The sequence continues at coordinate 42,484,738 of CM060331.1, forward strand.
GGATAAAAAGGTGTGTTTTAAGCAACCTTTTAAAGGAGGAAGTAGAGTCAGTGTGTCTTATTTCAGATGGAAGTGCGTTCCAGAGAGTGGGACCTACATGAGAATATGAGCGCTCGCCGTGCTGTTTTTTTTTTTTATACTTTGGGAACTCTCAAGATTCCAGTGTCAGAGGATGAGCGGAGTGGTCTGTTTGGGTGTTACACAGAAAGAGTATCGGAGAAGTATGCTGGAACTTTGTTCAAGAAGAAAATAATTATGACAATGCATCATAACTTTGTACTGGATACGAGCTTGGATTGGAAGCCAGTGCAGATTTCGCAATACAGGTGTGATGTGATTACGCTTCTTTGTTTTGAGTACCAGTCGGGCAGCTGAGTTTTGTACCTTTTGTAGTTTCTCTATTTATTAAAAACTCGGGACAGCCTGCAAGCAGGGAGTTTGCATAGTCAAGCCTAGATAGAACAAGGGCACAGACGAGTTTCTTGGCTGTATCTACATTGATATACATTCTGATGTATTCATTCAGATAAGTATATCTGACGAAGCGCAGCATAAGCTGAGCGGCAAGTCTGTGAAACATGTTTCTCAATTGACATGGTATTTGTCATGATGAATCCTTCGGATGAGACTTTAAACCGAGGCCCCGTGTGCGAACGCACGCAGAACATCTCCATAGTCTTCCGAGACTGACGAGTGCCTACTACTACTATATATACATGCGTGCGCGCGTGGGTGCGCGCGCGCGCGTGTGTGTATGTGTGGTGTGGGGGGGGGGGGGCGTGCGTGTGTGTGTGCGTGTATGCGTGTGTGTATATGTGTGTGTGTGTGTGTGTGTGCGCGTGTGTGTGCGCGTGTATGTGTGTGTGCGCGTGTATGTTGTGTGTGTGCGCGTGCGTGCGTGCGAGCGTGCGTGTGTGTGTGAGTGTTTTAATTTTATTTCTTATTTTATTTTGTAAAACGGTTTTATATCGAGTGTAATGGAATAACCACTCATGTGCTTTTTTACACCTAGTCCCTGTGTGTATGTAAATTTTGTCATCCGCTTCCACCGGCACACAATAGCCTACTCTTTCGAAAAGCGAAACAGGATTTAACATGTGCGCAAGATGTTCTCCGTGCGTTCGCACACTGGGACTCAGTTTATAGTCTCAACCCAAAAACTTTTGGGGGCGGCAGAGTCTGCACTTATGTTAACTCCAGAGGAAAATTCTCCTTGAACGGGATTCGATCTCCGGTCGTTAGATTGCGAGCGCAGTGTTCTAACCATAACGCTATCCCGTCCTCTGTGTGTGTGTGTGTGTGTGTTGTGTGTGTGTGTGTGTGTGTGTGTGTGTGTGTGTGTGTGTGTGTGTGTGTGTGTGTGTGTGTGTGTGTGTGTGTGTGTGTGTGTGTGTGTGTGTTGTGTGTGTTTTTGTTGTTGTTGTTGTTGTTGTTGTTGTTGTTGTTGTTGTTGTTGTTGCTTCGATTTTACGTCTGTTCACTCAAAGTGATATTAGACGATGGGAAGGGGAGGGGAGGGTGTAGTATGTTTATGGATGTGTGCAGTAAAATGGGTGTTTTTTCTTAATAATGTATACAGTACACAGATTTGGGCTAAACAGTGATAACAACAAGTAAATACATAACAAATGCTAGTATGACTTAAAACTATAACAAATTTCCTAAAGAACTATTCATTAAAGATTTTGTTATACGAGATGCCAAATTAAGATTTTTAAAAATCTTATCCAAGGATTTTTCCGAGAAAGAGGGTAAGAATGGTTTTAGACTCTTACATTCAAAAATTAAGTGACTGTTTGTAATTTTCTCACCGCATAAACATTTTATATTTTTGCTATATTTAGTGATTAAACGCATTCAGTTTTATCCGAAAAAATAAAGCCCTAACCTTTCTTGCCGTGAAAAAACTTGTATTGATCTCAAGTGTGTGTGTGTGTGTGTGTGTGTGTGTGTGTGTGGTGTGTGTGTGTGTGTGTGTGTGTGTGTGTGTGTGTGTGTGTGTGTGTGTGTGCGCGCGCGCGTGCACATGTGTGCGCATGTGTGCGTGTGCACATGTTTGAGTAGCAGTCGACAGTTTCACAAAATGCACTGAATATAAAACCAGCACTACACTACATCATCTAAGAACAAAGACAGAAGAAAAAGTTTCACACACTTGCAAAGGCAACGACCCTCTCAAGCCTAGGGTGTGTCTGTGTGCTGAGTATTTTTGTGGTTTTACTAACCACTTAAAGGGTGAAATGCACTTTTAGCTATGTAACATGCATGCATAATCTTTTACATCCATATATACACAAACACAGAGACATTCACTGACTGGTCAGCACCAATATCAATTTGTTATTGTTGTTGTTGTAGTTGTTGTTGTTGTGCGTTCCCTAGCTTAACACTCTGAGGGGCACCCAGAATGTGCACTCGGACTCACTCATCCCACCTGTCAATTACTGTGAGACTGATATTGCACACTGGATGAAAAAGTTTGCGTGTATTTTTTTAAATAGCTCGTGATATAAGCAGCCATACTCCAGATGATGAATATTGATTTAGACAGTCAGACAAAGGCTCACACTCAGTTGACCCAAGACACCGGGAACTAAGTTCAATCATCGACCAAAGAAGTCCAGACAATCGGCATCTGCAATTGGCCCTTCCTTCACCTTTGCCGTCCCCACGTCCAGTGAGATCAAATGAAAACAGGCAGTTCAATACAGTCACACTAAAGATAAACAGATCGAATTTCGTTTTACGCACTCTCACACAGATATGCAGCCCCCTTCCCCCGCACACACACACACACACACACACACACACACACACACACACACACACACACACACACACAACACACACACACACACACACACACACACACACACACACACACACACACACACACACACACACACACACACACACACACACACACACACACACACATAGCGGGGACGGATAACATAGTGGTCAGAACATTGCGCTGGCAATTTGACAACCCGGGTTCGAGTCCGGTCGAGGAGATTTTTCTCCTGGAGTTAACATCAGTGCTGACTCCACTTTCCCCAAAAGTCCTTCGGATGAGACTTTAAACTGTGCCCCCTGTGCGAACGCACGCAGAACATCTTGCGCACACGTTAAATCCTGTTCCGCTTTTCGTAAGAGTAGGCCATTGTGTGCCGGTGGGAACAGATGACAATATTTACAAAACTGCATACACATGGGGACCGGATGAAAAAAAGCACATGATTGCTTATTCTATTATCCTCGATATAAAAGAATAAATAAATAAAACACACACACATACACATACACAAACACACACACACACATGCTCATACATACCCAGATCCAAGCACACACAGACAGACAGACATACAGACAGACACACACACACACACACATGCTCATACATACCCACGTGCGGGCACACTCAGACAGAGAGAGAGAAAGACAGACACATGTACACAGACAGACAGACAGACAGACAGACAGACAGACACACACACACACACACAAACACACACACACACACACACACACACAATCTATCACATCCCTGAACATAAACAATGTCACACACACCACATTATGACACCACGTTTGTTGCCCATTTCAATTCACACATCAGCACAGACATGATTTGCTGTATGCACACATTGATTTTAACTGACACATTCAATACAGTTTCGGAAAGAGACTAGATCAGACCTTCAATCTACCAGTGCGCGCGCACACGCACGCACGCACGCACGCACCCACCCCCCACCCCTACGTGTAGCCAACGTGAAAGAGCGAGTCTTACAGTGCATTATCATTGTTTTTTATATAATAATAATATTAATAATAATAATAATTAATAATAATAATAATAATAATAATAATAATAATAATAATAATAATAATAATAATAATAATAATATTTCCTTTAGTTCCTTTTCAGTTTGTTTTGTTGTTATGAATTGTAATAGTGTTGTAGCTAAATATTTTTGGCGGGGTTTCTTGGTTGTACTCTGCTTGTTTGCTTGCTGCTTCATTTTTGTTAGTTTGGGTTTTTTTTAAGCTTTGGGGGGATTTTTTTGCAAGATAGATGGCTTGATGAAAAAAAGCAAATTTATTGCTTACTCAATAAGCCATCTGGATATAAAATTTTGTCTTTCACACACACACACACACACACACACACACACACACACACACACACACACACACACACACACACACACACACACACCACACACACACACACACACACCGCTCAGTGTTGGCAGTGCCCTGTCAGTGGGCACACAACAGTTAGCGCACTCTGTGTTGTATACTACTTGAAGTCACGGCAGATTTCTCGAAGTGAAATTCGGGCTACTCTCATCAGGAGTCGTCACAAGAGCAGCTTACATTTTTTTCCCCCTCTCTGCATGTATAACTGTTTTCCTAGCAGTGTGCCTTTTTCTGCGAAATTCTGTCAGGAACAGTTCTCTTGTTGCCATGGGATATTCTACGTCCGCCAGATGCGTACTGCACTCAGAACCTCGCTTTATCGTTTCAATCCAATAACTAGCACCCAGACCACCACTCAAAGTCTAATGCACGAGGAGAAAAGTTTTGGGCACAATGGGGATCAAACCACCACACTCTTCGAATCCAGACTTTTTGCTGTCTAGGCAGGTGATTACCTCTGGACCACTAATCGATATGCTGCTGCTTCCTCAGAACGACTCCAAAACTACATGCATGGTCTGGTTACGAGTGTGCTGTTACGTTATCATACATAATTGATCAGCAGGCATAAGAAACACTGCTGCACATATAATTGAACTGGGTATTTTATTTAACGTCTCTTTACAACTATGACTTAAGAGCGTTTTATAAATATGCACATTCACGCGCTCGCACGTGGGCGAATGCATGCACACACACACATACACACACACAAGCACGCACACACACAGACACATGCACGCACATAGCTATCTTACCTACCTATCTATTTAATATGTACAAAATAAATATACAAGCCCGTGAAGGCAGGCATACACACACATACACACACACACCACAGTAGAACTTACAATTACATGCCAACTGGAGCTCTACAAAATCCAAGATGGACATCTCTCTAGTGTGAATTTCCCTTAAAATTTCTGAACCTACTACTAATTCCATGTCCTTGTCTCGATATTCAGGAAGTAATAAGGAAAATTCATAGAGCAAGTGACGAATATTCGTAAATTTTAGCGTGTAATTGTCTGTACATTTGAACTTTATCTGTTCATATAATAATAACTGCAATATCACTGCACACCAGATACTATTTAAATCGCTATTACTATTCATATCATTATGCTGCTACCCAAAAACAATATTACGACATCAAAAGTTGCATCAGTTCTCAAGCTGTTTAGCCTTTTAAACTGATCATATTATTGCACAATGCTCGTTAAGTTAGCACAAGTCATGGTCAGGTTCTAAGCAACGAAGACTATGCAGCGAGACTGTGGACAGTTAGAAAATGGAAAGCAAGCACGTCAAGCCCACAAGGCTGGCTAAATATGTCCCTTCACCTTCATCTTTCTACCTAGAGACTGAACTTCTGGCATAGCCCTCTTGAGAGCGCGGCACAGGCACCTGTCAGAGCAGTTATATCGAAACTTCAGGACTTGCTGACTAAATTAATCTGTTAATTCCAGTGTCCCAGAAGGAGCGTGTGCTGATCTGACTAAAGTATCAGCGGGAATAGCGTACATTCTTTTCCATCTTACAGGCAAATCTGCTTCTTGGGGTTTACCAAATGATCATGTGCTTTAAAAACAGGCCTCTCACGTGACACACGAATGATGGTAAACAGTATCAACAGGAGTTTCTGCCACACAAACCTGATGAAAACGAGCCATGGGGGAAGGGTCTCTAGTGTGACTGTGACTTACAGCATTCAGAGTCAGCAAGTGTGTGTGTGGCTGACTAGACCCCCATCCCCTACTCCAACATTTTCTGTGAATCCCAGGCTCTCATATGACACGCCTCTTATGAACATGTAGCTTACATTGTTTGCCAGGGAGAGGTAGGAATGTTTTTGAGTGATTCCTGGGCTGACTTCACAGGAAGGTGAAGGTAAAAGTGTTTTGTGGTGATCGAGGAGCGCAGTGTAAGAGACCTCACTTTCTGAGGAGGGTGCCCATGTCCTCTCCCTTGCTGCTGTACTTTCCTTGTCCATGAAGATGTCATAGTACTCTGGAGAAAAACAAGACAGCTATGACCTTACTGAACTAATTTTGCACTGTCTCTTCACCATAGAGGTGCAATCAAATATCCTGCTTGCTACACACAGACCTTGGTGGAAACGCTTTGATCAGAATGTTTATCTACTAGAATAGAAACAGGCTCAACAGGGACATTAGTGTTGATGACAACAAGTATTCAGACTGACAGTCTTACCTGACTGGCATTTTGCTCAAAGAAATAATCAAACTGCAGTTGATGTACCCCATCATCATGCAATCAAAGTGATACCCTTCTGTCAATATTGCGTTCACACAGTCTTTAGTCTAACAACATCAGGCAAAATATCAATAGCTAACAAATGACTAAGCATAAAGGAAGTATGCTACCATTCATATGGGTTGTCCTTTGCAGCTAATTCAGTTCAAAGGAAAAACAAAGAATTCAGACTGATGAAGAATTTCAATGGGGTCGGCCTCCCAATTTTCAGATTGGTAATGATATAAAGAGACAGATCAATATTGCACAGACAAGAAATCATCTGTCATCCTCCAAAGCAGTGAAAACTGTTGATAGACAAAGAGCTCATCTTCAGTGACTTCAAACCTAAGCGTGACACTGTACTACAGTTCTAGAGGGAAGATTCAGGTTATTGACCATGGTCCAGTCTCATACACTGAACTCCAACAATTTCAGTTTTCTGGCAGGTTACAACTTTAAGTCCATGCAATGATTCATTCTCCAACAGTGATACAACCGGGCTTTTATGAAACCAGCCCCCTGGTCACAATATTACTATGAATGAAACACGACACATGTTGAAGCACGCTAAACACCTACCTGCCCTGGGGACATCAGAAGCCAGAGTAAACAGCTTGCTTCATCAAATTCGATTTGTGGAGCAGGAAACTAGTGACAAGAATGCAGTGACAGAATTAAGTGTTCAGATTGCTTGTTTTGGAAAGAGGAAATGAGACAGCGGAATTGTGCTGGTGCTGTAGGAAGGGGTTGATGAAACAGCCAGCCACAGGGAAGAGAATCACCAGAGTCTAGATATGACTGAATGAAAGGTGGGACAAGCTGAATAGTGGCTGTAATCAAGAAGCACTTGCAAATAGCATTCATCTGTTGCCTTTGTTAAAAGCATGGCTGGTGGGTCTGGTTGAAGTAGTCCTAAACAGAGCGTGTGTTGTCAAGAGCAACCCAAAGCCTTTTAACAAATCCTAGGCCCAGAGTGATTGCACTGAGAAACCAGGCATTAAACAAAAA
>CM060331.1:42497213-42504713 GCA_030674155.1 Stramonita haemastoma
ATATATGTATAATATATATATATATATATATATATATATATATATATATATATATATATATATATATATATATATATATTGAAACCCATGTCACAACTCAGTCCCAGGTTTGATTCCTCACATCCCTTCACCACCCCAATTACACCTCTCCTGACCCAAGGACACCCTTGACAAACAGGGAGAGGTGTGGTTTGGAGGGGACTGACAGGGGCTTGTTCATCTCCACACCACTTGCCTCCCCCCTTTCATTGCTTTTCGTGTTTTCTGCACCCATGAGTGCAGGATACCGTGTGCACGGGGAAATCATGTTTTCCGTATTCCGCATGCCCTTAGGATGTGTTGTGCTCCTCTGCGCGACTCGCCCGTGCACGTTGGAATTTGTCTGGAAACGGGAGCGCCATCTCATCGAGTTTAGGTGACGTCTGCGTCAGCTGTCTGAATGCCACCCCAGCACTTTGTGCCGGGAAGCCAAAGCGGAGGTTGAGAACTAGCGATGCAGGAGGTCAGGTACCGCGACCGGTACCGCGATGATGTAGCCCTACACAAGCTATTTGAGGTGCGTACTGTGTCGGCAAAAAATTGGAACTATTTTGTTCAGTTGAGAAACTCGGAAGTGTCAACCTTGTTTGTAAAAGTACAGACAAATCTGTTGTTACAACTATGGACTCACTCTGCCGACTGGAATGGGTGGGTGTAGCACCTGGGTTTCAAACCCACAACTGCATCACTCTGCTACAATGGGGGAAGAGAGAACGTATATTGTTCCGAACATGCAGATTCCTTTTCTTTTCCGAGGATTATTCTTTTAAGTTCACACATCTTTTGTTTCTTTTATAGCTCTGGAGTTTTTGGGGCCATTGCTTTGGATTGGAAAAATAGAAGGGACTGCTGATTCAGCAGCGTGGTCTGATTTGAGCACTATCCCCAGTAATCTGTCTGGTTCCTCTGACCAGAATATGTTGAATTTTTCAGTTGGTTATGTTTTGTTTATCTGTGTCTGTGTGACAACCTATTTGAATGGATGGTAAAATAATTGTAGCCACATAGGAGGTGTGTGTAGTTAATAGAAATGGTATGAGTGAAGGTGAGGGAAAGCACAGGATGGAGGGAGGGATTGACACTCACATTATGACGTGATGTTGAGTGTGTGGGCACATCTTATTTTTGGGTATTCCCACAGACCCATCCCAAGGAAGAGGAAGCTGGCATGAGGAGGACGACATCACTCCTGAATTTGCTTCAGGAGCCGCTTCTGGGACCTTTTCCAGAGTTGCTGATGTGCCTCAGTCGTCGCTTTGTGGGAACTGGCTGAGCACTCGAGTTGAGTGTCCTCCATGTTACATCTGTCCTCGTTGTCTTTCCCCCATTGTAAAGATGCTGTAGGAGCATGTGTGAGTGTGTGAGAACATACTATCTTTGCTTTTTCCTTGTTTGCATTTTTGGCAAAGGTTTAGGGATATTAGGAAGAGGGAGGGGTGTAGGCATGTTACCTTTGAGTGAGGTTTTGAATTTAAATGGAAGTGGAGCAAAGCATCTTCTTTGTAATATTTTGCCTCTGAATTGTGTTTTGTGAGATTGCTGCACCACATTAATTTTCCAGACGAATTAAGAACAGCTAGTCACATCAATCAAAGCCCATCCTTTTGAGGACAGACTTGGAAAACCCTTTTGGTTTTTTTCTGTTGTGACAGCCCACATACATTTCTCTCTTTATGGAGATAATTAACTATTGGTACTGGAATTATGGGAGCGGGATAGTTGAGTGGTCAGGGTGCTCACTTTCCCCAAGTCAAGCAGCGTGGAGCGTGGTTACCAGTTGGACGGGTGACCACTTGCACACCTTGGCTTCAGTACATTCTTCATTTCACCCAGCTGCAAATGGGTACCTACCCTCTTTAGGGCCAGGGAAGGTAAAGCAGCAAGGGAGAGGAGATGGTGTGGCCCTTAACATGCTAGCCCTAGAGAAGCTGAGGTCTCTGATGCCTTGCTTACCTACGACCATCTAGGTTATGGGACACGTTTATCTTTTTACCTACTGCCAACAATGAAGAGTTCACATACCTGGAGTATTGTCAGGCATGATGGCGGAGCAAGCAGTGACATCAAAAACCGCATCAACAAAGCAAGAGCTGCTTACAGAAATCTGAACAATGTGTGGAAGTCATCCCAATACAGCACAAAGACCAAACTAAGACTGTATCAGAGCTGCGTACTTTCCACCCTCCTGTATGGCACAGAATGCTGGAGGATGACTGAGAATGACATTAACAAACTGTCTACATTCCACACGAAGAATCTCAGGAGAATACTGCGCATCTTCTGGCCTGAGACCATCTCCAACCAAGAACTCCTGGCCCGCTGCGACCAAGAAAAATAGATACCATCATTATGCAAAGATGATGGAGATGATAGGACACATCAGCGACGGGAACAAGGAACATCGCCCGAACAGCCCTCCACTGGACACCAGACGGAAACGCAGGCGAGGACGACCCAAGAACACTGGCGTCGGACAATAGAAACAGAGTGAAGACCCTCCAACACTCCTGGGGAACCATTCAGAAATGGCCAAGACAGGCAGGAGTGGAGAACCTTTGTTGCTGCCCTACATGCAAGAAGGCATAAAAAGGCTTTGGATCTACTGGAATTATGATTGTTACTACAACACAAAGTGTACACAATCCCTATTTCATAAAGGGCTGTACTGTTAGTTCCAATTCAAAAGAAAACCCAACAAGCACCAGAACATCTTTTCTACTCTGAGATTATCTAACACACAGAAACTGAAGAATGCAAAATGTCCATTTTCGTGAGGAGGTTGCCTGACACAGATGAAATCACTCCACTCTTTTATTGCAGAGTGTGGTTCTGGTCGATTTTCAGAATACTTTCGGTGCCTTTACTTTTGTGCCATTCCTCTTCTGACATCATGTCGTGTTGTTCTAGTATGTGAACGTGGGGTTGATTGTGTGTAAGCAACTATTTGATATAAACATGAACTAAACACTCTCCGTCCACTCTTACGGAATGGGAAGTCTCTTTACCATTCATTCCTGAAATTGACCAACTAGGAATCCCGTACAAGTAGGGATAATGTTTACTGAGGTTACACGGCAATACCTATGTATGTATGTATGTTGTATGTATGTATGTATGTATGTATGTATGTATGTATGTATGTATGTATGTATGTATGTATGTATGTATGTATGTATGTATGTATGGTTTTTTTTTAGATGGACGGTGCTAGATATTTGGAAGTGTTTGTTTTTAACCTGAAGTTGAAAGTTACTAGAGCCACTGAAACTGAATGAGGTGATAGCTCAGATATGGCTTTCATGGTGTGTAGGCTATGTGGCTATATTATGGTTATGGTGGTGTGTATGTATGTGTATAATGCATGTATGTATAATGTATTTATGTATGCACACATGCACGCATGCAGCATGACTGTCATTTCATGTCTGTCTGTCTGTCTGTCTGTCTGTATACATGCATGTATGTTTAGCAAGTATGTTTGTATGGGACGGGATAGCTCAGTGGTCAGAGCACTTGCTTTCCCCAAGGGAAGGTTAAACAGCATTTAGAGTTGTTACCAGGTGAATGGGTGGCCGTTTGCGTGCTTTGGCTTTAGTACTGTTCAACAGTTCACCAAGCTGTAAATGGGTACCTGCCCTAATTCGGTAAAAGGAAGGAAAAGCAGCAAGGGAAAGATGGGCGCCGCCCTCAATATGCTGGCCCCTAGAGAAACTGAGGTCTCTGATGCCTCGCTCCCCTACAACAGATTATGGGAACGTTTAGTATGTGTGTATGTATGCGTTTATTATTTATTTATTTATTTATTTATTTATTTTATCTATTTGTTTTCTTTTATATCGAGGATAATGGAATAAGCACTCTTGTGCTTTTTTTCATCCAGTCCCCGTGTGTATGCAGCTTTTGTAAATATTGTCATCTGTTCCCACCGGCACACGATGGCCTACTATTACGAAAAGTGGAACAGGATTTAACGCATGGCAAGATGTTCTGCGTGCGTTCGCACACGGGGCCTCGGTTTAGTCTCATCCGAAGGACTTTTGGGGAGAGTGGAGTCGGCACTGATGTTAACTCCTGGAGGAAAATCCCCTCGACGGACCATACATGTGTGTGTGTGTGTGTGTGTGTGTGTGTGTGTGTGTGTGTGTGTGTGTGTGTGTGTGTGTGTAGTGTATGTATGTATGTATGTATGTAATGTTATGCACCTATGTATCTTTGCATGTGTAGGTGTGATTTAGATCATTCACCTGTCTGCCTTTTCTTTCATCCTTCAGCCTGATTATCTCTCTATCTCTCTCCATTTGTCCATCCATTTATCCATCCATCCGTCTATCTATATATCTATCTATCTCTCTGTCCATCTACCTATGTGTCTGCGTACATACATATTTTGTATGTATATGCACACACACACGTGTATATCCATATATCTATCTATCTATCTATATCTATCTATATCTATATCTATCTATATATGTATATATATATCTATATATATCTATATATATCTATCTATATATATATCTATATATATCTATATATATATTATATATATATATATATATATATATATATATATATATATATATATATATATATATATATATATATGATTAAGAGACCGAGCGAGGATGGTTGTTTCGGGAGACAATGGCTGTGACTTCTTTGTTCACATCAGCCTGGTTTGGAGCGATGAGTTGGGTGACCTAGTAGACTAATCCCTGCAAGGCAGATCAGACTCAGCCACAGTGGTTGCAGGCAATATTAGACACAGCTTTGATAGTCTCGTTTTTCCTGACCTCCCCCTCCCTCCCCGGGGTTTCTTCTGGCTTTCTCCCCCACTGTGCAGGTTCCCTCCAGTACTACTCTTGACCTGGTAATGGTAAAAATCACACCGCCCATTCTAATTCATCGGACGCCGTTTTTTTTAAATTTTTTATAGATTGAAACCTACAGCTTCATTGAACCCAAGGATTGAAGACAGTTTTAACACTCAGATAATTTACAGTGTTCATTGATCTCAAGATTGGAGACGGTTTTAAACACTTGGATATAGTGTTCATTGATCTCAAGATGAAGACATTCTTAACCCTTAAATAATTACAGTGTTTACTGATCCAAAGCATTGAAGACAGTCTGAACGTTCACAGTTTCATTGATCAGCATTGAAGACTGAACGCTCAGAAACAGTGTTCATTGATCCAAAGTGTTGCAGACAATCTCAACACAGTTTGTCTCAATTCGGTTTCTTTGACTTTAGTCATGTTTTTGTTGTTTTTTGAAAAGAATTTTTGATTGCTTGTGATTAATAGATTTTTTTCAGACATGTGTTTAAAACATTTTAAAAGTACTGTATTTTTGTTATATTTTGAAGTATATTACACATTAAATTTGCTTCACAAAATAGCTCCTCACACAATTCTGTATAAAAATTGCTGTCACATGAGAAAATGCACTTGTAAACAAAAGACAATAGACAAAAATGACATGTGGATGGGCTTGCCCTTGTGGCGACAGGCTGTCCACAGGAAGTGGAGACACAATTTTACGAAGAAAAATGTGCCGTGACTGAAAACGATAAATGATTGCACCTTTTCTCAATGAATGGTTGTGCTGTTTTCCTGTTTACAATGTGTGTGTGTGTGTGTGTGTGTGTGTGTGTGTGTGTGCGTGTGTGGTGTGTGCGTGTGTGTGCGTGCGCGCGCGTGCGCGCGCGAGTGCTTTATTTATTTATTTATTTATTTTTATTTATTTATTCATTCTTCATATCAAAGATATTGGAATAAGCACTCATACTTTTTCTATCCAGTCCCCGTGTGTATGCAGTTTTGTAAACTTTGTCGTCTGTTCTCATCGGCACACAATGGCCTACTCTTCCGAGAAGTGGAACGGGTTTTAACGTGTGCACAAGATGTTCTGCGTGCGCTCGCACACGAGACCACGGTTTATAGTCTGATCCGCTGATCCGAAGGGCTTGTGAGCGAGCGCGCGCGCGTGTGTTTGTGTGTGTTCGTGTGTGTGTTCGTGTGTGTGTGTGTGTGTGTGTGTGTGTGTGTGTGTGTGTGTGTGTGTGTGTGTGTGTGTGCCTATGCATGCATTCTTTAATATATAATTATAAAGTTTCTCGTTTCTTTGCTGTTTTTGGAATGTCTAGTTTGTCGCACTTTCATATCACCCCCCCCCCTCCCCCTTATAATTTTTATCTATTCACTGTGTTTTATTTCTTTAAAAATACTGATAATTACTCATGTGCTTTTTTATTCCAGTCCCTTTGCATGCAGTTTTATTAAACATCCTGCCATCCGTTATCAACTATCAATGACCTACTCTTTCGAAAGGCAGAACAGGTTTTACTGTATGCGTAAGATTTTCAGCACACGGACATCGGTTTACAGTCTTATCTAAAAGACCTTGGAGTCGGACTTGATAAGTTGAGGGCGAAAAATGCCCTGGATGAAAGTCTCGATGGGGGCTCAAACCCAAACCAACAGATCGCAAGCCCTATGCTGTAACCACCAGGCTATCCTGTCTCTGACAGTGGAATGAATCATGGGATATTTCACAAACAAGAAGTATCAGCAGGGGGGAGAATAAAAACAAAAAGCCCCCACTCTCCGTTCACGCCAGAAGAAACTTCTCAAACAAACAAACCGAAAGCAGAAACAATGGAGCCCCCCCAAAACACCCTGGCGCGATAATGCGCTCGACCAACAGCATCGCGAAGTGCCAAGCATTTGGGGCTTGTGTTCTGCCCGGAGCTGCTACTGTCGTCGATATTGTTGTTGACAGACCACCCCCTATAGCCTAGCACACGCACACAGCCCATTGCAATCAGAGCCAGAGATAATGGGACAGTAAAGGATTGTTGTCTTGTTTTTTAGGTTTTCACCTTTTACTTTCTACCTCCGTTTTCCCCCTTTTTTTTTGGTTTGCTTGTTGATGGCGTGTTCGCTGTTTGGTACATATTCTTGACTACATTTCTTTATTTTTGTTTTCTTCTGTGGCTTACCAGCTATAAAAGATTTAAAAGTCTACATTGCGTGAAAAATAATCAGAACAGGCCTCTGCAATTTTAATTTGTTCATCCATTCATTCATTTGTTCATTTATCATTCATTCACTTATTTATATGTTCGTTCCTTTATTTAACAACCACATGTTCATTCATTTATTTGTTCGTTTGTTCGTTCGTTCGTTTGTTCGTTCGTTCGTTTGGTTAATAATTTATCCAATTATTCATTTATCCCTCCCATCATTCATTCATTTTCTTTATTCCATCTTCTAATTAATCGTGGATTTATTCATGTGCTTGTTTGTCAAATATTCCTCAGGTCTGTCTGTTTTTAGCCAGTCAGCCAGTCCGTCAGCCAGCCTGCTAGCCAGCAAGCCACCCAACCAACTAACCAGCCAACTAGTCAGGTGGTTTTAAGCTTAAGGACAGGGACAGTCGTCTTTCTTTCGTCTA
>CM060331.1:42509713-42519713 GCA_030674155.1 Stramonita haemastoma
CAAATCCCTCTCCCTATTTTTATGAGACTGCTATATTGTGTGTACTTTCACACGCCCACAATAATCTGGGAAGACTGTAATATTAAATTTCATGTACCCCCAAGGGGGTTCTTAAAATAGAATGATGAATGTTAAGTCTTTATCATATAACTGCCCATCCATCCATCCATCCATCCATCCATCCATCCACCATCCTCTCCTCTCTCTCTATCTTTCTTTGTGTATTGTGGCCTAAGGCCGATGTACTATTAAACTATTTCAGAGTTCAGAACTCAACTCTCGCTCTATCTGTGTCCCCCCCCCCCCCCCCCCCCCCCCCGGCCGTTGATGCATTGTGGCCTAAGGCCAATGTGCTCTTAAACTATTACAGAGTCCAGCCAGAGATTTCTCTTCTCTCTCTCTCTCTCTCTCTCTCTCTCTCTCTCTCTCTCTCTCTCTCTCTCTCTCTCTCTCTTCTCTCTCTCCCACTCCTTTCTCTCTCTGTATAAAAAATGATTATGAAGATTATGCTTTTTTCTCAAAAATTGAAACATTGTCATTGTAATTATCTCTAACTCTTGTCAAGTGTACGTACAAACTGTTATCCTCAAGCGTAAGTTTCAACGTTATTTCTAAAGGGTATTGTATATAACTGAGATGGGATGTATTTTTATCGCAGACCAGTCAGATTTGCAGAAAGAATTGCAGAGCGAATATTTAAGATCACTGGCATTGAAAGTAGCATATCACATTTTGTGTGTGCGTATATCAGTTGCACCGATCTAAATGTTTGTTAGTCATAACGGTGAAGTATGATTCCAGTATTATAGAAGATTCAGAATTCCGATAAACTGCAAACCTACTGCTTTCTTGAATATGCGCATGCCAATTTTGACTGTGACAATCAGTCAATCTTTGCTTGAATGCATATAAGAATCTACTTACACTTTGCAGACCTTGGTTTTCCCAAACAAACCCAAATCCAAATTATACACGTGCACCCAACACAATGTCAGTATCCCTCGATCACATAATGTTAGGAGCATGATATAGGACTGACGATGGAGTATGGACTGATTCATTCTTGTAAGACGAAGCCAATATTTTATGCATGACAGAAAATAAAATACATGGAGAGGGTATCGCCATAAACCATAAACCATATCGTTTGTTGTTCTGGGGCTGACGTTTAACAGTTTTTTTTAATGCAATCTTGTGTACTTTCTCTGATGTAGAAAATGTCATGCCCCAGATTTCAGATCCATACAGAAAAATAGGTCTTATCTTTGAATCAAATAATCTGAGACAAATATCAACTGAAAAAATCCACGTTATTTCCAGAGGGTTTTAAAGACATCAATAAATCCTTTCCTTGTTTTAAGTGCCACTTTAACAACTTTTGAAACAGACTAACAATTCACAATTCAATTTTACAGCTTTTGAATGTCCATGTATCATGCTGAGAAATATATAACCACCATTTCTAAAAAAAATAGCTATGTCAGATTTTTTCTAGTTTGACCTGTAAATCTAATTCACAGAGAGAGAGAGAGAAAGAGAGAGAGGGGAGAGAGAGAGAGAGACGCTTTAACGCTTTAACAATTTATTGTCATTGCTCATCTTGGCCTTTTGACAAGGGAGGTAACACAAATATCCGTTGTGTAAATTTTACATAAAAAGTGACATAAGTGATCAATGCAACTAAGTTTAGTGAAAAAGAATACTCTCATTAATAAAACATTAATCATAACATTGGTGTCAATCCCAATGCAAATCAAATACAAAGAAAAACAACAACGACAACAACAACGACGAAAAAAAAATACTGCTTCGGAATTGACCATCCTTTTAAAATTTCATGTTACAAAAAATATCAACGACCCAAAATATCAGACTCGGAACATACATTGTTCTTGATATTAATTAATTTTGTCCGGGCATATTAATGCAATTGGTATAGACTTGGCTTCGTTTTACTTTATGTGCCTCTGCAATATACTTAATTAGAGATTTGACAACATGTTCATTATCTGACGACAGGATAGAAACTATATCAGGACTTACTCCTGCATGTACAGTTAAGAAATTATGCTTGCTACGTAGACTTTCGTATGCTTTACATTGAAATAAAAAGTGAATTTCATCATCAACACCGTGACCACATAGTGGACACGGTAAATGCGTGGTCGTTTCAGGCTGGAACCATCTCTTGTTTGCATTAAACCCCAGCGTTCTTAGTCTAAATCTAGCATAATTAAGCCTGTGCCACTTATCGGTAATTATTTCCAAATATTTTTCTGTATGGAAAACACATTTAAACGAAAAGAACCAGCTATACTTACTTATACTCTCCATATCCGAGTGCCAGTTTTGTTTAAAGGAACAAATGAGCCTGTCTTTGAATTCTGAGAGAAACTGGCGCTCATTACCTACTTCCTGAGACAGCCATACAATCCCAAAACCATGTTCGGACAAAACTTTTTAAATTTGATATACCCAGTTGTCTTTACCTAACTCCATCTGTATAATCATTATATCATATGCTTGTCTACACAGAGTCTGTGGATGTTTCAACAATTTAAGCCAATACTTAGTACACTTTACAAATGTTCTGATATACAGAGGATATCTTCCCATCTCTCCATAATTATAGTACAGTATTGGAGGAGTGAATTTGCACATTCAAAAAACGTTTTATAGCATGTGTGGACTTTTTCCATACATGGATTTACATATAATCCCCATATTTCTGAGGCATAAGTTAGCAAAGGTTCTATTTGAGTGTCAAATAACTTCCAGAATAAAGAACAGTCTATCAAGTTAAGCTTTTGTAGCGTTTAAAGTATTTCTATCACACCTTTTTTCCCCTTCCTACAAGATTGCTGCCATGCAAAACTGAGACTAAGGCTTGTTGAAAATATCATCCCTAAATATTTATAAGTATTAGCTATTTTGACTTCATCGTTTCCATAGAACCATTTATCATGTACTGATAAATGCCCACCCATTCTGAAAACAATAATGTTCGTTTTATCCATATTTACAGTTAGATCAAACCGATCTGCTTCCTCCTTTAAGACATTTAACTGATTCTGTAAACCTATGACAGTCTCAGACAAAAGAATGATATCGTCAGCAAAAAGTAACAAAAACACTTCTACTGCTCCAGGTATAAACTGAATACCGTGTTTACCTTTTTTTGACAGTTCGACAGCTAATTCATTTATAAAATATGAGAACATTTGTGGGTTTAAAATACACCCCTGCTTCACTTCGATGGGGCATTCGAAAAAATCAGAATATTCATTTCCAGCACGCACACACACTCATACTGAATTATAGACCGCTCTAAGGGCCATATATAATTTACCATCTACTCCAATTTTGCGTAATATATTCCAAAGTATATTTCTATTTACAGAATCGAAGGCCTTCCTAAAGTCTACAAAGGTAACAAATAGTTTTTTTTTTTTTTTTTTTTATTGGAAAGCAAATGCTTTTGCACAAGAGAATATAGAGAAAATATATGATCAACAGTGCTTTACTTAGCTCTAAAACCTGCTTATTCTTCAATTAATTTTTCTTCATCATCTGCCCATTTAGTTAGTCTTTTATTCAAAATGTAAGTCTACAGTTTGCTCAAAACACTGGTGAGAGCTACACCATGATAGTTATCAGCATTATTGATATCTCCTTTTTTATATATTGGTATAATTGTAGATTTGGCCCTCTCTAGAGGGAAAGCACCCTTTTCGAACAGGTGATTAAACAACTGTACAAGAAAAGTAATTACATGTCTATTTGCATATGTAAGCATTTCTCCAATTATTTGATCAGGACCAGCACTTTTTCCCGTTTTTAGATGTCTTATGCCATCAATAATTTCACTCTCTAATATAGGATTATTGAACAATGGCTCTAACTCCTCATCTTCTTGCAGCATATCAATATGCTCGTGCACCTGCATTACTAAAGTCATTGAAAACCTTAAAGAAGTGGTCATGCCACTGTTCAATAGTTATATCATTGTGTACCATAGGCTTACGATTAACTGATCTTACAACAGACCAGAACGTTTTGGAGTCATTAAAAGAATCTCTAAGTCTAGCTAGGAGAGAGAGAGAGAGAGAGAGAGAGAGAGAGAGAGAGAGGAGAGAGAGAGAGAGAGAGAATGAATGTGAATACGAATACGAACAGTTTATTCATAATAGTCCATAGCCCCTCGTGAAGGGGGTGATGTGAACAAACATTTCATACATATGACGGTCAATAATTTCATGTTCATCCTCTTCAAACAAAACAAAGAAAAAGTCAGCAGATAAGGACAAGAAACCAAAAGCTCTATGCTCGGGTTACAGATCCAGCCTAACAAGTCCCATATAAACATCACTATCACATAACCGTTCACCTATATCAACATCATTCAGATTTATTACAGAACTCAGTTTCTTTAAATTTCTTATTTTGTATCATCATGATGGACATGAACTTCACTTTAATTCCAAGCAATTTTCAACCATAATTATATTCCTTCTGCATCAAAAGCATTAACATACAAATCTTGCAAACGGTTTAAAAAGAATGTAACAGGATCAGGATCATGCTCAAAGTCAAATGTCTCGTATATATTCTGCTAGCATCTATCACTCTCTCTAAAAAAACCCTCCACAAATGCAACAAAAAACCCACAACTACATAAATCAGAACAGGACCTCAAACGGTAATAATTCACACTGCACCCGTGTCCAGTCAGATGTAAATGTGCAGCAACCATGGGGATCACAACAACACATTCAATCCAAAACAGTACACATTTTTGTAAAACTTTATCTTAACCATTCAAATAAACATCACAAAAGCAATAACCAGAGCTTGCTAGATGTCTCCAGGAATAGATTAAAGAGAGTTGGAGAGAGCAAGCAGCCCTGACGGACGCCGACTGTGGTCTTGAAGTAGTCTCCTATCTGGCCGTTGAGGAGAACTGCACTGCTGGAGGTGTTGTACAGCGCTTCTATGATCTGGATGAGACCCTCCTCAATGCTAAACTTCCTGAGGACTTGCCTAAGGCTTGCATGCCACACTCTGTCAAAGGCCTTCTTGAAGTCAATGAAGTTAATTAGCAAGTCCCTCTGATGTTGCAGATGCTTCTCCATCAGGATTCGGCAACTGAAAATTTGTTCTACCGTGCTCCTTCCTGCCCTGAACCCAGCTTGTTCTTCTGCCAGGTGCTCTTCCGCCTCCTTTTTGAGTCTGTTCAGTATCACTCTTAACATGATCTTGCTGGTGTGCCTAATGAGGCTGATTGTTCTGTAATTCTGGTACTGACTGAGGTTTCGTTTCTTGGGCAGGGGGATAATAAGAGACTATGTCCATTCTGCTGTCCACTGTTTTGTCGCCCAGATCTTCTGACAAAGAGATGTCATGACAGTGACCAGGTGCTCCCCTCCATTCTTGAGCAGCTCTGCTGGTATGTTGTCTGCTCCAGGTGACTTTCCAGTTGGTAAACTACGTATAGCTTCCTCCACTTCTTCCTTCAGCACTGGTAGTAGTGAAGGTTCCCTCTGTGGTGTTGAGTCCTCATCAATCAGGCTGTGGTCGGGCTGTAAGGGGTGGTTGTACAGGTCCGAGCAATACTGTGACCATCTATTCAAAACTGCTGAGCTTTCAGTCAGCAGGTTGCCTGAACAATCCTCGATGACTGAGGATTTATTTTGCTGCGCCTTTGTGAGCTTCTTTAGGGTGTCGTAGGCGTGTTTGCTGTTCCCCTTTGTCATGCCTGCCTCAATGTTCTCGCACTGTTCATTGATCCATTGCTCTTTTGCCTCTCTCATTTTCTTTCTCACCAGATTGTTGGTCTCACAGTACTGTGCTGCATGTTGCGGGGTGGAGTGCTTGGTTTTCTTCAAGATCTTCTATTGTCACACAGGTCAAGGATGTCATTTGAGGTCCAGGGTTTGTGTTTCTTTCTCTCGCAGCCAAGTACATCCTCTCCTGTTACTCGGATTGCCTTGTTGAAGCTGTTGGTGAGGTCGTTGATGTCGTTGTTCAGGATATTGAGTGCCGCAAACCTGCCCCCAAGCTGTGCCTGGAAAACTTCAGCAACTTTTGGATCTCTCAACTTCTCCAGGTCAAACTTGATACGTGTGCACGCAGCTTGGTACTTCTTCTTCAGCTTCATCTTCATGTTGAGCAGTACAAGACTTCCACTCTCCCATCTCAATAGGAGGGCGACCCATTAACAACCTGCGCTTCGCTGACGGTATTGATCTCATGGGAGGCAGCAACAAGGAACTCCAAGACCTTACCAACAGACTGGTAGACAGAACAGGCACATATGGGATGGAAGTCAGCACAGAAAAGAGTAAAGTATTGGTCAACAGTGCAAACGACACCACAGCACAGATCTACATGAATGGCCAGCAGCTGGAAGAAGTAGACGCTTTCAAATATCTTGGCTCTACCCTCACGAAAGATGGACGCTCCACCACAGAGATCAAGACCAAGCTAGCCATGGCAACATCAGCTATGGCAAAACTGAAGAAGATATGGAGAAGCGACAACATCAGCTTCAAAACAAAAGTCAAATTGTTCAGATCCCTGGTCATCTCCATCTTGCTCTACGGCTGCAAAAGTTGGACAATGACCGCTGAAACCACCAAGCGGATCCAGACGTTCGAGACAAAATGCTTCAGGCGACTGTTTGGAATTTCCTGGAAGGATAGGAAAACAAACACCTTTGTGCGAAGTCAAGTCGCACTGATGGCTGGCCCTCAGGAACCCCTACTAGCCACTGTCAAGAAAAGGAAGCTGGCATGGTTCGGCCATGTCACACACCACAACACCCTCCCCAAGACAGTCTTACAAGGAACGCTAGAAGGTGGCAGACGCCGAGGCAGACAAACCAAAAGCTGGATGGATAAGATCAAGGAGTGGACCCACCTGGACAGTCCAACACTCATTCGGTAGGCGGAGGACAGGGCTGGATGGCGACGGCTGGCTGCAGAATCGTCTCTCGTGTCTCCTCCACGACCATCCCGGTCATGAGAAAAGAAGAAGAAGAAGCTAGATGTCTGGTAAACTGAAACTATGCAATATTATTGCTATTACTTTGTGACACATGGTGGGAAACATTTGAATTCCTTGTGTTCATAACATCACATATCAACACAGACACATCACCCTTGTCAACAAGTAATCAGTCAAATATTCTTAAAGTAATGATATTCCATGCAAACAATCAAAACTCAACTAAAGCAGAGAATATTAAATAGAACGTATAATATAACTGTCACAGTACCAAATAATACTTTGTTAATCATAAGCACACAAAAATTACAAGAATTGCTGTTTACCTTTCTCAAGTATGACGCAAATTTCTTTTAATCAGATATACACAGCCACTCGAGTATCTCCCTTGGGTGGTAATTTCACAACAAAACATAACACTGGTGTAGTCGAAAAAAAAATCAGGGATGAATTCTTCAATAAAAGTTTGAATAAAACGCAAAACATCTTCAAGCTTACAAGAGAAACAAAGCCTGTATCTGATAAATCAAACCTTATCCTTTAACATCCCAGGACAAAAAAGAGGATTTTACTTTTTGCTACCAACAACAGTATTTTCAATGTCATCACGTGATTTGATAAATGATGTGACAACCTATCTTTAGCCACACCCTGATGCACACAAAAATCTGTTTACACATGAAAAATAACACGCTCTCTCTGTCCCACACAATTCACCTGCAGGAAAAGGGACAGTTTTAGAAAGCCAAAACTGGTGAAGCATTAGAATTTACAACCCCTTCCAAAAAATAACCCCAGAGAATTTAAGGACTGCTAGGTTTTCTATCTCTCTCTCTCTCCCCCTCTCCCCTCCACCCCTCTCTCTGTGTCTATCTCTCTCTCTCTCCCCCTCTCCCCTCACCTCCCCCCCCCTCTCTCTCTCTCTCTCCCCATCTCTATAAGCTGGTCATCATCATTTACAGTGAACTTTTTACTGTTAATCATTAGTTAAAAGTCATAGTGGCTCTCTCGCCATTTGTATGGCCTTTATCAGGTGTGTTGTCAATCTCTTTCTGATGCTTCTAACGTGCCTAAAGAAGTCCTTCTCTCCAAAAATATTTGTACCCTTCAACTTTCTTTTCAGATTCAAAATTTTCCTTTTTTGTATAAAACATACAGCGAGCCAGTACTGGGGAGTCAGGCTTGCGGTTGAGGCGATAAACTTTGTCAAATTCAACTTTCTCTTGCCAGGTCCAGCTTATCTGAGCACAGATCCTGCAGCAGTCCCTCAGTCACTGTTCGTCTCACCTTCTTCTCTTGGTACACCATAAAAAAACCCAGATTGTTCTGCTTTGAACGAGCTTCAAGTTCATCAAGTCTAGTTTGATAGACTTTCATTCTTTCATACAAGTCTCTGTTTTCTTGTTGAAGGTCCAGGTTCTCCGTCTTGAGCTCTTTGACTTCTTCTTTCAGCTCCACCACTTCATTCCACAGAGCAGCGTTGTCCTCCCGTAGATCACTGATCTGTTTCTTCACGTCAGTGAACTGGGCAGTCATGTCATCCCTCAGCGCTTCAATAGAGGTCATGATGTCAGTGATGAAGGGCTCTGGTGGTGAAGATGAAGCAGAAGCCTGAGGTTTGGCAGAGCTCTCCACTCACTCTTCGAGATGAGTTGATACTCGAGAATCGTGTCTGCCTCATGTTGCATACATGCAAAAGAGGCAACAGCACACTCTTTCCACTGATGCAACAGTTCACTTCCCTGAGAGAGAGAGAGAGAGAGAGAGAGAGAGAGAGAGAGAGAGAGAGAGAGAGAGAGAGAGAGAGAGAGAGAGAGAGAGAGAGAATCAAATCAAATCAAATTCTTTTATTTCAAGGATAATGAATAATCACTTAAGTGCTTTTTTCATCCAGTCCCCGCCCACACCAGGGATAACATAGTATAATAAAAAAAAACTCTAAATAGAGAGAGAGAGAGAGAGAGAGAGAGAGAGAGAGGAGAGAGAGAGAGAGAGAGAGAGAGAGAGAGAGAGAGAGAGAGAGAGAGAATGAAATGAATGAATGATCGAATGAACATTTTTATTGAGGGAAAAGAAAAAGCACAATGGTGGATTGTTTTTATGTAACCCCTCTGTCCAAAGGAAGTGAATCAATTGACCAATTGTTCAAGTAAACATAAAACTATGGAATGTCCAAGGAATATGGGGAAATAAAACGGAGAGATTGTCCCTTCCTAAAAGGAGCTATACACGCAAAATCGCCAGTAAACTGTCATGGAATTGTAATATTCCTGAAATAGATAATTAGAATAATCTATACACACAATTGGATATACTCTTATGTTTCATATTCATATTTCTGCCTACATGCATTCACACCCATCAACGGGTTATGATGCAATTGTCCCCCAAACGTTGATGCAATTGTCCCCCAAACGTTGATGCAATTGTCCCCCAAACGTTGATGCAATGGTTTTTCCTGCCGTTGATGTCTACCAAGCTTTAGTTATCGGAAAGGGCCCGCCCATACAAGTGTTAAATGTTACTCATAAGTGTGAGAAAAAACACACAACGCAGCTTTTGTGATCAAAGTAGAATAGTTCAAACACCTTTTGTAGTTTCACAGGCTAAGCTCATAAGAGACAAGGGAATGAGGCTTTATGAGTGTGCAGTCATACACTACACGTCATGTGAAAATTGTGCTGTGTTGAACGCTCGAAATCCTTTTACTTTTTAAATATTTTAAATCTGATTGTAGGGAAAAATTATTTTCATAATCGATTTCTTCTCGATTAGTTTAGAAGAATGATTGTTTTGGTTGGATATACTGACTTTTACTTCATATATTCTCTTTGAGGTGTGTGTGTGTGTGTGTGTGTGTGTGTGTGTGTGTGTGTGTGTGTGTGTGTGTGTGTGTGTGTGTGTGTGTGTGTGTGTGTACGTACGTATGCGCGTGCGTGCGAGCTTGCGAGCGAGTGTGTGTGTGTGTGTGTTTGTGTG
The DNA here is from genome assembly GCA_030674155.1 of Stramonita haemastoma. Lineage (NCBI taxonomy): Eukaryota > Metazoa > Mollusca > Gastropoda > Neogastropoda > Muricidae > Stramonita > Stramonita haemastoma. The sequence continues at coordinate 42,519,698 of CM060331.1, forward strand.
CGTGCGTGCGTGCGTG
>CM060331.1:42524713-42549713 GCA_030674155.1 Stramonita haemastoma
TTGCGCAGTTAAGAAACAAATTTATCACAAAATATTATCATAAAAATCCAAATGTTATCAGGTTCCATGAACTGTTTAGTTCCGCGTGGAAATCCTTGCTAATCAGAGTTACACAGTTTCTCAAAGAAATAAAAACAAAAACACTGATTTGATCTATTTTCATAAACGACACTAGTGCAAATTGTTTCATGCCACAGATAATTTCGTTTCTTTGTTGGCATAGACTAGGACAGCTGTGTCATAGTGTGTCAAAGTCAAAGTCAAAATCTTATTGAGTAAACAATAAGGTTGCTTTTTTATCATGCCATCTGTCTATAAAAAACAACAGCAACCACAACAAAACAACCAAACAAAAACAGACAAAACAAACTACCAACAGTAAATAAAAAGCAAACAAGCAAAATACAACAATAACAGAAAATAACATCCAAAATGTAATTAACTACACATTGTTATGACAACTCATCACAATAAATAAATTCAAAGGAACTAAAGAAAAGATGATAATAGTAAAATTAATAGTAATAATAATGATAATAATAATAATAATAATAATAATAATTATTATTACTATTGCAGTGATTACAATATAAAAAGATAATGCACTGTAAGACTCACTCTCTCACGTAGGCCACACACACACACACACACACACACACACACACACACACACACACACACACACACACACACCACACACACACACAACACACACAGACAGACACACACACCACAACACAAAGCACGCACGCATGCACGCACGCATGCATTCATGCATATACACATATCCTTCCTCACATAAACACACGTTATACCCACACGCTCATGCACGCTCTGAGTTTTAAAAAATCGTACGAAAAAGTAAATATTATAAAAAGTCAAACAGGTATATCAGGTTGCAATCATCTCTATTCTTTTGCATTGTAATTTATATGATAAAGATATAAAAACAAACAAACAACAAACAAAATAAAGGGAAGAAAGGAAAAAAAAAACCAGTAACAATACACCCTAAAATTGATTACCTATCCAAAACAACCAAACCAACAACATTTCAAACTGGTAAATCACTCATAATGATAATTCTCTCTCTCCTCTCTCTCTCTCTCTCTCTCTCTCTCTCTCTCTCTCTCTCTCTCTCTCTCTCTCTCTCTCTCTCTCTCTCTCTCTCTCTCTCTCTCTCTCTCTCTCTCTAGTCTGGCGACCATGGGGCACCCATGGAGATTTGACAACGTTACCTCCATTCCTCTCCCTGTTCTGCCTTTCTCAGGGGTTTTTTTTTTTTGCTGCCTCGTCTTCTGTGACATCCTCGTATTGCTGTTCCCACGCCGCTCATTTCAATCTCCCCGCCACAGCCATACCCAGATTCATTGTGTCTCATCCTCGGGATCGGCAGTCCACAGGGAGCACATCAATATTAGGCCGCCGTGGGGCCACCTGCCAGAGGGGCCCTGCACTTCTGCTGAGTCACTGGTGGTGTTCAGTGGTGCCTGTTCTGATCTAACATACACAGGACACCACCTACTGAGCCCCCTACTAACGACAGTATTAGCTCAGTCGCGGAGCCAGACTGAGTCACCCACCTGAGGTGGCGACCACCACAATGTCCCTCCAACGACCGTCTCCCCGCGAACCTCCAACCCCAAAGGTTTTGACACAAACTCACCACAGGCACAGAAGTGTATGGAGAAACCGAATCTGAGGTCACCATGAGACCAGAGCAACGAAGGCCACCGAATCAGAGGCAATTTTTTATTTTATTATGTGTGATAATCAATGGTGATGGGGATGATGTAATGCTGCTGCTGTGGAAGTGCATCCGCTTTGAGACTACTTGGCAGGGTTGTACTCTACGCTTACTGTCATAATATATCCCGGCGTCAACCGGGCCCGAGAGATACAGACACCTGTAGTGTTGGTAAGATAATTTGAGCAACACTCTCAAATTCGCATCCGTAAAGTGGATGAAGCTCGACTGTGTGGTCCCAGTCTCCCCACTGAGCCCACAGCACACTCACTCTGGGTCGGAGCCGACCGGAGTCCGAAAAATCCCTATGACTTATGGGACTCGAACCCGCGACCTTCCAGTCCGAAATCCAAGGCGCTAACCACTGCGCCAAGGCGGTTGGTTGCCTTTCTCAGGGTTTTGTTGAGTTCTAGGCCTGTCCATTCGCTGATGTTGTCCTCCCATTTCTTCTTTGGTCTGCCTCTTTTTCTTCCTCCTTGGACAATGCCTTGCAGTATTGTATTTGCTAGTCCTTTTGATCTTGTGACATGCCCGTACCATTCAAGTCTATGCTTCTTTAAGATTGATAGAAGATTTTGGTAGGGACCAATGGTTTGCTGGATTCTGATATGCACGTCTTCGTTGCTTATGAGGTCTCTGTAAGAGATGCCAAGGAGTCTCCGGAAACATCTCATCTCTACTGTCTGTATTCTCTCCAAATCTGCAATCAGGGTCCGTGATTCACAGGCATACGGGGATGTGGATACGATAAGGAAGCACATTAATCTGATCTTGGAGTTGAGTGAGATATATTCATCTTTCCAGATGGTGTTCAGTTTTGACAGTGCTGTTATTGTCTGTGCAATCCTGCATACTAACCTCTGGCTTGGACTCATGGCTTGGATCATGATAATGATATAAATTTACAATATGATAATCACCCATCACTTCTAACAACAATAACACAACAAAAACTTTTTTAAAAAGCGGTTGACGAGGACTGGGGAGATAGGAGGGGTGTATCAAAGAGGAAGGAAAGAACATAAACAAGCAGCCAAGCAAAGATAATGATAGTAATACAAGTTTTCAGACAATCAAGAACCCCTACAAAATAACATATTTTTTTTAGTCACAGTCAACTACACTATCCAACCAAGACAGTAACAGTTTTAATAATACTAATTATCCCATAATTAATAACATCAAAACAACGTTCATGAAAAACCCTGTTAATTTGGATTTTAAAAAGGACATGAAAAAAGAAAAAAAATCAGGTCACAATATCATCCCTTCATGCATTTGGTTTTCTTCTTTGCACACTTTTAAAATTTGCAAATAATGTTCAGACTTTCATTAGCATTTTCAAGAGCTTAAAATTTAATACAAAAAAATAATAAAATCACTCACTCTTTCCCTCTCTTCCACACACACACACACACACACACACACACACACACACACACACACACACACACACACACACACGCACACACGCACGCACGCACGTACGCACGCACGCACGCACGCACGCACACACACACACACCACACACACACACACACACACACACACACACACACAACACACACACACACACGCAGAGCATGTAACAGTGCAATATTTCCAGTCCCTAAAAATGACATCTGAAATATATTCAAGGGATGCAGAAAGTGCTTCTTCATTTGCAATCATGGTTAATTGATTTATGTCATTTCATAAACATTTACTCATTAAATGTTTTTTCATCTGTGTCTTAAACTGATTTATTTTGGATACATTTTAAATTTCTTGGGAGCTTGTTTCATAGATCACTTCCTGAATATAAGAAGCTTGTTTTGTAAAGATAATTTCTTGTTCTCTGAAATATTAGTTGGTGATTATGCCTGTTCTCATTAATTTTGAAGCAATTACTGATTTTCGGAGGGACATTTCCATTGACAACTTTCTGTACAAATATGGCTTATTGAAATAAAGTCTGTCATGGAAGGTTAGAATATTTTGTTTGCTTATAATCGTTGATTGTAAGGAGCTTGATTTTAATAGAATAAGTTTTAGTGCTCTACATACATTTTACATTGATCAAAAATAAAAGGGGGCCCAATATTGATCCTTGTGGAACTCCATGTTTAACAGCTATCAGTTCTGATGTTTGATTATTTGCAGTTACTAGCTGCTTCCTATCTGCCGAAATTTTTTTCTAAAGGAGTGTGTGTGTGTGTGTGTGTGTGTGTGTGTGTGTGTGTGTGTGTGTGTGTGTGTGTGTTTGTGTTTGTGTGTGTCCCCGCTCGTTTGTTTACGCGCGCATGTGTGTGTGCGCGTGTTACTTAAATCAGGGTACTGGTTGTGTTATTGCAGCAAGGAGTTCCAACTATAATTGTGCAGTGCAGCCGCCATCTGCAAACTTTTGTATCTTATTTATTTATTTATTTATTTATTTATTTATTTATTTATTTATTTATTTATTTGTTTGTTTGTTTGTTTGTTCATGCCACTTTATGTAACAGCAGATTTTTTTGCGTGAAATTCGGGCTGTTCTCTTCGGGGAGAGCGCTTCGCCACAAGTGCAGTGCCTAACCATTTTTTTTTCCCTTTTTCCTGTCTGTAGTTGTATTTGTTTCCCTATCAGAGTGGCTTTTTTCAACATAATTTTGCAAGGGGCAATCCTCTTGTTGCCGTTGGTTCTTTAACATGCGCTAAACAGTGATGTGTAACACACGGGAGCTGGGACTAGCAACCAGACCACCACTCATGATCTAATAGATGGAGGAAACATTTTGGGCCCAAACGGGATTCAAACCACCGCACACACTCCAGGCCCGGATTTTTCACTTTCTGGACAGGCACGTTACCTCTAGGCCACCATCCACTTTTCATTTAAATGGGTTTTTTTTTTCATTGTTTTTGTTTAGTTTTTTTATTTTGCTTTGTCTGGTGTACTAATTAGTCCAGTTGTGAATGTCATGATATTGTAAAAAAACCTGCAAATGAGAGTGACAGCATGTTTCTCAGCATACACATACTTTGGACACTCCTGTACAATACTGGCATAGGAAACGCCATGTTGTCCATCTGTTTCCCCACTTTCTAAATACTTTTTTTCTATCATGCAGACATGCCTTTGGAGTGATTATAGATATAAAGCCAGACAGGCGTTCCTTGTTTGTTTGTTTTTGCTCCTTAGTTTATTAATTACTGTTTAATCACCAGAATGTGATTGAGACAATGATACCACTTATTACAGCCCATGATAAACGTAACTTTCTCCTCCCTCCCAACTTAACCACAGGCCCAGTTTCCTATCCCCTCCTTCTATCCCCCAACCTCCACTGTTAAGCTCCTTTACTCCCCCCCCCCTGTCTTATCTATCCCCTCCTGTCCTTCCCTCCTCTTACTTATCCCAATCCTCACCCCCTCCTGTCCTATCCTTCCCCCTCTCCTACCTCCCCCCTCCTCCCCCCCTATCACCCCCCTCCTCCCCCCCTATCACCCCCCTCCTCCCCCCCTATCACCCCCCCTCCTCCCCCCCTATCACCCCCCTCCTCCCCCCTTTTCCTCCTCCAGGCACAAGCACAGGAAGATAGACAACACATCTCCTCCAAAGCTCAGAGGACTAGAAGTCAAGGTGAGATCCCTCGAGATCTGCGATTCCTAACTCAACTTGAGTTACTGCAATCAATTTTTATGACATGTTATGAAACAAACAATTCCAAACTTTGAAGGTGTTTTTCTATATCAGTTTGAAACTTTTTAAATATATATATATTTACAATCTTTTACTTCATCTTGTACTTTGAACATACAGGTAAACAGCAATTTCTACAAATTCATATAAAAGTTGTTGCTTCTTTTCCATGATACGGCAACTTTTATCTGGAGTACTAGGCAACTTTAAACAATTAAAAGGGATTGAATTGTTTAAGACAGTCTGTGAAGGGGAAGTAATATTGACATGAAATAGCCACACAGCATATGTATGTGTGTGTGTGTGTGTGTGTGTGTGTGTGTGTGTGTGTGTGTGTGTGTGTGTGTGTGTGTGTGTGTGTGTGTGTATGAAAATCATGATATTTTGCTAAAACAGATCTCGTAACATGTTTATATATGGTGGGAAAACTTTGGAAGTTGTTAACTATTTCAAATGTTTAGGAATTATTTTCAGTAAGAGTGGCAGTTTTGCAAATGTAAGAAAAATGCTTAATCAAGCCTCTAAAGTCATGTTTAGTCTGATAAGGACTGCATGGCAAAAAAACTACCTATACATGTGACACTTGCTTTGTTAGATAAAATTGTTTTACCTGTTTTGTTGTATGGGTGTAAAATTTGGGGTTGTGAAAACGTAGTAATAATTAAAAAGTTTCAGTTAAATTTTTTAACATATATTTTTCATTTAAACCGCACGATGTCAAATTCATTAGTATATGGAGAAGGGGGCAGTTACTCCTTGTCTATTTCTGTTCCAATGGCTTGTTTCTGGATGCAGCTGCTTGACTTTCATCCTGGAAATCTATCATCACATGTTTATCTCTGATTCAATCAGCATGGCTAAATACGATACAAAACATTTTAGTACAACGCAGATTCGACTTTTAGGGAAAGACAGTTTCATTCAACTATCAATTATTCCAGTTCATATGATTATCAAAACCTTCTTAATATAAAAGTTTGTTAATGAATAGAGAGCTGAGCTGTGGGGTAATAGATGCCTTTATTACAAAAACTATAAAAACCAATTTTTGTATGGAAAAATGTATAACTTGTCTGCCAGATGTATATGTTTACACTCTTATGAAATTTAGTTGCAGTTGTCACAAGGTTTCTATTGAGATTGGATGTTTCTATTACATACCACGGGAAGAACGAGTATTTTCAAAATGCATTATGTCTGTTTTAGGGGAGAAATTTATTCTTATCATGGAATGTCTCCTACTTTAAACATTTAAGACAAGATTCCATTCCTCAGCATTTTTTCAACACTTGTCCAGAGATGATTTTTGCAGTTTTTAATTGTTATTTTTGAGTCTTTAATATTGTTTATCATTTTGCATTGACTTTTTGCTTTTCAGTTTCTGTTAGTATTGATAATACTTTTAGGTGTACTGCCGTCAATTTTTTTTTCTCCTGTTGAATTAATTATCCTGCATGCCCCAAAAGGGGTGAAAGGAATTAAATCTTGAATCTTGAATCGTGTGCGCGCGCGTGCGCGCGCGCGCGTGTGTGTGTGTGTATGTGTGTGTGTGTGTGTGTTTCATTTCTCTTTCTCTATTTCTGGTCCATCGGTCTGGAATGACCCCCCTCTCTCACTTCGCTAAAAGCCTACTTATGACACTTTCCATACAGTCTCAAGATATACTAATCTCAAACATAAGATTTTCCCCTCCTGTTTCATTTCTTATCTGTCCCTGCATTGCCTCCAGATAACAAATTAACCAATGGCAACTGTCTTCAAACTGTAAGTTGTTTTACCTGTGTTGATTTATGCTGCATGTATTAAGAATTTCTGACACATTCTATATGCGTGATAAAACGTTGATTTAGTTTAAGGCAATATTACCCACCTTCAAAGGCTGTCATAACAGTTATGTTCCTTTTTATTGTTAGACGCTACTTAGAAGTCCAGAGGAAAATCTGTACCTAATGGAAATGAAGCAGCAATTTAAAAAAATACAATTGTAGACTGTGCTGTTTACCTGTCTGGAACAAGGATGTGGTGATAAGAAATGTTTAAGATTAAGCTTATTTTTCAATTTCTGAGCAGACATGGGAAAAAAACCCTTTAAAGCGTGGAATTATTAGTGTAATAATATGTTGTAAAACTATGAAAGCAACAACTTAGGCTTTGAATTAGGAATGGCAGATCTCTACGGGGATCACCCCCTAACTTCTAATCCTCCGAGCTTTGGAGGAGATGTGTTGTCTATCTTCCCATGTTTGTGCTTTCTTTTTTCTTTGTTGGAGAGGGGCAGGAGGAGGGGGATAAGTAGAGAGGGGATGAGATGGGATATGCAGGAGGAAAGGCCAGGGGGGAAGGATCAAGGAAAGAGGGGGATAGGCAGGAAGAAGAGCAAGGAAGAAGGGGGGATAGGTAGGGTGAGGAGCGAGGGGGAGGATAGGTAGGGGTGAGGGGGATGGGGGGGGGGGGTAGGGTGGCTAGGGAGGGGGGAGGAAGGAAGGGGGATAAGGTGTGGGGGGATGGGTAGGGAGAGGGGTGGGGATAGGGAGGGGGAGGGGATGGCTAGGGAGGGGGATAGGTGTGGGGGGATGGGAGGAGGGAAGGTGGGGGATAGGTAGGAGGAGGGGGATAGTTAAGGGGGGAGGAGGGAGGAGAAGGAAGATAGGCAAGGAGAGGAGGAGGAGGGGGATAGGGAGGAGGGAGATAGGGAGGAGAGTAGAGGGGGATACCGAAGATGTTAAGTATCAAACTTGCCCATTTCCAGGAGTCTTGCATAACTTCACTGTTCACTATAACTCCCAGGGCGCACAGATTCATTGTTTCCCATGATAATATTGTGCACGATGATTATGATGTGGACACACTAGCCAACAGCATCAAAGAAGTGCTAACAACAGCAGCAGAAGAAACATTAGGCAGAAGCAGAACAAAAAACAACTCTGGGTGACAAATGAGGTTCTTGACCTCTGCAACAAAAGAAGAGAACTTAAGAAACAAAAGTTCACAAGTCAAGAAGCCAACAACAAGTACATGGATAGCCACAAAGAAGTGAGGAAAAAGATGAGAGAAGCCAAAGAAGCGTGGATAGAAGAAAAATGCAACAACATCAAAGCTGGAATGGCCAAGAGAAACAGCAAAACAGCTTATGACACCTTGAAAGCACTAACTAAAACCACACAGCCTAAAGCCTCTGTCATTAAAGACAAAGAAGGAAATCTTTTAACGGACAACAATGCCATCCTCCAACACTAGACAGAATACTGTGAGGGATTGTATAACTACCCACTATGCCCAGATACCAACATAGTTTCTGACAAACCCCCTGAACACCAAGATAAAGACCCACCAATACTAAGGTGTGAAGTAGACACAGCTATTAAACAATTGAAGAAGGGGAAGTCCCCTGGAATCGATAACATCCCAGCTGAACTCATAAAAAATGGAGGGAATGAAACAGCAAGGCGATTCACAGAACTTTGTCAGAAGATCCACGACACCAAAGAATGGCTGAAAGAATGGACACAGTCTCTTGTAATACCCCTGCCAAAGAAAGGAAACCTCAAGCAATGCCAGAACTACAGAACCATCAGTCTCATAAGCCATCCTAGCAAGATCATGCTGCAGGTAGTCCTCAACAGACTGAAAAACCAAGCGGAAAAACTCCTGGCAGAAGAAGCGGGCTTTAGACCAAAACGCAGCACAATGGAACAAATTTTCAATCTGAGAAATCTGATAGAGAAGCATCTCCAACACCAAAAAGACTTGTACCACAATTTCATAGACTTCAAAAAGGCCTTTGACAGGGTATGGCATGACGGCCTCTGGCAAGTACTCAGGCACTTCAACATTGACAACTGCCTAATTGAAGTCATCAAGGCTCTGTACGAGAATGCAAGAAGTGCAGTTTTTTATGAACAATCAGGTGGGCAAGTTCTTCAAGACCACGGTTGGGGTCTGCCAGGGCTGCCTTCTCTCACCTGTGCTCTTCAACCTCCTCCTCGAAAACATTATGACAGAGACACTGCAAAACCACAACACTTCCATCTCCATTGGTGGAAGACCCCTTTGCAACCTTAGATTTGCAGATGACATTGACCTCATGGGCAGCAGCAAACAAGAACTGCAAATCCTCACAGACAGTCTAACAGATCGAGCGAGTGCATATGGCATGGAGGTCAGTACAGAGAAATCAAAGATCATGGTCAACAGCGCGAGTAATGACATCACGGAAATAAAGATGAATGGAGAAATATTGGAAGAGGTGAGCCAATTCAAATACTTGGGCTCCATCCTAACAAAAGATGGCACATCAAACAATGAAGTGAAAGCTCGCATTGCAACAGCAACATCTGCTCTAGTCAGACTTGAGAGGATCATCAGAAGCAACAACATCAGCTTCTACACCAAATACCACCTCTACAAATCCCTCGTGATATCTATCCTCCTATATGGCTGTGAATCATGGACTCTGACAGCAGAGTTAGAGAGGAGAATCCAAGCATTCAAGAACAAGTGCCACAGGAGACTCCTGAAAATATCATACAAAGAACACAAGACCAATAACTATGTGAAAGAAGAAATCAAAAAGCATGTGGGCCCCCAAAAGCTTTTGCTCTCCACCATAAAGAGGAGAAAGCTGATGTGGTTTGGTCACACCACAAGACACAACACCCTAGCAAAAACCATCTTGCAAGGAACAGTCGAGGGCAAGAGAAGAAGAGGCCGCCAAAAGAAATCATGGGTTGACAACATCAAAGACTGGACCGCCCAACCCCTGCAACACCTCCTACTAGCCACACAGGATCGTGAAGCATGGAAAAAGATCTCCGTTGCGTCTTCTCTCATGTCCCCCCTACATCCTTTGGGACATGGGACTGAGTGAGTGAGTGAGTGATTGTAGGTATCTATATACAAACTGATTGCTGTCACTCTTCATGTCAGAATTCAATCCTTGGCGGCTGTGCTAAATTGAATTTGCTATGCTAATGTGAGTTTGTGGGTTTGTGGGCATGTGTGCCCTTGAGGGTTAGCCCGCAGTCATGAGTGTGCCTTTCAGCACGTGTGTATGTTAGTATGTGTGCGCACGTGTGTGTTCATGTGTGCTTCTAGATGGCCTAGCATGGTACATGACATGCTGAGAGAGAGAGAGATTGATTAATTTTTTTATATCGAGGATAATGGAATAAGCACTCTTGTGCTTTTTTTCATCCAGTCCCCGCGTGTATAGAGTTTTGTAACTGTCATCTGTTCCCACCGGCACACGATGGCCTACTCTTACGAAAAGCGGAACAGGATTTAACGTGTGCGCAAGGTGTTCTGCGTGCGTTCGCACACGGGCCTCGGTTTAAAGTCTCATTTGAAGGACTTTTGGGGAGAGTGGAGTCAGTACTGATGTTAACTCCAGGAGAAAAATCTCCTTGACCAGACTCGAACCTGGGTCAGCGCAATGTTCTGACCACTAGGCTATCCGTCCCCCAGAGAGAGAGAGAGAGAGAGAGAAGAGAGAGAGAGAGAGAGAGAGAGAGAGAGAGAGAGAGAGAGAGAGAGAGGAGAGAATGTATTAATTGTTAATTCATCTAAACATCTTGCTGAATTTTTGTTCCTCTACTGTATTGTAAATGTATGTAAACCGTGAGTTTCTGGGTTCGTACCCAGCCTCGCCCTTTCTTCCTAGTTTGACGAAAAAATCGAACTGAATGTCAAAGTCATTCGGATGAGACTATAAACCGAGGCCCCGTGTGCGAATGCACGCAGAACATCTTGCGTACACGTTAAAAACCCGTTCCGCCTTTCGGAAGAGTAGGCCATCGTGTGCCGGTAGGAGCGGATGACAAAATTATAAAAACCAGCATGCACACAGGTGTCGTGTTTAGACACCATCCCTGATGAAAAATCGGGGGTTGGAGTCCCAGGGCGGCTACGTTCTGGTGGCTCCTGCGACGGTACTGGAACCATTCGTATCGGTCATTGCCTTTCCAATGGATCATTCCAGTGGCGTGGAGAGGGGGGGTCTGCTGCATGGGTAACAGCTTGCCCTCCATACTTACCTACCCAGGCTTTGCGCTCTAAAGACTAGAGCGCAACTCCATAGTCTTCCGAGACTGACGGGTGCCTACTACTACTGTATTGTAAATATAAAGGTAAAGGTATCCTATAATCTGTGTGGTCGTAGGGGAGCAAGGCGTCAGAGACCTTAGCTTCTCTAGGAGCCAGCATGTTGAGGGTGGCGCCCATCTCCTCTCCCTTGATGCTTTACCTTCCTTCACCCTAAAGAGGGCGGGTACCCATTTACAGCTGGTTGAACTGGGGGGGGGGGGGGGGGGAGGGGACTGTACTGACGCCAAGGTGCCCAAACGGTCACCCATCCAACTGGTAACCATGCTGCTTAACTTGACTGGGGGAAAGCGAGTGTTCTGACAACTTAGCTATCCTTCCCGGCAATATTGTGAATACTCTTTCAGTTTTAATTTTTGTGCCATTCATTGTGTAATAATTTTTGCTGTGAATATTTTTCACACGCCCAGATCTGCAAGCTTTGGTTTTGTAAAATTCCATGTACACCTCGGGTTATACTATCTTTTTCTTAAAATAAAATCTTGTCATCTAATCTAGAAACTGGATATTAGCAATCATATAGCACAATTACTAATTAGGCAGGTTTAACAAATCTTTTTTTTTGGTGTTTCAAACGTTTACTATCTTATTTCACATCATACTCAGTATAAAGTTTCTCATGGCTTGTAGCTCTCACAGTACCAACAATAGTTCTAAGAGCATTGAGATGTAGATTTTCTAAGTCATTTACTAGTTTCTGACTACAGTTGTCCCAAACAGCATCTGAAAAGTTAAAATGAGGCATAATAAATGATTTATACCTAACTTCTCTAATGATCTATGACTAAGCCAATATTTAAAGGAACAAAGACAAGCAATAAGAACACGACATTTCAAAACAACTGATTTTATATGTAAGTCCCATTTACAATTGTTTTGAATAATAACCCCTGGGTGTTTATGATAATCTGTTTCTTGTAACGTTGCATCACCAATTAATTTAAGAGGGAATTGTTTTTACTCGATTTTGGGTTGAAATTGTCAAAAGCTCAGTTTTAGATGGGTTAAATTTAGTTTTCCATCTTGAAGCCCACTCAGCAATTTTTTTAAAGATCAGAGTTTAGTATATCTGTCCTGGTGTCGTTGTTTTCTAAGCCTAAATACATGCTAGTGTCATCAGCAAATAGTTTAACCTCTGGCTCAATACTATCAACAGTGTCATTTATTTAGATCAGAAATAATAGAGGTTCAAGCACAGAGCCCTGTGGAATGCCAGCTGAAAGAGGGAGATAAGGTGACTTACTTCCCTTCAGAATAACTGCATGTGTGCGGTCTTTTAAATAATCAGTAAGCCAAGTGAGCAGTTGACCTCTAATACCCAGAGCAGATAGTTTGCAGAGTAGTGCAAGGTGCCAGACTTTATCGAAAGCCTTTAAAACATCAAAGAAAATCGCTTGTACTGTTGTTTTAGAATCCAAAAATTTACAAAAGTCATCATAAATACTCAAAAGCTGATAGGTAGTTGAGTCAGCATGAATAAACCAGGTGTTAACAAATTATTTGTCACTAAGTAAGTAAATATATGTTTTTGCACTTTTTTTTCATCACCTTACCCACACAGGTCAAAAGAGAAATAGGACGATAATTTTCACATTTCTGTCATCATTTTCAAAGACAGGTGTAACATGAGCCAGCTTCCAGATGAATGGGCATCTACCTTCTGCTAGTGAATGATTACAGAGACAGCACAGAGGTCCTGAAAGGACATATGCTGCTGCTTTTAATATCTTATTATGCACTGTCTGGACCGACAACTTTTTTTAACATCTAGATCTTTTAAAAAGCCAGTCACCATGTCCTTTGTTACAATAAGCGGGTTAGCTAGACTATTACATCCATTTATAGTAGGAACATCGTCAGCACCACTTTCAACTGTATACTGTTTGGCAAAATTAATATTGATTAAAAGCAATGGCCTTATCTAATGAGAATCTAATGATACACCTGACCACTATCTTCAATAGGAGGAATTCCCTTTTTAGATATAAATGTTTTAACTAGCTTCCACCAGTCCTTCGACCCAAAGCGATCAAGGGAAGAAACACGACTGTCTGAATCTGCCATAAATTCTGCTTTTCTGTGCCTGATAACTGTAGGTGAGTTATTCCGAGACTGGCGAAACAACGCCCAAAATTTTGCTGTTTTCTGAATTTTGTTTTTCTGCTTTATTAGCTTCTAATTTCGGTATTTACCCATGGTGCATCTTTTTCATTAAATGTAATTAAATTTTCTTTTACAGGCATACCTAGTCTAGCCATATGCATAATCTTATCTGAAAATGCTTCTGCAGCATCATCAATTGATTCTAAAGATAAAATAAAATTCCAGTCAGTGTGATCCAATTCTGAAACTAGTTATGAATGTCTAACTTATCATAAATATATACTATACGTTTATACTTCCTGTTTTGCCTAACCTGATTTTTCAGAACAACTGGAACAGAGTGATCACTACAGATTGGTGGGATCACATCTGATGTTTGTATGAGTTCTGGACATGGCATCAGAACAAGGTCTATGAGGGTGCATGAGTTTTCAGTTTCTCGGGTCGGTTTGTTTGTTATTTGAAATAAATTATTTGTAGACATTATATTTTGAAGATGAGCTGGAGGTTGAAGGATCATCATCATGGCTTGGCTTCGCGAACAAAGTGTGTGTGTGTGTGTGTGTGTGTGTGGTGTGTGTGTGTGTGTGTGTGTGTGTGTGTGTGTGTGTGGTGTGTGTGGGGGGGTCGGCGGCGCGCTGTTACTTGTTTGCTGCAGTGTGGTGGAGCGTGTGTGTGTGCGCGCGTCACGCGCGCGCACGCAGCGATGTGTACTGTGCAGCAAGAGCAGCATGCAGCGGCTGCGCGACAGCGTGCGTGCAACAGAGAGAGAGGGAGAGAACAAGAGAAGACAGAAGAGAGCAGAGAGACGAGACAGACAGACGAGAAGAGAGAGAGAGAGAGAGAGAGAGAGAGAGAGAGAGAGAGAGAGAGAGAGAGAGAGAGAGAGAGAAGAGAGAGAGAGAGAGAGAGAGAGAGAGAGAGAGAGAACTTTCAACTTTGAAATTTGAAATGTTTTAATGTACAACGGCCTTTGGCCACAATACATTTCGATGGGCAAAGTGGAAAGATGAACAAAATAAAATTAACTTCTTGCCAGTTTTGAAAACACCTTGTCATACATATGAGCCTCCAGCATGAAATAACTGGCATCACACGTTCCACCCACATATCTGCTAGAACCTATTTTAGCCAAGCGGAGTTCAGGCTCCCAATTTTGAGATTTTGATTGTTTAAAAAGCTTAAAGCCTTCTTCTACCTGGTACTGAAGTATTAAGGTCTAATTTTGTTTCCTTGTGCTTAAAAAAGTCTCAAATTACCAAAAGCATTAAAAAAATGTTTGTCAACTTCTCTTTTTGCCACCTCTGGAGTCTAGCATTTTAATTTATAAAAGAGTTCTTTAGAGTTGTCTGTTTTTCTTTTGCATTGAACATTCTTTTTTTAAAACTATAGATTAATAGCATGTTAGCAACTACAAATAGATCTCGGGTGAAAGAGGACTCAATATTTGATGGAGGGCCACACGTACACACCACGGCATGTACCCGAAAATATACTCCTGAATGTGCATCTTCCAAATTCATGGAGAATAGAGAGAGAGAGAGAGAGAGAGAGAGAGAGAGAGAGAGAGGAGAGAGAGAGAGAGAGAGAGAGAGAGAGAGAGAGAGAGAGAGAGAGAGAGAGAGAGAGAGAGAGAGAGTTAAAAGGGAACGCACTTTCTCTTAGCAATTGCCGCTGTAATGTGCAGTTGTTCCCCTTGAATACTATTCCTGCACTGTTGGTGTCAGAGGCATTTTCTGTCCACCAAGGTGTCCGACAAGGTGAAAACTTGTCCCCATTACTTTTTGCTCTTTATGTAAATGATTTAGAATCCTACCTGATCCAAAAAGGCTGCACTCCAGTTGACATAGGACTTGATTTTGATGACAGAATCTCAGAGTACCTAAAAGTGTTGTTGATATTATACGCTGATGATACTGTAATATTTGCTGACTCTGAGGAGAAACTTCAGAAAGCGCTCTATGAATTAGAGGCTTACTGCAGTGAATGGAAACTAAAAATCAATTGCTCCAAAACTAAAGTAATGACATTTTGTGGTAGAAAAACAAACAACCAGTATCCCTTTACACTAAATGGAAATATGCTGGAACATGTATGCAAATTTAAATATCTGGGACTGACGTTTAATTTCAATGGAAAATTCAATGTATCTGTTAAACAATTAAAAGACCAGGCAAGACGGGCAATGATGGCCCTATTAAGAAAAAGCAGACAGCTTCAGCTCTCAATCTCCTGTCAGCTTGACTTGTTTAACTCACTGGTGTTGCCAGTACTGACATATGGCTGTGAAGTCTGGGGTAATAGTTGTACTGATATAGCTGAATCATTACATCTGGAATACTGCAAATATATCTTACGATTAAAAAAGAGTACCCCTAACTGCTTTATATATGGTGAAACAGGCCGTTTCCCTTTGTTTATACACATTTACAGCCGTATGATAAAATTTTGGCTCAAATTGTCTGTTGACCCAAGTAAAAAATACTCGGCCATTATGCTCCAGACACTGACAGAATGTTTCAATTTTCAAATACATAAAAATGATTGGCTATGCAAAATTAAACAGATACTTGATGAAAATGGACTATCCTTTGTATGGCATTACCCTCAGTCAGTGTCTACAGCATGGCTGATAAATAACCTGTCCCAGAGACTTAAAGATAGTTATATGCAAAAATGGGTAGAAAACTGTCGAGACTGCCAGAAGGCCAACAATTACACTTTGTATAAGCACCAGTTATCCTTTGAACCCTACTTAGACAGCCTACCACTGTTGTACAGCCTGTCCATGTTAAAAATCAGAACTAGTAATCATAAACTACCAATAGAGAAAGGAAGATATGTAAATTTACCACATGATGAAAGACTCTGTACTCTGTGTGACATGAACCGCTTAGGTGATGAATATCACTTTGTTATGGAATGCCCAGCATTGCAGAACTTACGCAACCAATATTTACCTAGGTATTACACAAACCACCCAAACTTTTATAAATATGAATCACTAATGAAAATGGGCAACAGGAAAAAATTACTGAATTTTGCAAAATTCATTAAACAAGGACTACAAATGTTTTCCTATTTTTTCTTCTCATATACTCGTGCAACTACATAACCATGTATGTACATATTGTATTGAAACAGTCATAAAATTTTCTAGTCATGTTTCATTGTCTAACTGTTTCATTGTACTCACTACTGAAGTGTGACTTCTCCCCTCTCTAGTCTGATTTGTAAACAGAGAGAGAGAGAGAGAGAGAGAGAGAGAGAGAGAGAGAGAGAGAGAGAGAGAGAGAGAGAGAGAGAGAGAGAGAGAGAGAGAGAGAGAGAGAGAGAGAGAGAGAGAGAGAGAGAGAGAATAGCATTGTTATTTTCCAGTGTTCTTGAATGATTGTATTATTCTTAATGTGTATGTGTTCTATTATTATTATAATTTTTATGTTGATGATGATGATGATGATTATTGTCCTTTGTGCACATGTTTTGCTCTATCCTCTTGATAGCCATCATTCATTCCCAGATATGTCTACTCTTTGTTTCTCTGTAGCTCAGAGGAGTCACCAGGAACCAAACACTGTGAATTGTAAATGTGTGAACTAGCTTCTTGGTCAGATATAAGGGAAACAACTCGATATGACTGTCTAGTAGAGTGCAGTTATCCTTCGTAGATTGTTGATGATGTGATAATTTTTCCCCCTCTCCTGGAATGATTGTATTACTTATAATGTTTTGATTCTGTTCCTTGCCCCTTCTTCATATAGCCTGATACGTGATGCTGATGCCTTATCCAGTTATTGTCTCATTTTCCAACCAGTTATGGAACTTTTTGTTGTTACTCTCTTTAACCACTTCAGATACCAGTGCATAGGAAAGTACACATGTAATTTGCCATCTATAGATAGCGCATTGGTCATAACAGTATATAACCATGTCTATTTCATTTTCATAAATATTGTCTCTTGTGTACTTTTGTTTTGCTCTTCCTCTTTATACCCGTCATTCATTTATGATATGCATGCTTTTTGTGTCTCTATAGCTCAAAAGAGTTAATGGAATAAACTATTGTGTGTATTGTGTGTGTATTGTTTGAACAGCGGAGGCGGGGAGAAAACAACAGGAGCAGTAACGACGACACAATTTGAATATTGAACAAAGATATGAATTATATATGTTTTTTTCAGTTTTCCTCTTATTGTCTGGTATCGTAAAATAATAATAATACATGGAATTTGTATAGCGCTATATCTTGCAAAAAACAAATCAAAGCGCTTGCATTCAACCTACACGACGCACAATCAGCAACTATTTACAGTTTTGACAAATTCGAATGTACACACACACACACACACACACACACACACACACACACACACACACACACACACACACAACACACACCACACACACACACACACACAACACACACGCGCGCACGCACGCACGCACGCAGCACGCGCGCGCACGCACACACACCTACAAACGTTATGCACTTTGGCAGGTGGATGTTGAAGGCAGGGACAGGTAAGAGATGGAAGCGGAAGGAGAAAAACTTAGGTTTGAAATAAGTGTCTTGAGGCTGGATTTAAAAGTGTCATAAGTAGGCTTTTGTCGGAGGGAGAGAGGAAGGTCGTTCCACATCGATGGACCGGAAACAGAGAAAGAGCGGTGGCCAACGGTAGATAGGTTGAATCTGGGTGTTCTTAGGGACAAAGTATCTGCCGACGAGCGGAGGGAGCGAGAAGGTGTGTACAAGTGAAGACATTCACAGAGGTAGGAGGGTGCAGTATTGTGGATACATTTGTAACAGAGGGTATTGATCTTGTAGTTTACTCTCTGTGGTCATCATCACTCATCACTCAGTCCCATGTCCCAAAGGACGTAGGGGGGACATGAGAGAAGACGCAACGGAGATCTTTTTCCATGCTTCACGATCCTGTGTGGCTAGTAGGAGGCGTTGCAGGGGTTGGGCAGTCCAGTCTTTGATGTTGTCAACCCATGATTTCTTTTGGCGGCCTCTTCTTCTCTTGCCCTCGACTGTTCCTTGCAAGATGGTTTTTGCTAGGGTGTTGTGTCTTGTGGTGTGACCAAACCACATCAGCTTTCTCCTCTTTATGGTGGAGAGCAAAGGCTCTTGGGGGCCCACACGCTTTTTGATTTCTTCTTTCACATAGTTATTGGTCTTGTGTTCTTTGTATGATATTTTGAGGAGTCTTCTGTGGCACTTGTTCTCGAATGCTTGGATTCTTCTCTCTAACTCTGCTGTCAGAGTCCATGATTCACAGCCATATAGGAGGATAGATATCACGAGGGATTTGTAGAGGTGGTATTTGGTGCAGAAGCTGATGTTGTTGCTTCTGATGATCCTCTCAAGTCTGACTAGAGCAGATGTTGCTGTTGCAATGCGAGCTTTCACCTCATTGTTTGATGTGCCATCTTTTGTTAGGATGGAGCCTAAGTATTTGAATTGGCTCACCTCTTCCAATATTTCTCCATTCATCTTTATTTCCGTGCTGTCATTACTCGCGCTGTTGACCATGATCTTCGATTTCTCTGTACTGACCTCCATGCCGTATGCGCTCGCTCGATCTGTTAGACTGTCTGTGAGGATTTGCAGTTCTTGTTTGCTGCTGCCCATCAGGTCAATGTCATCTGCAAATCTGAGGTTGCAAAGGGGTCTTCCACCAATGGAGATGGAAGTGTGGTGGTTTTGCAGTGTCTCTGTCATGATGTTTTCGAGGAAGAGGTTGAAGAGTACAGGTGAGAGAAGGCAGCCCTGGCGGACTCCAACCGTGGTCTTGAAGAACTCGCCCACGTGATTGTTCATGAAAACTGCACTTCTTGCATTCTCGTACAGAGCCTTGATGACTTCAATTAGGCAGTTGTCAATGTTGAAGTGCCTGAGTACTTGCCAGAGGCCGTCATGCCATACCCTGTCAAAGGCCTTTTTGAAGTCTATAAAATTGTGGTACTCTCTGTGGTACGGGCAGCCAATGAAGAGATTGCAAGAGAGGGGTAATGTGCTCAGATTTTTTCTTTCTGAGGACCAGACGAGCTGCGGAGTTTTGTATGCGTTGAAGGGAGTGGATGGATGATGCTGGCAGACCAGCCAAAAGTGAATGAAATTAAATGATTAAATGTAAATGTAACACTTGAGTGTTAATTAAATGTAACACTTGAGTATTTTATTCATCACATTGCAGCATTAAATAATAATTATTTGTTTTTTTGTGCTTTATTGTATTACACTTTGCTTCCTTAAGTTCAATTGTACACTTCTTGTAAGCACAGCAGATTTTTGTTTTGCCTGAAAGAACTAGCAGCATTGATTGAGTGTGAGTGTGCGTGTATGTTTGTGTGTGTGTGTGTGTGTGTGTGTGTGTGTGTGTGTGTGTGTGTGTGTGTGTGTGTGTGTGTGTGAGTGTGTTGTGTGTGTGTGTGTGTGTGTGTGTGTGTGTGTGTGTGTGTGTGTGTGTGTGTGTGTGTGTGTGTGTGTGTGTGAATGAGAGAGAGAGGCAAGGCAAGGCAAGGCAAATTGTGTGGTCAGAACATTGCGCTGGCAATTTGACGACCCGGGTTCGAGTCAAGTCGAGGAGATTTTTCTCCTGGAGTTAACATCAGTGCTGACTCCACTCTCCCCAAAAGTCCTTCGGATGAGATTTTAACCGAGGCCCCGTGTGCGAACGCACGCGGAACATCTTGCGCACGCGTTAAATCCTGTTCCGCTTTTCGTAAGAGTAGGACATCGTGTGCCGGTGGGAACAGATGACAATATTTACAAAACTGCATACACACGGGGACCGGATGAAAAAAAGCACATGATTGCTTATTCTGTTATCCTCGATATAAAAGAATTAAAAAAAAAATCATTTATTCGAGGATAATGAATAAGCACTCGTGTGTTTGTTTACATCCAGTCCCCGCCCTTTTCAGGGATAAAACCAAGATACAAAAATACCTCTAGTTAAACAACAACAATAACAATGATCCGAATACGAAGAGCAAAAAACCATACCAAGTATCAAACAACATGCAAGAAATGAGACAGAGATACAATAATAAGGTAATGATAAAAAAAGGCACTCATTCAGAAACGAAAATTAGAAGTAAGAATCAATGATGACTTTGATTTGAAAAAAAAAGAGCAAACATGGATATGATGAGGTAAATGACTGAAAACATCAATCCACCACCATCTATCAACAAATTAGGTCATATAAAACATAACATAAAAGGGGAGAAAAAAACAAGTCACAAACACACATGCACACACGCACACACGCACACACACACACACGCGCGCGCGCGCGCGCGCGCGCACGCACACACGCACGCACGCGCACACACATTCACTCAGTCACTCACTCAATCAATCACAGGTTCGCCTACATGTCATCAACAAACTTTATTCTGAAGGAAATAATTATATGCCTTAAATTTTTAGATAAAATCATGGAGAGGGACACAAGAGGAATCTATCCGCTGTATGGTACATATTTTGGTCCATATATATTCTAACACCTCACTTAATCTTATGATTAGTGTCATAAAAATCACGTTCATAACCATATCGCAATCATGATGGACATGGTTATTCAGCTTACTTAAATGGATCATTAATTGAGTTTACACAATATCAATTACACTTAATACACATAATTATTAAAATAGAGAGTACAAAATACAGTTAGAACATTTCTCAATATGGATGGCAAACATTTTTAGACAATAGGTGCCACATTAAGAGAGAGAGGAGAGAGAGAGAGAGAGAGAGAGAGAGAGAGAGAGAGAGAGAGAGAGAGAGAGAGAGAGAGAGAGAGAGAGAGAGAGAGAGAGAGAGAGAGAGAGAGAGAGAGAGAGAGAGAGAGAGAGATTGTGCGTTTGTGTTCTTGCTTTTCATGTTGTGGTTATGTTTTATCATATCGTTTATCTATTTCATTCTTTTATTTCGGAGATAAACGAATAAGCACAAGTATACTTTCTTTGTACATCTTGTCCCAGTGTACATGCAGTTTTTTGTAAATTTTGTCATGTGTTCGACCAGCATACAATGGCCTGATCTTTCGAAAAGCAGAACAGGTTTTAACGTGTGGGCAAGATGTTCTACGTGTATCTGAAGGAATCATGTAGCAGAAGTGACCTATATCCGCTGTATGTCGAAAGCCATTGAGTATGGACACCATGCTTTGCATCCTCACTTGTCATAAAATCGTGCTGTCCTATAGTCATAGACACAATCATTAGTCGTCTCACCTGAATCCGGCTAGAATCCGGACCACCACTCGTGAGCTAGGGGATGGCGGGAAATTTTCGGACCCAAACCAGGAAACAAACCTACGATCCTCTAACACCGTAACCCAAGGTGCTAGCCACTGGTGATAAAAATGAGTTTTTGTAAAAACAAGCTAAAAAAAACAACAAAAAACCCCGCAATACTCTTTCAAGGGAAGTAAGAAGCTGCAGAACATGAGGAAAGAGTTTTGTACCTTTGACCACTCAACCCATGATTGAAGCTGTTGATGTTCCGCGGCACCTATCAGTTGAATGTTTCAGTCAGGGTCGTGTCTGTGTTGCTGAGATCCTCCCTCACCTTCACCTATCCTGTAGTTTTGTAGTCCATTGGGGCACCACTGAACATTTTGCAACCAGCTTACACCTCTCCTCGCGGTTTTCAGTTTTCCGTAGCAAGTCGTTCCGCTCAAGGCCATCCGTGTTCTGGTGTTTCCTATCGTTTCCTCTGTCTGCCTCTTCGTCTCACTCCTTGTATTGTTTCCTGTAGGACAGTCTTGGCTAGTCCAGATGTTCATGTGACGTGCCCGTACCACTTCAGTTTGCATGTTTTCAATTTTCAGGAGCTCTTCATATGATCCGATGATGTTTTCAATTTTGGTTTTAACTTCCTCGTTAGTTTATGTCATCTCCCTATGAGATACCAAGAAGTTTGCGAAAGCATCTCATCTCCATTGCCTGTATCCTTCTTTCAATGTCTGCTGTCCATGTTTCACATGCATACAAAAATATGAACATGACCAGGGAGCGCATCAGTCTTAATCGTGAAGCTGATGGCGATGTTCTTGTCATTCCATAGGACTTTCAGTTTGGTCATTGCAGTTGGGGTTTGGGCTTCCTAGAGAGAATTTCAGATTTTGATCCATCATCCGATACTATATCTCCCAGATATTTGAATCTATGGACGGTCTCAATTTTCTGTTTGTCTGTGGTAATGTCAGTGCTGTTGCCATTGGCACTATTTGTGAAGCTCCACCACGAAATGAGTCGCTTAGCACATAATCCACTTTTCCGCTAGGAGCCATTAAAGGCAGGTGGGGGTGAGGTTGTCGATTTTGAGATTTTGAATAATGATAAAACTATAGCACTTATTGTACCTTGTAGTGAAATATCAAGGCATAATTCTGTTTCCTTTTGTCTGTAAACGTGCTTTGAAAATAACCAAGCCCAAATTCTGACCACCTATTAGGATGCTAAAAATTGTCAATTTCTCATTTTGACATTTCCTGTAGTCTATCATTTCAATTTGTAGTAACTGTTCATAGAATTGTTCGATTTTTAGCATACCTCGATAGAGAAGTGTACACTGTGCTCTATCGAGGTATGCTGAAAAGTCCAGCAGCATACTCTAGAGTACCAGTGGTAAAGTCCTCTGTATTATTGCGTAGCATACTGGTTTGACACCTTCCATTACTACGCTGTACTGTACAATACTATCTTTTTCTTTTAGGTAACACCGGTTAGACCAACTGTCAGCCGAGGAGATCGGGGGGTTACGCCCCACGAGGAAGTATGTCACTGCAGAGTGCGACAGGAAGATTGAGATTGTAGAGTAGAGTGAAGCGCTCTTCATTTCACAGAGGAGACTTCCAATGCCGGACAAACTTTTCTGTCTGTGTGCGTAACGTGACGGTGGGACTGCTGGAGTGGACATCTTTAGGGACAGGCGTTTGAAAGAACGGGGTGACAGCTCTCTGCTTCGCGAATGGATACCTATTCACTTTGAAGTCGTGACTGTACTATATTATAAAAAGAAAAAAAAAATAGTTTCCTTGCAGTGCACTGTTGTCACTTACTTGAATAGGCAACGTCTGATAACTGTTTGCTTTACTTTTGCCAACTTTTTTTTCTCTTGTCAGTCAACGAAATTAATCTATTGCTTTAGGCGAAAGAATACTATAAAAAAAACCTGTACCCTAGAGACTGAAAGAAGCTGATGGGCGACAGACATGTTTTGAAGGAAACCCCACTTTTGTAGTTTTCTAACTCTACGCAAATGCATGCATGAAAAAGGAAAGTAAATACGGGGGTGCCATTCTTTGGGGACCAGTTCTCTTAAGGGCCAGCAACTCGTATTTCACAGACAGAGATCTGCCGATACCCAACTGTTGTACATTGCCGAAGAGGGACCTGAAAGGGGGGGGGGAGTGCATGTTTGTCCATCGGCGTAGGAGAGAACTGTTTTTTTTTTAAAAAAGTCTTCTGGAAAAAAAAGAGGCAGGAGAATAGACCAAGAAGGCAGAAAATAGACAAGACGGGGTTGACATGAAGAAAAAGAACAAAGCAGAAACAAGGAGAGAGTTAGAAAAGAGGGACATCCTAGCACTGAGTTTCCAGAAGGTGGGGATATATATATATATGTGTATATCTATATCTATATCTATATCTATCTATCTATCTATCTATCTATCTATCTATCTATCTATCTATCTATCTATCTATCTATCTATCTATCTTATCTATCTATCTATCTATCTATCTATCTATCTATCTATCTTTAGATACCTTTTGATACCTATCATTAGATAGATAGATAATGATAGATAGATTAGATAGATAGATAGATAGATAGATAGATAGATAGATAGATAGATAGATAGATAGATAGATATAGATAATTTATATTGACAGACCCAAGCATTACCACGAGAGTAACTCATTTATATTACATTTTCTCTCAATGTTTTGCACAGAAAATAGCCTATTACCATAAAAGTTTCAGCTTTGAAACAAGTTTTTAACCACTTAGCCGCCATTCCCAGCATTCCAAGAGGAAGTGTGCGTGACAATGCTCTTCCGTCCTCACAGCCAGGTGTCTTCGCTGCCTGCTAGGACCTGTGGTACTTGTGCATGGAACACTTCCCTCCCATCTGCTGCTGCTGCTGTCTGTCTCCTTCACTTCTGTCTGTTTTGTTTTCTGTCTCTGTGAGGGTTTATCTGTCTACGTGTGTTTGTCCGTGGTCTTGGTCTTTTTTTTTTCGTTGATTATGTGTCTGAGTGTCTGAGTGTGTTGTTTATCTTACTATCGTGTTTTTGTTTTTACTCTGTGTGTCTTGATAGTCATTTCTGGATAGACTGTAATCGTAAGAATGTATTCTGAGAAG
>CM060331.1:42554713-42562213 GCA_030674155.1 Stramonita haemastoma
CTCTCTCTCTCTCTCTCTCTTCTCTCTCTCTCTCTCTCTCTCTCTCTCTCTCTCTCTCCCTTTCCTCACAAAGACAAACACAAGCACATACACGCACACGTACGTGTAAATCCTCCCTTACCACTCCTCCTCAACACACACACAAGCACATACACGCACATACGTGTAAACTCTAACCCTCCCTTACACACACACACCACCACACCACACACACACACACACACACACACACACACACACACACAACACACACACACACACACACACAACACACACACACACAACACACACACAACACACACAACACACACACACACACACACACACACACACACACACACACACACACACACACACGCAAACAGATTACAAAATTTACAAAACTGCATATACACTTGGACTGGTTGTAAAAAAAAAGCTCACAAGTGCTTATTCCATTATTCTCGAAATAAAAGAATAGATAAAAAAAAAAAATCAAACACCTGCACGCTCGCACCATTCCCCCTTTCACCCCCTTCAATACACACACATTTTCAAACACACACACTCTTCTGCCGTTCCTTTGTAGCACCACCCCAGAACCTTTCTCAGTGACTGATGTGAGAGAGCAAAGTGGCCAGAACAAGCACAGGAACATGCAAGCAGGCTTTGAAATGCTCTGCTGACATTGTCGTCAGCTCCGGCACCCTCTTAACATAACCAACTACATGGAAATGCGATTATACTTTGAAGCCTGTCATTGAAATTGGATTCAGCCATGGCACCACGCTCTTAGTATTGCAGCCTAAACTCTCCGTTAAAGGGAAGGTAAAAAAGGTAAAAGGTAAAGGTGTCTCATAACCTGTGTGGTCGTAAGGGAGCGAGGCGTCAGAGACCTCAGCTTCTCTACGGGCCAGCATATTGAGGGCGGCGCCCATCTCCTCTACTTCACTGCTTTGCCTTCCCTGACCCTCAAGAGGGCAGGTACCCATTTACAGCTGGGTGAACTGGGGGAACTGTACTGTATTCTAAGCACGAGCGGTCACCCATCCAATTGGTAACCACGCTCGACGCTGCTTAAAATGATTGGGGGAAAGCGAGCGCTCTGACAACTGAGCTATCCCATCCCCTAGGGTAAAAGGGAAAGCAAAACAAACATCCGCTGCAGTCGATTTATGGCTGGCTATATGGCGAGGTGTGGGAAAACAATCACACACACAAACTTGCTATCCAGTTTTTCTTTAATAGAGTGTACATTATGGGTGACCTTATGGTGTTTTAAACTAAAAACAAAAAACGTCTAAGAACAACAACAGCAGTAATAGCAACAACAGCAGCAGTAGCAGGTCAATAGCAGCACCAGACGCAGCAGCAACAACAACAACAGCAACAACAACAGCAACAATAACAGCAACAAGCACAAGGAAATCGGTTCTTTCAGCTCCTAAAATATTTGCATCGCCAATATTCCCTAAGACTGCTTAAAGCTGAGAGCCCTGTACCAGAGGAAAGGTAGTGAGGGACAGCACTGCACCAATCCAATGGATATAGTCACACAAAATGCTGTACACACTCTCTTCTCTTCACTCCTTTAAGACTAGTTGGATTCAATTCAAATTCAATTCAAAATTCAATTCAAAATTTTATTTCAAGAAACCCCCCCAAGGGGTACATGAAATTTGACAAAACCAATGCTTGCAGATATGGGCGTGCGAAAAATACTCACAACAAAAATCCTAACACGATGGATGGCACAAAAAAGAAAAAAGAAAGAGTATTCACAATACATTAGGAGAACAAAACACCCCACAAAGAAAAACAAAAAAACAAAACAAAAACAAAAAAATCAACAGCATGATGTTTAGATGACAATTAATGCTTCTCTCTCTCTCTCTCTCTCTCTCTCTCTCTCTCTCTCTTCTCTCTCTCTCTCTCTCTCTCTCTCTCTCTCTCTCTCTCTCTCTCTCTCTCTCAAGTCCTTCGGATGAGACTTTAAACCGAGGCCCCGTGTGCGAACGCATGCAGAACATCTTGCGCACACGTTAAATCCTGTTCCGCTTTTCGTAAGAGTAGGCCATCGTGTGCCGGTGGGAACAGATGACAATATTTACAAAACTGCATACACACGGGGACCGGATGAAAAAAAGCACATGATTGCTTATTCTGTTATCATCGATATAAAAGAATAAATAAATAAATAAAAAATCTCTCTCTCTCTCTCTCTCTCTCCCCCAGCATATCCCTACAACGCTAAGGCATCAAGAAGCACACATATACTTACAGGCGCACCCACACACACTAACATACACTCATGCAGAAAGGCACTCTAATGTCTGCAGGTCAACCCTTAAGGGCACACCTGCCCAAAAACCCACACGTGCACTCACATAAGTATAAAAAAAATAAATAAAAAAATAAAAATACAATAAGTGCACCACAAAAACAATACAATACAATCCAAAGAACCAATATTCATATGAAAATACCAAAGTTGTCACATGACCGATGTATTGCACAATAATAGTTTGAACTCCTTGATTAATTTTAAGCACATACCCACACACACGCTCCCAAGAGAGCGGGACACCCACTCACTCACACAAACACACACACACACACACACACACACACACACACACACACACACACACACACACACACACACACCCACACCACCCACCCACCCCCACACACATACACACACACACGCCTTCATAGTCTACACCTACACGGGAACGAAATTGTCTATAGCATAAAACAATTTGCACTAGTATCATTTATGAAGAAATATCAAATTAGTGGTTTTAATGCTTGCAGATATGGGCATGTGAAAAATACTCACAACAAAAATCTTAACATAATGGATGGCACAAAAAAAAGAAAAAAAAGAAAGAGTATTCACAATACATTAGGAGAACAAAACACCCCCCACACACAAAAAAATCAACAGCATGATGTTTAGAAGACTCCACAATTCATGGTTCTCTCTCTCTCTCTCTCTCTCTCTCTCTCTCTCTCTCTCTCTCTCTCTCTCTCTCTCTCTCTCTCTCTCTCTCTCTTCTCTCTCTCTTCTCTCTCTCCCCTAGCATATCCCTACAACCATAAGGCATCTAGAAGCACACATATACTTACACACGCATGCACACACACTAACATACACTCATGCATAAAGGCACTCTGATGTCTGCAGGTCAACCCTCAAGGGCACACCTGCCCAAAAACCCACGCCTGCACTCACATAAGCATAAAAAAATCCAATAAGTGCACCACAAAAACAATACAATACAATCCAAAGAACCAATATTTCATATGAAAATACCAAGTTCTCACATGACGGATGTATTGCACAATTATAGTTTGAACTCCTTCCGATTAATTTTAAGCACACGCGCACCCAAGAGAGCGAGGACACTCACTCACTCACACAAACACACACACTCATACACACACACACACACACACACACAACACCATACCCCCCCCCCCAACAAGCCTTCATAGTCTATACCTACACGGGAACGAAATTGTCTATAGCATAAAACAATTTGCACTAGTATCATTTATGAAAAATATCAAATTAGTGTTTTTTCATTATTTCTTTGAGAAACTGTGTAACTTTAATAAGCAAAGATTTTCTCCTAGAGCTAAACAGTTCATGGAACTTGATAACATTTAGATTTTTATGATAATATTTTGGGATAAATTTGTTTCTTAACTGCACAAAGAAATTACATTTGAACAAGCAATGAAACTCATCTCCTAACTCGCTATCTTCACATTTATCACAGACTATCTCTGCTCTGGGAATACTACTTATTCTGCCTGTTTGGATGGGAAGTCTATGAGCACTGCTCTGCCTTTTCCAGGTGGTGTCTATTGGGCAAGTTGAACCCAGAAAGGCCCATCGTTCTCCAGGCACAGGGTGCAGGGTGAGCATGCTACTGTTTCCCTGCCCCACCCAACTCGGACTTGACTTCTCGGGAAATTCAGCGTGCATAGTTGAAGCTATGTATGTGTCTATGCATAAAGGAACCTAAAACACTAGCAATTCTGTATTTTTAAGTTAACCTGGTTTGAAAGTGAGAAATCAATACTTGGGGTAACATTATTTGTGGTTTCAAATGCAATTTAACTTAAAAACAGTAAAATTTTGATGAAAATAGCTTTTTTAAAATCCCAGAATTAAAAGCTTTTAAGACTTTACTCAAATTTGGAAGTTAGAAAGCCATTTTTTGTCAAAAATCACACACACACACACACACACACACACACACACACCACACACACACACACACACACACACACCACACACACACACTACACACACACACTACACACACACACAGAACACACACAGATACAACACATACACACACACACTACACAACTACACACACACACACACATACACGTGGGCGTGCGCCCACACACACAAACACACACAAATAAACAAACACAGAAACACACAAACACACACAAATACATACACATGCGCACGCGCGGGTGCGTGCGTCCACACATACACACATACAAAACACACACATTTTTTTCTTAGATGGATGGCTTGATGAAAAAAAGCAATTGCAATGCTTACTCAATGTACCATCTGGAAATAAAAGTTTGACTTTGACTTTGACACACAAACATACACACAAGCACACACACACTGCATGTTTTGAACTTTGAAAAATCCTAAAAGACGAATAAAGTCAACAGAATAACGAGCAAACACATACACATAGATACACAAACACATACACATAGATACACAAACACATAGATACACAAACACATACATAGATACACAAACACATACAGAATTAGGAAGATATCCAGTGGGGATTCATGTTGCATATCGAGTGATTGGCTACTGGACTCATATCTTACATGTACATCATAATACTTACACAAAAAGAGTGTACAATGCTATGTTGAACCAAGAGGACACTGCTAAAGCTCATTGGATACTGTTTGTTAAAAACTTTCTTCATAATTTAGGGCTAGGACATGTTTGGAACAATCAGTCAACACTTAGTAAAAACAGGCTGAAATTTGCATTTCGCCAAAAATTAGAAGAGAGATATGTCAAGTTCTGGAAACAACAAAGAACAAAAACAAGTAGACTCGAATTTTACGATAAAATTAAAAAGACTGATTATCACCTAGAACCTTACCTTGTTGCAGATATCGACCCATCCCACAAACAAGCTCTTTGTAGACTCAGAGTCAGTGCCCACGATTTGAACATTGAGCGTGGTCGATATACAGGCACCCCAAGAGAAGAAAGATTGTGTAATGTGTGTGGAGTTGTAGAAGATGAATTTCATTTTTTGGATGCGTGTATGTTGTTTCAGGGTCTACGAAGTAATCTACTTAAAGAGGTGCAACAGTCCAGCCACTTATTGGTAGGAGCAACCCAACAAATATGTTTGAATAATTTAGTTCCAAGTGATTTTGTACAGCTTGACGGCCTTCAAGGACCCTTTGCAAAGTATGTTTTTGATTGCATGAATCTTCGGTGACTTTTTCTAACCAATTTGTTCACTTGTGTCTATAAGCTTTGTATGCTTCCATGGCAATAAACGATGTTCTGTTCTGTTCTGTTCTGTTCTGTTCTGTTCATACACATAGATACACAAACACATAAACATAGATACACAAACACATACACATAGATACACAAACACATACACATACACATAGATACACAAACACATACACATAGATACACATACACATACACACATGCACACACACACACATGCACACACACATACGCACTTAATACACGCACACATGCACATATACATTCACATGCACTTACATACACACGCACGCACGCACATGTATGAACACACACACAGGCATACACACAGGCACAGACACACCTACACATATGCACGTACACACATACATGTAAAAAAAACAAAAAAAGGCACATGAGTGCTTATTCCATTATTCTCTTATAGAAAGAAAGAAAGAAAGAAAGTAAAAAACACAGACACTCGGAAACACACACACACACACACACACACACACACACACACACACACACACACACACACACACACACACACACACACAACACGCGCGCGCGCGCACGCACGAACGCACGCACGCACGCACGCACACTCACAAACATACACACACATCTTGCTTACACGTTCCGCTTTTCGTAAGAGTAAGCCATCGTGTGCCGGTAGGAAGAGATGTCACGATTTACAAAATCTGCATACATACGGGGACTGAATGTAAAACAGCACAAGAGTGCTTATCCCATTATCATCGGTATAAAATGATAAAATAAAAAAATAGATAAATAAATAAAATATAAAAAACACACTTAAACTGTCAAGTTATGTTACGTATAATTTTGTTAACAGTATAGAAATGGTTTCTTTTTGTCTTTTTGAATTAGAACATTTGATCACAAAGGGGACGGGATAGCCTAGTGGTCAGTCCCCGTGTGTATGTGTGTATGCAGTTTTTTTCTCATCACAAATGCAATGCCCGCCTACATTACAATAACTACATTTTTTGGTTAAGTGGTTTGAAAGTTCACTTGATAACTTTCCTTTAAATGTCGGAGCCCTGTGAATTACCAATGTTGAAATTTGGATTTACTTGTAGACATCTTCAAAAGAGTATTTTTGCATGCGCAGTGAAATAATTTGTAGGTTTTGTCAGGCATTCATTTTTACATAAAGTAGCCATACCACTCTCAGGTAATGTTTACTGAAAGTGTTGAAAAATGTTAAGGAGGGATTCAACTTTTTTCAAAGTCCTAGAGCCAGTCACTTTCATCATCCAAGCCATTACTCATAACGTATTGAAAATTTTCATTTTTAGACAAAAAAAAAAGGTGTCATTAATAAAGTTTCTTTGGGGGGCGAGCATTTTATTTTAACACGATTTCAGGTTCCTTTGCTATTGATTTTTTTTTTGTGTGGTTTACAGAAACAGATTTTTAATGCTGTCTTTGAAATATAAATCTCTGTTATTAACAAGTGTAATACCGATTATAGGATATGTGTCAGTGATATAGACAGACACTATGATTTCTTAAGATACAATTATTGGGGGTATGGACACATCAGGGTGGCAGGTTGTTGATTTGATTCCGTCATCAAACTTTTGGTGTTGAGCATTATTTTTGCTTCCTTAACCTCTGTGAAGAGGCAAAAAGTTGAACTACAAAAGAGCATTTTAAAAGAATCGTCATCTTTGTTTTACAAGTCTTACAGAGCGTTCTAGCCAATGGTTTTAAAACATTGCATTTATAGGGTGTGTGTGTGGTGTGTGTGTGTGTGTGTGTGTGTGTGTGTGTGTGTGTGTGTGTGTGTGTGTGTGTGTGTGTGTGTGTGTGTGTTTGTGGATGGTATGGAGGGAGTGTTTGCGTGTATGCCACTCCTCACTCACTCAGTCCCATGTCCCAAAGGACGTAGGGGGGACATGAGAGAAGACGCAACGGAGATCTTTTTCCATGCTTCACGATCCTGTGTGGCTAGTAGGAGGCGTTGC
>CM060331.1:42567213-42574713 GCA_030674155.1 Stramonita haemastoma
TCTGTCTTCCTTTCCTCTCTGGCGCTGGTGTAAGCTCTCTGTCCATTTGGTCCATCGCGTTCACAGGAGTCTACGTGACTGGTGTCTATGTGGTTAAAGTGGGTGTGTGTGTATGTGTATGTGTGGCTGATGCTCTATTGTGATCATTAGGTAAGCGAGGGGGGTTATGCGTTTTTTTTTTTAACAGTGATGTGTAAGCTGGGAGAAAGATTGATTATTTTGATTGGTAATGTTTATTTTTGAGAACTGCAGAAAAGTGTTGGCTTAGTTTGTTAGTAGGTTCGTTTGCTTTTGTTTTGGATTTTGGTTTTGGTTTTGTTTGTTTGTTTGTTTGTTTGTTTGTTTGTTTGTTTGTTTGTTTGTTTGTTTGTTTGAGGAGAGAGAGAGAGAGAGAGAGAGAGAGAGAAGAGAGAGAGAGAGAGAGAGTGAAGAGAAAGAGGGGAGAAGGATAGGAAGAGAGAGATGAGAGAGAAGAGAGGAGAGAGAAAGAGAGTTAAGACTTAAAATTTTTACTGCACATTGGCCTTAGGCCACAATATAAAAAAAATGGCGGGCAGAGAGAGAGAGAGAGAGAGAGAGAGAGAGAGAGAGAGAGAGAGAGGAGAGAGAGAGAGAGAGAGAGAGAGAGAGAGAGAGAGAGAGAGGAGAGAGAGAGAGAGTTCTACTTATATAAAATTTCATTTCACTCATTAAATTAATGATTTTAGATTTTAAAGGAATGGTAAAAACATATGTAAAGAGGAAATAAAAGTGCATTACAGCATAAAATGATAGCAATTCATCCATTGTTATTTGAATAGATAGATATTTTTATGATGCATTGTTTGGGGATTTTATTTTTGTTTTGTTTTGTTTTGTTTTGGCTCTTCAAAGCAGATTCTAGATTAAATGGAGAATCTCATAAACGCTGCAAAAAGCCTGGAATCTGTCTTTAATCTTAAATCTGCCAAAGTATGACAATTCAAATTGTGTATGACAAACCCGAAAAGATAATTCTTTATCCTATTGGGTTTTCATATCAAGAGAGACAGACAGACAGACAGACAGAGACAGAGTCAGATACAGAAACAGAAACAGAGACAGTGACAGACAAGCCGAGGGCCCAAAAGAAAGGCATAGTAACGCATTAGATAGATAGTAATAGATAGATAGATAGATAGATAGATAGATAGATAGATAGATAGATAGATAGATAGATAGAAGAAAGACAGATAGATAGTAAATAGATAGACAGACAGACAGACAACATAAGAAGGAGAGAGAGAGAGATTTAGACAGACAGATAAACAGATAGAACTGTGGGGCTCAATCCTTTTGAAACCAGGGTGTCTATTTTTCTCATTCATTGAGCTTAAGAGCGACCTGGGTTCTAGTCTTTCAAATGAAAACAGGACACTGACAAGAAAAGAGTCTCCAAGTGTAAAGGGGAAAAAGCAACAAGGAAAAAAGAAAGAGGCCATTGTTTTCACTGGGGGTA
This sequence comes from Stramonita haemastoma, assembly GCA_030674155.1. NCBI lineage: Eukaryota > Metazoa > Mollusca > Gastropoda > Neogastropoda > Muricidae > Stramonita > Stramonita haemastoma. Next base: position 42,568,691 of record CM060331.1, read on the forward strand.
CTCTCATACACTTGGCAAACAAAGTCAGATCCTTTTTTTAAAAATCTGTTATTTCGAGGATGATGGAATAAACACTCATGTGCTTTATTACATCCAGTCTCAGTGTTTATGCAGTTGTGTCATTTTTGTCATCTTTTCCCACCGGCTTAAAATGGCCTATTCTTGCGAAAAGCGGAACAGGCTTTAACGTATGCGCAAGATGTGCTGCGTGCATTTCGAAAACGGACTTCAGTTTCTTTCTCATCCGAAGGGCTCTTGGGAGGAGTGAACTCGGCACTGATGTTAACTCCAGAGGAAAAATCGTATTGAACGAGATTCAAACCCGCGTCAGTAGATAACGAGCGCATCACTCTGACCACCAGGCTATCCCGTCCTATAGTGTTTAGTGGTTATTGTCATCAGAAGCTAATGTTTGAAATGTGGTCTTTCCATCATAGTTATATAAATCTGGCGCCGCCAATCCTTCGCAAAGAAAAGGCAATAAAGAAAATTAATACAATGAAAACTAAACCATATAACTAACCAGCCACCCAATGAAACTCAAAGACTTTTTGGCAAACTTTGTTTTGAACTACGCTTTAAATTGGCCACAATGTTTTACAGATATCTAAAGAAGGCTACTTTTTCTAAAGAAAATGTTTGTGAAATTTTGTGAAACAGACTTTAAAATGTTTCTTGAAAAACGTAAAAGCTGTGTTAGAACATCACGTTTCTAGACAAAAACAAAATCCAGATTCAAGCAAAAGAACTAAAAAATCTGTGATATCAGTAATGCAAAGAATGGAATTGCCTAAGTTATAAGTAAAGGTAAGACGGTTAAGTACAAGGTAAAGTAAGATTTTGCAGTATAGTGTAAAGCGAGACAATGCATTGCAAAGTGTGGTGATGCGGATGCCAGGCCAGGCCAGGCAAATGCAGGACAGACGGGATGTAATGCAGACACTGCACCCTCACCACAGCCTCTGGAGCTTGCTAGCAAGCTCACGTCTGAAAGTGTCAGAGGGGTGGGGTGGGGTGGGTGGTGGGGTGGGGTGGGGTGGGGCATTAGGCGAATGGTTAGAGTGCCGAGCCTGTGATCTAGTGGTGATCTGAGATTTCGGGTTCGAGTCCTTATTGAGTAGTCCGTAGAAGAGATAGGTTTTGCTTTGATTCGTTCTGGTTTGGTTTGGTTTGGTTTGGTTTGGTTTGGTTTGGTTTGGTTTGGTTTGTGTGTGTGTGTGTGTGTGTGTGTGTGTGTGTGTGTGTGTGTGTGTGTGTGTGTGTGTGTGTGTGTGTGTGTGTGTGTGTGGTGTGTGATTCTCATCGGCTCTGACTTCATTCATTTGTTAAGTTCGTTGGATGAAGTTATAAGCTGGGGCTCCTTGTGTGAAGATCAGATGTTGTAACTCTTGTGTGAGCGCGTTAAAAAGCTTATGTTTTTGATAAAAGAGAAGCCCACTGGGACTGATGGTTCGGATAAATGTAGGGGCGTATACAACATGTGGTTTCCATGCTGGATTGACATGACTTCACTTCTTCATGCAGACGTCCTTGGGAGCTACAGTAGTTCTTCAGGACACGTGTCATAGGAAAGTTGAAACCGGCGTAGCTCATCTATCACCAGATAGCATGGAGCATGCTGGGTATGTTTGTGTCATCAGTCTTATCGATTCCAGTTGGCCTACTTTTTCTATTTAGGGTAGATTTCTGGCGAAGGCTTAAACATGTTCTGCGTGTACTCACAGAGTGAGTCAGTTTGTCGTCCCATTCTAAGGAATGTTCAGGGGGGTGGAGTCAATACTGATGCTCATAGTTGCGATCAGGTTACGCACGAGACCAGCGTTCTAACCACGAAAGTAAGCCATAAATTATGCTTTCAGAATATAAATGAGACCCACAAGCACTGAAGCAGAAAATAACCTCTTTTTAATCCTAACAAAAGTACCAGCATAGCGGGCAACAAATATATTCCCATTTCTTGAACACATTATTCTCAAATACTTAGCCGATTAGGGTTTTATACTGTCTCCAAAGTTTGAAGATGAATGCTCTTGCTTGAGAAAGAAAATTACTTTTGTTTGAATGTTTGAAAACGAAGTAAACATTGTTTGAACGAAAAACGATTCTCGCGTGAGAGAGGAAGTTATTTTTGTTTGAAAGGAAGTAAACATTGTTTGAAAGAAAAACAATTCTTGCATCTGAAAAAACTAGTATGTACGAAAACAAAGAAAACAGCTGGCGTGACCCCCCCAGTGAAAATGAGTGGAGCTTCATAGTCTCCTCCCAAACAACATTTACAATTTCTCCTTACTCTCACTGGTTCAGAACAGGTTAACTAACTTATTTTGTATGCTGAAAATAAACCTAACGATACTTTGTCGACATGCAGCGTCATGCTGGTTTTCATGATTTTTTTTTTTTAAACTGGTACAGCTTATTTGTACTGTGTGTGTGTGTGTGTGTGTGTGTGTGTGTGTGTGTGTGTGTGTGTGTGTGTGTGTGTGTGTGTGTGTGTGTATGTGTATGTGTATGTGTGTGTGTGTGTTATTTAGTTATTTTTTAAAGTTATTTATTCTTTTATATGACAAGGGAGTGCATTAGTCTGATATTGGAGTTGAGTGAGATATTTTTATCTTTGCAGATGGTGTTCAGTTTTGACAGTGCTGTTATTGTCTGTGCAATCCTGCATATTACCTCTGGCTTGGACCCCTCATCTGATACAACGGCTTCCAAGTACTTGAAGCTTTGAACCGTTTCCAGCTTCTGGTCATTGACCCTGATATCAGTGCTGATGCCCTTGGCGTTATTAGTCATCAGTTTGGTCTTCTCTGCACTGATTTCCATGTCATGCTTTTTAGAGGCCTTGTTCAGGTGTTCTGTTAGGCTGGCAAGCTATTGGTCTGATCCTGCTAGTCCGTCAATGTCATCTGCGAAGCAGAGGTTTGTGACCGTTCTGTCACCAATAGTGACTGATCCTTTATGGTGTTCCAGTGCATCAGCCATGATCTCTCAAGGACTTGCAAAAACAATACTGCAAGGCAAAACAGAGAGAGCAATGGAGGGAACTGGTTGTCAAGTTTTCAGGAGTGCCCCCACGGTCGCCAGACTAAGGGATAGCTAGCTAGCTATATAGATAGTTTATTTTATATCGAGGATAATGGAATAAGCTCTCATGTGCTTTTTTACATCCAGTCCCCGTGTGTATGCAGTTTTGTAAATCTTTCCATCTGTTCTTACCGGCACGCAATGGCCTGCTCTTACGAAAAGCGGAACAGGATTTAACGTGTGCGCAAGATGTTCTGCGCGCGTTCGCACACGGGGCCTCGGTTTATAGTCTCATCCAAAGGACTTTTGGGGAGAGTGGAGTCAGCATTGATGTTAACACCAGTGTGTGTGTGTGTGTGTGTGTGTGTGTGTGTGTGTGTGTGTGTGTGTGTGTGTGTGTGTGTGTGTGTGTGTGTTGTGTGTGTGTGTGTGTGTGTCTGTGTCTGTGTCTGTGTGTCTGTGTGTCTGTGTGTCTGTGTTTCTGTGTGTTTGTGTGTCTGTGTGTTTGTGTGTGTCTATGTGTGTCTGTGTGTGTATGTGTGTGTATGTGTGCATGCGTGCGTGAGTGCGTGCGCGCGCGCGCGCGCGAGCGTGTGTGTGTGTGTGTGTGTGTGTGTGTGTGTGTGTGTGTGTGTGTGTGTGTGTGTGTTCTCGTTGTGTGATTTTTGCTGAAATCCATCAATTTCTTTCCTGAAATGTTGACTGCTGAATTATGTAATGTGTATTTTAACGCCTTTATTTTCTAAAACCAATTAGCATAATAGCAAGTGTTTGTGACCAAGCAGGTGCATATGCACCCCCGCATGTGCACCTGCACAAACTCTCACACACGAACACATCAACAAACACATACAAACACATGCACACACCTATACACACACACACGCACACGTGCACACACAAAGACACACACATTTGTGCACACATATGCACACACACAAACAGACACACGTTCGCGCAAACATGTGCACACACACAAACACACACACATTCGCACACACATGTGCACACACTCAGAGGTAGACATGCATTTCCATGTATATAAATATACACATAAACACACGCATACACGTGCACACACACACACACACACACCGCGCGCGCGCGCGCACACACCATGCCCCCACACACACACACACACACACACACACACACACACACACACACACACACACACACACACACGAGACACACGCAACACACGCACCACACACACACACACACACACACACACACACACACACACACACACACACACACACACACGACACACAACACAACACACACACACACACACACACACACACACACAACACACACACACACACACACACACACACACACACCGCGCGCGCGCGCGCGCGCCGCGCGCGCGCGCCGCGCGCGCATGCACACACACACACACGCACATACACACATTCACCCCGCACCACGCACGCACGCACCACACACACACACACACACACACACACACACAACACACACACACACACACACACACATTGTGGACGTAGTTTATACTTTGAAAGAGCGTGTCAAGCATTCATAGATCTTCCACTAACCACTGGAACCAAACAGGGCCATTCTGTAGCAGATATTGCTTTCGATTGCTCCGCCACTGAGATCGAAAAAAAATAATGAAGGATAGTTGAAGAACTGAAGAATACGGCAGGTTCGTTTAGAAATAATAGAATATAAGGTTGATACAAAAGAGAAAATAGTATAGGAAGAAAGAGAACAAAAATAAGTGTATAGAATTGCCAATGTAAAATGAATAAATATAAAACAAGGCAAACAGTATCAAGTGGAATAGCTGAAACGATATGATACAAAATGAAAGGGAAACAAAGAAAATAGGGTCACACACACACACACACAACACAACACACACACACACACACACACACACACACACACACACACACACACACACACACACACACACACATACACACACACGTGTACGAATGCAAGCACACACGTGTACACACGCATGCACACACGAACACACACACACACACACACACACACACACACACACACACACACACACACACACACACACACCACACACACACACACACACACACACGCACACATGCACGTACGCACACATACACGTGATGCATATGTATGTATATATTTTTTATATAATTTATTCTTTTACATTAAGCAAAGCAAATGAAATGAATGGGTAGAAAGGAAATAAAAGAAAGAAAAAGTAAAGCTAAACCTAATCAAATATAACAAAATAAAAAAAATGCCCTATAAAACGAAAAAGAACCAAATCATTCAAAACAAATACATAGGAAAAAAACGAATGGTCGAAGGCTAAACAAAAGGTTAGGTAAAAATAAAAAAAAGAATAAAAATGATTTCAAAATGAGATGAAAATAAAAAGGAATGAGATAAAGGGAAAAATATCATACAAAAAACAATTTCAGTTAAAGAAAAAAAGGAAAGGAACGAGAAAGTGAGAAGCGAAGAGTGAAAGAAAAAATATATAAATGATATGATGAGAAACAGGGGTATGCGGCAAAAATAAGGTAAATACGATAGATAGCCAGCAAACAAACACACTGACAAAAAAATTACGAAAAAAACCCCCATCTAGCTCCACAAAAGTGCAACCGATTTTTTTGTTTTTCTGATGCTGTTGCAATTGTATTTCTTTCTGTTGTTATTTTTGTATTGTTATTGTTTGTTCTATTTTTTCTATTTCCTTTGGGGTTTTTTGCTTGTTTGCTTGATTTGTCTTTTTTTTTTATCTCCCATGTGTCACATGGACTCTTCCTGCTCCCTGGTGTTTCTGTTGTCAATGTCAAGGTCCTTGTGTTGCTTTTTCTGTGTTTTTCCCACTCCCGTCTCGTTAACGTGCCTCCACTGCCTTCACCACATCCCCATCACTATCACCATTTCCTTCATCAGCTCTACTGCCCACCCCCTTCCCCATTATCCAGCCTCCCTTCAACAGATCATCATCATAGCAACAGCAGCAG
>CM060331.1:42577213-42582213 GCA_030674155.1 Stramonita haemastoma
TCAAAATTCCCCTTCATTTCCTTGAAAAATATAGCAAAGAGACACCTGGCTATGGAAATGTAAATACTCCCGAAATACGTCCCTGCAAAATTTGCAGATATTGTTAAGAACTCTTGAATCCATCTGGCAGTCTTCTCAGCAGATTCATATCATTGATATTGACAGGTGGTGCTCACTACCACGGGCTCTAAAACACATTGTACGTATTTTTTGTTGTTGCGTTTTATCTATGTTTGATTGGCCTATTATCAGTTTTTGTTAAGTGCTGCTCCCAAACCCTGTATCATACATTTCTATTTTGCTCCCCAACAGCTTGTTTTGTTGCCTCCTAGGAGCAAAGGTGCTATAAGACATAATTTTGTTTGTTGCTTTTTATCTTGCTTATTGCCGCATTTCCAGTTCTAGTTAAGTGTTACTGGAAAGCACTTAACCCCACGTTCTGCTGTAGTTGATATTAGCTTGCTCTGCTGCCTCCTAAAGGACAACATTCCTCAGCAACCATCGTATGTGGCGTGGGTCATCATAAGGTCACCGACATGAAGAGACCCCGCACAGCTGCTGAGATGATGGTTCCTGGTCATAATTGTGCCTGTTCCCACCCAATATACTTTACACACCATTACACTTTACACGGTTTGCCCCGTGCTGACAATTGTGATATCTAATCTTTCACCAAGTCACCAAGTCAGATTAGTGACTTGGTTTGCACTGGAATGATGACCGATACCTGATCCCTTAGGTTACAGTTCGCTACGAATATGCAGCCTTGAAAGAGTTTGGCATTATTTCAGCACAGATATAAAAGCAGAATCCGTCCTTAGATTTAATGAGAACATGGTGGTAACTGGCTCTACAGTGCGGACAGAATTCCTTCAGTGTATGATGATCAATCCAGATAAAGAGATACTGGTCATTCTCTTACGACCCAGCTAAGTATGAGACAATCGTAAAATTGACTGCAGACAATGCAGTGTGTTGCAGAAATATGTAGAGCAACACTAAAACTTGCCTCTGTGAAATGAATGAGTATATTAAAATTTGTTTTAGTTGTTAAATCGATTTTCGAGGAGTTTGTCTTCCAACATGAGTTACTGTAATATTAACCACGCTATAAACCGTAGGATTTTTGATGCTTTGTAAGTGTTGTGCCATGTTTTCCACAAATTAACATCTCTACAGCTACATTTAAAATTTTAACTTTGCTCTGTTCCAGTGTGAGGACACTGACTTTGTCGGCCACGTTTTGGATACGGGTCGTCAGGAGATCCTGTTTTGTTGGCGCACACCATCTCCAACGACAAACACAGGAGAATTGACTGTTGACATCTTGCTTTGAGCTGATACCGCAAAAGAACTACAGCTCATCGATCGACAGACGTTCATCTCAGACAGAGCTATCTGTCCATAAAAGCAGACGTGCCAATGTTTCCCATCAAGGTGTGTGAACGATTCTTTCAAAGACAGAACGTAAAGCAAGCCCTTCGAAGGCTGAAGAAGGACTGTGGCGCTGTGTGCTGCCCACCCCCCAAACTGCTGTCTGTTCTCTCCCAATCCGGGCCCTTGAACAGAGGCAGGCCTGTGTGACTTGGTGGACACTCGGTGGATGTTTGTGTCTGACGTCTGAGCTTCGTTCTCAGTGTGTAATGTATCAGACTCAGAAAAGACCATCGTCTGGCATAGGTTGCCAGTATAACAAAAATATTGCATCAAGTGTTTAGGTCAAGGATATCTAAACACAGGGATAAGCTTTGCAGAAGTTAAAGATTTTCTGAAAAAGACAAGACGTGAAAACTATTGACAAAACAATAATTTACACTAGCATACTTCCCCCAAAACACCTTGTGTCTCATGGTGAATATAATGACTACGAACAGAGAAGTTTAACGTTACAACACTGAAACAACAACACTGTTTGAGAGAAATAAGCTGATAAGCGACATTACTGCCTCCTTTGTCCAAACAAGAAGTATCTGAAGAAAGCTGTGTGGTGATCCTCTCTGTGGACTTACACTCTGCAGGAAAGGAGTAATCGGGTCAGCTAGCCTGGCCGAGAGGAAGCTGTGTGTAAACAGTGTAAAACACATTGCAAATCCTGAGTGGACCACTTTGTGTGATCGATACCCCTCTGTATAAGGTAGGTGCATATTTTGATGTCATTTTGCAATTCGTTTCGTGATTGCTGATTTGAAAACAAACATAAATAAAATGTGTTCTTTGGATACACATCTACACGAGATAAAGATTCAAGCAATATAATATATGTTTCTATTCAAATAAATATGAAAGCACTGTTCCAATTAAGTAGACTATCTTCAATATTCAGTGACATAGGTTACAAATACTGCGTGATCATTCTTATTTTCTGTTGCGCTTTTTCTCCCATACCTTTCACAATTCTAAATACAACAACTACACCGTTTACAATAACTGTTTTAGCTATATAATCAAAGACCTAGTGCATTGTCAAAGAACAAATATATGTAACAAAAGTACACATTCATTACTTCGCCTACCTCATACAAATAGACAGGCAAGCAGATAGACAGGCAGATAGAAGGCAGACAGGCAGACAGGCAGACAGACAGATAGACAGGCAGATAGAGAGACAGACAGAAGCAGACAGACATACAGGTAGGCAGACAGACAGGCAGGCAGACTGACAGGCAGGCAGACAGACAGACAGGCAGACTGATCAGTATACAGACAGACAAGCAGACAGACAGACCTATCGGAAGAGAGACAGAAAACTACACTCAGGCGCAATTACACACGCACTCACACACACACTAATATTTAGTATGCACGCACACACACACACATACACACACACACAAACACACGCACGCACGCGCACAACCACAAACATACACAAAAACTCCAAATAAACATATTAAACCTATATAAACTAGCTTGTTCATCATACAAATAGACAGACAGACAGGCAGGCAGGCAGACAGGCAAACAGGCAGACAGACATACAGACAGAAGAGCAGCCAGACAATAAGGCAGTCGGGCAGACAGGCAGACTGGAAGACAGACAGGTAGACAGAGAGACAGACATACCAGTAGGCAGATAGACAAGCTAACAGACAGACAGCCATACCGGAAGAGAGGAAGAACTACACACAGGCGCAGTTACACACGCATTCACACACACACACTCACAATTATTATACACACATACACACGCACGCACACACACGCACACACACACACACACACACACACACACACACACACACACACACACACACACACACACACCATATCAAACCTATATAAACCAGCTTCAAAATCTGTCACCAGGACTGCTCAAACAACTGCACTGAGGACGCTAGTCTGTCCAACCCCCTTTTAGTGTTTAGTGTTTTAGCTCTAGATTTATGTTGTTGCTGGATGGGGGTAGTTCAGTGTTTAAAGCATTTACCTCACGATGCGATGGCTAGGGATCTAGCCTAGGTTTAAGCCACCACCGATATATACCCGTTCAAGGCTATTTCTTCCTTGGAGTTAACATCAGTACGGACTCCTATCTACCGAAAGTCCTTCGGATGAGACTAGAAACCCAGACCTGTGTGATAACGCACGCAGAACATCTTACGCATACATAAAATCTGTTTTGCTTTCCGGAAGAGTAGTTTATTCGTGCTAGCAAAACAGGATGAGAAAAATACAAAACTCATGCACTCTGATGCCTCGATTTCCTACGACCGTCTTGGTTATGGAACACCTTTACCATACCTTTTTATATCCAAAGTATAAATAAATCCACATTAAAATGAAAAACATGACAAAAGCATTTTGATTCAACATCCTTTCTCCTCTTTACCCATCACAGCTTACGCTTATTCATTGACTGCTTATTCATGCACACGCACACACACACACATACACACATCTCTCTCTCTCTCTCTCTCCCCTCTCTCTCTCTCTCTCTCTCTCTCTCTCTCTCCTCTCTCTCTCCTCTCTCTCTCTCTCTCTCTCTCTCTCTCTCTCTCTCTCTCTGTGGCTTCCCTTGCTTGGCTACCAGCATGACCTGGTCTCAAAGGTGAGAAAAGAAATTTCCTATTTTCTATTAGAAAGATCTCCAGTATGCCGATGACAGGACTACCATTTTCTCTGGAAACAGTTCTGAACACCTTTCTGCAGGCAATGTCTCTCACATCCTACAAAACCAACGGCAGAGAGAATCAAATTGTGATTGTGCTGCGCCTGTCACCAGCCCACCAACGTCCTGTTCAAACACAGCCATGGTGACAGTGTTGTTTACCGTAAGAAAGGGGCAGCGCAAATTGCTAGGGACAAAAGGAGAGTGGAGACACATAAGGTCAGTGTCATGAAGAAACAACATGAACATTCTGTCTCCCCTTCGGGTTTGTTTCTCCGACTCCCCCAAGTTATTTTTATAACACTGAAAATGAAATGGCCATGGACACATTCAAAGATGACACGCCCACTGGCCCTCCTCCCTGCACTGCTAAATCCGCATGTGCAACACGGCCAGCCGTCTCCTCTCCGTCATGCTTGGGTGATGTTGATCTAGTGTCAGTGACAATGCAACCGCACGAACTGGCGCTTGAAAACTGGAGTTTCGACTCTGACACTGACAATGATATTGACGATGAAGATGTCATCACTGTGAGCAATGACGCCCCAACAAAACCGCCTGTGACACTGACCGAGCACAGCTCTACAGAGGATGTGACAGGGAACAGCAAGAGAGCGGAACCATTCGAAACGAATGCAGAAAGTGCAACTGCCATCGACAAAGCAGGAAACAGCACCACTGTATTCGGCGAGGATCGCAGGATGTTGATGAAACTTATACAAAAACTTGCAAACACGATGGACAGGGGCTTCCAGTCATTAAAGAAAGCAGCTGAAGATGGGAATCTTCCTGACACGTCCAGTGACCAGGCAGCAGTACAACCACATGGCTAATGCCGCTCTGTGACAGTTCTTTGGTCCCTGCTACGACATCGGTTATTACCAGTGACATC
>CM060331.1:42587213-42599713 GCA_030674155.1 Stramonita haemastoma
TTGTGTATTGTGTGTGTGTCATGAAAACGCTTAAAAATGGGGATATCACTACTATCATACACTTTCCCACAGTGCTTCATTCTATACCTTTTTCATTCCTTAGCCAATGATCTGCATGTATGTAGGCAAGGTGCTTCAGAAGAGAAGTGGATCTGTTCTCACCTCCTTCAGCCTTGCACTCTGCAAATAACCACAGTCTAGACTTTCCTAATTCTGCGCCAGGGGGCTATGTTAAACACTTTCTCCCTTGGCCTTATAGAAAGCGTCCATCTGAAATACGTGTAATTTAGGACAGAGAATTGACTGACAGTCTCTTTGTTGAAAAGGTTCAGCCTACCTTTGGAAGCACGGCTACTTTTACTCAGCGAAGTTGAAGAAACCCTCGCTGAAAGACTTGAGACTACGCTTTTAGTACAACACTGAACTTTTTATTGGTTTTTTCTCCTTCTCCTTCTTACGTGGGTACCATGCAAACTCTGTCTGTGTGCCTGTCTTCCTTTCTGTCTGTCTGTCTGTCTGGCTCTCTTCCTCTCTGTCTGTCTCCCTCTGTCTGTCTCTGTCTGTCTACCTGTCTGTCTGTCTGTATGTCTGTCTGTCTGTCTGTTTGTCTGTCTGTCTTTCTCTCAATACAACTGGGCTACACAAATACGCACCTGTTTATGTGAACTCGGTTTTGGATTTGTTTGGCTCAGTCAAGGTGTTGGAGCGAGATGTTCCTGTTCTTCCAAATGGTCTTCAATTTTGTCAGTGCTGTAACTGTCTGTGCAATCCTTGCGAGTATTTCAGGCTTGGATTCAATTGCTCCCAGATACTTGAAGCTTTGTACCGTTTCCAAATTCTGACCACCGACCCTGATGTTGGTGTTGATGCCGTTGATGTTGTTGGTCATCATCTTGGTCTTCTGCGCACTGATCTCTATGCCATAGGCTGTTGAAGTCTTGTCGAGGCGTTCCACTAACCTAACTTCCTCTTCTTCTTTCCCTGCCAGTCCATCGATGTCATCAGCAAAACGCAAGTTGGTAATTGTTCTGCCTCCAATGCCGACTGTTCCTTCATGATCTTCCAGTGCACCAGTCATGATTCTCTCAAGGAAGATGTTAAAGGGAGTAAGTGAGAGCAAGCAGCCTTGTCTGACGCCGACCGTCGTCCTGAACCAATCCCCTATGCCACCAGGCTGACGCACACTCTGGTCATCTCAATATTCCTGTATGCTTGTGAGTCATGGACCCTCACAGCGGATCTGGAGAGGAGAATACAGGCCACAGAGATGAGATGCTTTCGCAGACTCCTTGGCATCTCTTACAAAGACCACATTACTAACGAGGAAGTGAGAATCAGAATCGGTCAAGCCATCGGGCCCTTTGAAGATCTCCTGACCATAGTCAAAAAACACAAACTGAAGTGGTATGGGCACGTTGCAAGATCAACAGGTCTTGCCAAGATGATTCTGCAGGGAACTGTGCAAGGCGGGAGAAGGAGAGGCAGGCAGAGAAAGAGATGGGAGGACAACATCCGAGAGTGGACGGGCCTCAGGCTGAGTGACACCCTGAGAAAGGTCGAGGAGAGAGGGAAATGGAGAGAGCTGGTTGCGAGGTCTTCCGTGGCGCCCCTGCGGTCTAAATAGACTACGGGATAGAAGAAGAAGAGAAGGTGTTGGAAATTGTACAGAACTTATAAACGCTTTCAGGCAAGACTGATTGACTGTCGATGGCAGCAATGGAATGATCATATACAAACCAGTGAAAGATATCAAATGTGTAGACAATTTATAAGTACACATGATATCAAATCTTATTTAAAGCTTGATATGGACATACATGTGAAAAGAATCATGTCTTAGACTTGGTGTATCAGATATAAATGTTCATATATTCAGATACAGAGGATATGTTGATGACCTCAGGTTACTATGCCCGTTATGTAAGCAAGCACCTGAAGATGAAGTGCATTTTGTGTTATGCTGTCCAGTGTTAGAAGATGTTAGGCAGAGTTACATCCCTATGAAATATAGAAGGCATCCTAATTCATTAAGTTTACTCATGGCCTCAAGTCAGCCTGAGGTTGTGCGCAGCCTCACTCTATATTTGTGTAAAGCCTTTAGAATAAGAGATACTTTATTATCGTAAGTCATTTTTGCTACTGTTTTTGTTGCTACACAATTCTGCTGTTGTCATTGCTGTTGTCCTTTATTCCACACCAAAATACTGAGCAGTTTGGCAACCCCCTTCATGTATGTGCCGATGGCCTTTTTGTGAATAAATCATTCGAGTCCGAGTTCTCTCTCTCTCTCTCTCTTTGTGTCTGTTTCACTTTGTCAATCTTCCTATCTGTTTTTCTTTTTGTTAGTTTTCTATTGCACTTAAGGGAGTGTTTTCTGTCTGATTGGAAAAACGAAATAGTAAATACGATTACAAAAGGGACAGTAATGAAAGAAATAAAACTCACTGTGAGACACACAAAACATTCACATTTCCTGTCCTGTTTTCCTCCTTCTGTTATTCCATTCCTTTCGTTGCTATCTAGCTTTTTTTTTTAAACTGCTTTTTGTTAACTGGTTTTACCGTTGCTGATGCCAATAGCAAAAAAATTGCCAACAAAAATACACGTTCTAGAAGACGTCTAAAAACAGCATTGCGTTCGGAAAGTTGATAGACAAAAACTTTGCAACCATCCCTTTCTTATTTTAGTGATGACTATTAAACATGATATTGTTGCTGTTTATTTGTAAATTATAAGCGGTGCTTCATTATTGTATGGCCCCTGTTTTCCAGGCAGGAAATAAAACCAATGCAACACAACCTGGCAGACATTTAGTGATCATAGAAAACCCAAAACAATGAACTGGCTGACAGCTTTTTTGTTGTTTCATATTCGTAAACACCACATTTATGTGCAGACCTTAAGATAAGATTTGTATTTTATGTGCAAATAACCCGAAGCCCGGTTTTTCTTTTGACGTTATAGATGTTAACACTAATGTATAGCAGCCGTGGAGCGCAGTACACACTGTGGAATCAGCTTCCATAGCTTGTATGGTACAAACAAAGGATGCAATGTCTGCTTTAGTTTATTAATTATTAGAGAAGACTTTCAGTCAAGGTGTCTGCATGTTTTCCCAGAAAAAGTTTGTGATTTTCGAACGCTGGTGCAAGGAGAGGCTAACTGAGACGAGAAATACAAAAAATGAATAAACCCCGCACGTGGATTAGTGATTTAGAGGTATTGCACCTATCTAGAAAACAAAAAGCGCATGTTTGATTCCCTGGTGTGCCCGAACTTTTCCCTGGCCACTAAGACCTTGAGTGTTGGTCATGGTCCAATTATTTTGGATTAGATGATAAACCGAGGTTCCGTATGCAACACACTTTCCGTGCACGTAATAAACGCCGGCAACAAGAGAGTTGTCCCTGGCAAAATGAAGCAGGTAAAGCCACTCTAGGATTTGAAATGAACAAAGGGGTGTTTCCAATTCATTTCAAGCAGGTAGGGATCTTACTGTTTGCTTCGCTCTATTTGCCACTTGACCTCCATCAGCAAAACACCTGATGATCAATCACAAATACGTCATTGACCTTATTCTTCAATGGACATGAAGCCCACGCCAGGGCTCTCAATCCAATGAACCTCGTCCCATCTCTAAGCAGCTATTTGAAGTCAGTAGGGGCATGCTTTGAAATCCAACTTCTCTTCGTATTATTTCATCTCTTGTTCGATACACATTTTTTCAAGTTCTGTCTTTTTCTGTTCGGTTAGCTACTTGTACGTTTAGTTTCCTGTTTACTTCCGTCACCACCAGGGCCCTACCCCCAGTTGAGGGTGATGCCAGCTTGCCAGATCTCCACTTCCATGGCTGTCCATGGCTCGCCGTCAGGCTCCCGGTCTGTACTCCTTCTTACAAGACGTGTTCAGCACTGGGGGCTTCCCTTGACGCTTTACTCGATCACTCGTTACATTTACAGCCATTACTGCAAAGACGGGTAGCTAACTCCCATCTGTCACTCCTGACATATCCAGTTACCGTTCCTGCTGTGTACCAATTACACCCCTAGGTGGCAGATGTGTTTGATACGTCACGTGATCACTTTATGTCGGCTCTCTCTGTCTGTTGTCTGTCTGTCTGTCTTCTCTCTCCTCTCTCTCTCTCTCTCTCTCTCTCTCTCTCTCTCTCTCTCTCTCTCTTTGCCGATTTCTGGTAATTCTGTCTGGCTTTTTGTGTGTTCAATTTTGGGTTAATTTTCAAGCTAGGTCTCCAAAAAGTGCATATGTCATAAGTAAGTGACCTTGTGTTCACGTGTTTGTTGTGTGATTCGAAGTGTCTTGTGTGTTTCGTTCTTAATAAAAAAAAAAACTAACTAGCAGTACACTTGTCTGATAGAATGGGTGTATCTCCCCCTAAATCTCGCACCATTAGATAAATACTTCTTTGTGATAAGATTTTGATAATACAGAGCTGTCAAACTCTACGACAAACATGTTGGGAGATAAATGCCATTCAAGGTGGATCAGTGGATTAGAAGTGAAGTGCCTGCCTAGAAAGCAAAAAGTCCAGATTTGAATTTTTTGGTGGTTTGATCCCTGTTTGGGCCGAAACTTTTCCCATTCACTAAACTGTAAGTGGTGGTATGGGTGCTAGTCTTTCGGATATAGCGATAAACCGAGGTCCCGTGTGTTAAAAAATAATAATAAAAATAATAAAAAAATAAAATGTGATTTATATAGCGCTGAATCGAAATAATCTTGTAGAGCACACAAATCAAAGTGCTTTCATTCAAATTAGTCACACGCATGCAACCGTTTACATAAAAATTAGCAAATTACATGTTTACAACACACACACACACACACACACACACACACACACACACACACACACACACACACACACACACACACACACACACACACACAAAGGTGATAGGGATGGAGGATACTGGTAAGAGTAGGAACAGATGTGAGGTACTGTGCTATGAAGAACCTAGGTAGAAAATAAATGTGTCTTTAGTTTGGATTTGAACGTGTCAAATGAGGGATTTTGCAAAATCATTCCAGAGGGAGGTAATTCCAGATAGATGGACCAGAAATACCAAAAGAACGACGGCCGACATTGGAGTGTTTGAACCTTGGTATTTGTAAGTACATGGTATCTGCAGCAGAACGGAGGGACCGAGGAGGTGTGTTTAAGTGAAGACAGTCACAGAGATAGGAAGGTGCAGTCTTGTGCTGACATTTGTAACAGAGGGTATTGATCTTGTACTTTACTCTTTGTGCAACAGGGAACCAGTGAAGAGATTGCAAGAGAGGAGTAATGTGCTCGGATTTTGCATATTTTTTCTCGGATATTACACATCATTATTTAGCGCACATAAAAGTACCCACCGCAACAAGGGAGTTGTCCCTGAAAAATGTCTGTAGAGAAAAGTCGCTCTGATGGGGAAACAAACAATTGCAGACAAGAAAAAAATGTGTGATGCTGCTCTTGTGGCGACATGTTCTCCCTGGGGAGAGCAGCCCGAAATTCACGCAGAGAAATCTGCCTTGGCATACGATACAATACAATACAAGTAAGGATTAAGTAGAAAGTAAAACCGGCTGATGCTCTGTACGAATTCCTGGGATGAATTGCAGTTTCTGTGCTTACAGCTTTCTTTGTATTGTCTCTTCCACCGTGCCAGTCTCAGCAGGGAGAATGATCCCACCAACAAATTCATTGATTCCTTCACACTACTGGTTTCTATCTATTCAAGTTTTCTTTATCACAGAATATCAAGAATGCTTATTTTCTGTCTCCCAAACTTCTTCATTGCATTTCATGTAAAAGCAAGAACACCTTAGTTTTGGAATTGATTTTGTTTAGTATTTTCCCCGTCAGGTTGGATTGACAGTTATGTGCGGTGGATCTCTGAATTTTAAGGCGTTTTGTAGTTGTATATGGGAATGTGTGCATTAAGACTTTCTTGTTTTGTTTATTTGGAATTATATTTGTCTTTCATCTCCTGATGTGTTTCTGTTCATTTTTCTTTTTTCTGTTGTTTCTCCTTTTTGTGCATTTCAAGGTATATTTCAAGGTAACAACTTTCTTTAAAGCCGGAATGTAGAGACGAATAGCGGTCGGTTTAATATTATTACAGAGAGAGAATGAATGAATGAATAATCTTTATTTTTCAAGGGTTACAGAGTAAGCATTACATACTTTTTTTCATCCGGCCCTTGCCCTGATCAGGGAATAAAGCTAAGAACCCCCCTCCCTACCCCTCTATACCAGCATCACCACCAGCAGCAGTTCAACCAATATTTTAAAAGAAGAAAATGGGATACATTCAACAAAACGCGTCATCCTAACTGGATACACTAATAACTATTTAAACAAATGTGTGTGTGTGTGTGTGTGTGTGTGTGTGTGTGTGTGTGTGTGTGTGTGTGTGTGTGTGTGTGTGTGTGTGTGTGTGTGTGTGTGTAAGCGGAAAAACAAGCAAAGTAGGCATAAAAGGGAAAAAACAGATACCCCCCCCAAAAAAACATAAAAAACCCCTTTAAACACAAAAAGCTACGTGAAAACACATCTCTATATTCCAATGGTAAGAACACAATTCGAATCCAACATAAAAACCAAAACACTCCTCTCATAACAAGTCTAGGATAGAATATGTGAAGTTGGAAGTTGGAAGGGAAAGGAAATGAAAGGAAAGAGAGAGAGAGAGAGAGAGAGAGAGAGAGAGAGAGAGAGAGAGAGAGAGAGAGAGAGAGAGAGAGAGAGAGAGAGAGAGAGAGAGAGAGAGAGAGACACACACACACTGACACTGACACTGACACAGTTTTATTGTCCATACAGCATTACAGCCCTGTAGACAAGGGGAATAACAAGTTCAGATGAATTTGTGTAACATAATAACATTTTTCAAATTTTCCTCTCACTTCGCACTTACATTATGCTACTGCACATTCTAATTGCCACGCAGGTGACACCACACACACACACACACCACACACACACACACACACACACCACACAACACACACACACACCCCACACCACACACACCACCACAGCACACACACACACACACACACACACACACACACACACACACACACACACACACTCTCTCTCTCTCTAACAGAATCAATAAAGGACCATCTAAGGACTAGTTACTCAGTTCCGTTATCTTTTCCTAATATTCATTGCTTCTCCAATGAATTTAGCTAGACTTTCTATTTTCTCTTCACTGCTGACAGATAGAATATTTGCAACAGAATTCATATCAGCAATGCCTTTAAACACACTTAGCGCCTCACAGTTTCTGCGTTTATCAGAATAGGCCATACAATCGAAAAGAAAGTGAAATTCCTCTTCTGTGGCATTTCGGCATGAAGGGCATATATTATCATTAGAGTTATCTTCACTTGAAAACCAATACTTACAATTTTTAAGGCCACTGACTCTTAGCCGAAATCTACTGAGACTGATCTTGTACCATTTGTTGGTTATAAAAGACAGATATCTTTCTGTTTGAAAGACACTTTTGAAGGAACTATACCACATATATTTGTCATTATTTTCTAAATCTGAATGCCAGTTCTGTTTGTAGCATGAAATAAGTCTATCTTTAAATTCATTAATGAAACTATATTCACATCCTACGTCTCTACTCAGCCACACAATACCAAATCCATTCACACATAAAGTTTTCTGTACATTTGACACCCAATTAAGTCGACCAGATTCATGTTGTAAGATTAGCATTTCGTAAGCCTGTCTACATATTCTAGAAGCTGGTTGTTTAAGAAGTTTTAACCAGTATTTAATGCTTTTTATATATGCCCTTATGTATAACGGATATCTACCACTTTCCCCGTAAACTAGATGGTTTGATGCATGTAAAGGAACAGATAGAAATCTCTTTATAGCAAATGTGTGAACTTTTTCAATTCGCTTGCCTTCTTCATACAATCCCCAAACCTCAGATGCATACGTTAATATTGGTTCTATCTGAGTATCAAACATCTTCCAAAACAGTTTTAGATCTGTGGTATTCAGTTTTTTCATAGATTTCTGTATTTCCATAACTCCTCTTTTTCCTCTGTTACAAACATCTACCAAGGCACTATTAATGCTCAGCTTTGTTGTGAAACCCATCCCCAAATATTTATATAAATTGGTAACCTTAATTTCTTCATTCCCATACATCCACTTTTCCCTAGAGCCTAAGTACCCTCCCTTTCTAAACACCATTACATTAGTCTTTTCAAGATTGACAACCAAGCATAATCTATCTGCTTCTCTCTTAAGTCTGTTCAACTGATTTTGGAGACCAATAGCAGATTTAGATAATAAGATAACATCATCAGCAAACAATAATAGAAATATTTCAACAGTGTCAGTCATTAGTTGAATGCCATGCTTTCCTGCTCTGGATACTTCAAGAGCCAATTCATTTATAAATAGAGAGAACAATAGGGGACTGAGTAAACAACCTTGTTTTACTCCTTTTGGACAAGCAAAATAATCTGAATAATAACTCTTATCACGCACACATGCCAAAACAGAGTTATAAACACTTCGTACCGCCTTATACATTTTTCCACATACACCACATTTCCTCAATACTTCCCACAAATTG
Organism: Stramonita haemastoma; assembly: GCA_030674155.1. Classification (NCBI taxonomy): domain Eukaryota; kingdom Metazoa; phylum Mollusca; class Gastropoda; order Neogastropoda; family Muricidae; genus Stramonita; species Stramonita haemastoma. The sequence continues at coordinate 42,595,832 of CM060331.1, forward strand.
TTTCTATTGACCGAGTCGAACGCCTTTCTAAAATCTACAAAGGCAACATAAAGTTTAGTGTGTTGTTGCAAGAATTTTTGAACAATGGCAAAAAGCGTAAAAATATGGTCAACTGTAGAATAGCCTGCTCTAAAGCCTGCTTGCTGTTCAATTATTTTATCTTCTTCCATAGCCCAGCTAGAAAGCCTTTTGGTTAAAATATCTGTATATATCTTGCTAACCACACTAGTTAAAGCTATTCCACGATAATTACCCGGTTGGTCTATATCCCCTTTCTTATAGATGGGTACAATCATAGATTTTGACCATTCCACAGGAAAAAGGCCAAAATCAAAGAGTTTATTGAAATAGGCAACAAGAAAATCAATGACCTCATTACCAGCATGTTTCAACATTTCGCTGACAATCTTGTCAGGACCTGCACTCTTTCCACACTTGAGTTTACCAATGCTGGCTACAGCCTCTTGTCTAGAAATTGGCTCATTACAGGTTGCCATAGAAATATCTGATAAGTCACCCTCTTCAATTTCAACACTTTCTTCTTGCTGTGGTACATCATCTTCTCCATTAAACAGTGCAAGGAAATGGTTGTACCACTGATTAATGCTAATGTTATTGTAAATTACTCTTTTTCTGTTAACTGACCTAATAATTTGCCAAAACAATTTTGCATCATGAATTGATTCCTTAAGCTTTTTTAATCTTGATTCACCAAATTCAGTTTTCTTCCTTTTTAACAAAAGCTTATATTGATTTCTTTCTGTTACATATGCTATCCTCTTTTCATCACACAATCTTTTTGATCGTTTAAATTTTCTTAATAACCCTCTCACTGTTCTTTTCTGGAGAGAGAGAGAGAGAGAGAGAGAGAGAGAGAGAGAGAAGAGAGAGAGAGAGAGAGAGAGAGAGAAGACAGACAGACAGACAGACAGACAGACAGACAGACAGACAGACAGACAGACAGACAGACAGCAGAGAGGAGAGATGTTTCCCGAAGTGTTAATGATATGCATAGGTAAAAATGAATGTTGTTTAAAAATAAAGGAACTAAAAAAAAAGAGTATCACTTATATTTTTCTTTGATATTGCATGCAAATTTAAGCAACGAAATTAAAGACGTGTTTCTCTTTGATGTTTTAGGTGCTGGTATTTGGCAGAATAATTGGCATTACATCCACACATAAAAAATATTGAGCAATGTGTCGACATGCCCTGTTATTTGTTTTCATAACTATCACCTCAGCTTGAAACATTGCTGATGATAATGGTGGCTTAATTTCAGATTAAAAGCAAACTAAGTTTCTGTCTGTCTGTCTTTGATTTTAGTGGTGTGATAAATTTTATAGATGAATGTAATCTCTCTCTCCTCTCTCTCTCTCTCTCTCTCTCTCTCTCTCTCTCTCTCTCTCTCTCTCTCTCTCTCTCTCTGTCCGCCTGTCTGTCTCTCTCTGTCTCTCTGTCTCTGTCTCTCTCTGACTCTCTGACTTTCTCTGTCTGTCTGTCTGTCTGTCTGTCTGTCTGTCTGTCTCTCTTCTCTCTCTCTCTCTCTCTCTCTCTCTCTCTCAGATTCTTCTAAATATTGGAAACAATTGACTGAAATGGGATGTGGGAAGCAGAGATCAATTAATACTATTAATGTTTCTATAAGTGAATGGCATGATCAGTTTAGAAAGGTGTTTTCTATTAATGATAACATATCAAGAAATGTGCAAAATGTTGGAATTGGCTTGACTGAGCAAGAGGATCAGATATTAAACTCCGAAATAACTGAAGGGGAGGTGGCTAACGCAGTTGAAAAAAGGGTTCTAAATTCTAAAATTGGGTAAAGTTTGTGGAATGGATGGCATTACCACAGAAATGTTGAAGACTTGTAGCAAAATTACAGTTCCTTTATTACAGATTGTTCAATACACTATTTTCAAAAAGCATTTATTCAAATGAATGGGCCAAAGCCATTGTTATACCAATTTATTAGAAAGGTGACATTGAAAATGCTGACAACTATGGAGGGTTTTATCTGCTGAGCACAATTTCAAAATGTTACAACACAATACTAAACAAGTGGCTTTATACATGGTTGGAAGATAATGGTGTGATCTCTGAAGTTCAGGCTGGTTTTTCGTAAAAAAAAAATCATATTTTTGTCTATGGTCTATTATAAAAAGATGCTTCTTTAAGCGGAATAAAAAAAAATGTATGTTGCTTTTGTCGATTTCAGAAAAGCCTTTGATTCAGTAAGACATGACAAGTTGCTACAATTGATTACAAACCAAGGTGTTAAAGAAAAAAGATTATTTCCTTCATGTGCAATATATAGTAGTTTGATATCATGTATTATATCAAATAACAATATTCAGACTTTTTTTTTACTGTCCTTTAGGGGTTCGTGGAGGGTGTGTCTTGAGTACTGCTTTGTTTGGGATGTTTATTAGTCAACTAGTAATTCATAATGTTTGAGAAGGGAAGACATGGTCTACAACTGATAGCAGATGCTGTAGAGATTTTTTAAATTTTGCTTTTTGCAGACGATGTTGTTATCTTTTACTCCTGTAGGCTTGCAGGACCAGTTAAATACATTCCAAAACTGTTGTGTAAATATGAAATTAAGACTTAATACAGATAAAATCAAAGTTATGGTCTTTATGAAAGCAGGGACTTTGGATAGGGATGAGGTTTTTTTATATTTTTTTTTATAGGAAATAAAAGTTAGAAGTTATAAACAAATATTGCTATTTGGGGTATGTTTTCATGACAAAGCTTTGGCTAGGTACTGAAGATTTGTGTGTAAAAGGGAAAAACGCACCAATAAGTCTTTTTTGCGCTTTTAGAAAACAAGGATATATCTTACCAGGTATATTTTAGAGTCTTTGATGAAAAAATTAAACCAAAATTACTATTTTCATTTGAAGTTTGGGGCTTTAATTGCTTAGAAGGCTTAGAAAAAAATACATCAGATGGCTTGTAACATTTTCTTTGAGTTTCTTTTAAAACACCGAACAAAAATAGTTTGTGGGGAAGTAGCAAGATATCCTTTATTTTTAAATTAATGTATTTGTGCAATTAGCTATTGGTTAAAATTACTGCAGATGAACAAACATAGGTTGCAATGAATTATATATTTAAAAGGTAAAAAATATTGGGCAACAACTGTAATAGAACTGCTGTGTAATTCAGGGTATAATATCATTTGTCTACAACAGGATATTGGAGATATTCAGGGATTCCTCAGTGTTTTCAAGGAAAGATTGATAGATATGTTTATTCAGGAGTGGTCTGATGTCATGAGAATGAGAGAGCAATAGGTACGCGACATACATATCTTTTAAGACTGTTTTTGGAAAAGAACTGTATCTTTATAGCATCAATATTCATTGTTTCAGAGTTACACTGTCACAGGCCAGATTGAATGTTCTTCCTTTAAGTAACAATTTTAATAGATACAGTGACAACTATCAAGATAAAAACTGTTCTTTGTGCAAAAAAATGTTATTGAAGATAGGTACCATCCCATTATACCTCCTCACCTCATTCTCCTGACCGAACGGTTGTAGAGGAGACATGAGGATGTTGATGACGTTGCTTTCCTCCATCCAGACCGGTCCTCTGCCCTGCTCTGCCCTGCGTTGCGCTGTCCATCCCGGTCCACTCCTTGATGTTGTCCATCCAGTTCTTGGGTTGCCTTCCTCTGCGTCTGTCCCCTTCCAAGGTTCCCTGAAGAACCATCTTGGGCAGCGTGTTGTGTCGGGTGACGTGCCCAAACCAAGACATCTTCCTCCTTTTTAGTATTGACAGAAGGGGTTCCTGGGGGCCTGCCAGCTGTGTAACTTGGCCCCGCACACAGTCGTTGGTCTTGTGATCCCTCCACGAGATCCCAAGGAGGCG
>CM060331.1:42602213-42617213 GCA_030674155.1 Stramonita haemastoma
TCTCTCTCTCCTCTCTCTCTCTCTCTCTCTCTCTCTCTCTCTCTCTCTCTCTCTCTCTACTTCTTAAAACTCTCCTTTAACTTATGATAATACATCTTTATATCAGATATTTGCAAAAATTATTACCCACAACGCGTTTATGAACCATTAAAAATGGGATTCGATCACACGTTCAAAATTAATATATTTTTTTTAAAGCAACAAGTCTTGTTGAAGAGATGGAACCTAATTTAAGGTTATGACAACCAGCATGATAACTATTATAACTTGATGTGTATGCATTATCGTGAGGACTTTTCAACAGGCAGAAATCAACGCCAGGAGTCAACGCTAATGTCAGCCCTCTGTCATCTCTGCTCCCTATGCAATTCCTTTTCACAAGAATGGTAGGAAGCTTTCTGTGGGGTCAGGCATTGTCTACACTTTTATCTTTGGAATCATATCCATATACTTTTCAGTTCTAGTTCTGGGAGTAAAAGCAGGGAGTTTATTCCTGCAGAGTTTAATAAGCTGTTCTGGCATTGCAAATGTATCACATAGAGTATTTGCGTAATATTCTTGAAGAAGGGTTCTCATCATTCGTATGACAGAAAGGGAATGTGATTCATACTCTTAACCACTATTTGCTTTCAGACTAGGTGTCTCCATTACACTCAGTAGGTCTTTTGGTTCCTGTCTTGAAGTTCGCCCAAATTACTGAGTTGTTGTGGGTTGGTGGGAGGGGAAGGCTATGGACAATGCTTTCTTGGAGCTGAGATTGCTGTAAAATCAATATACAGGCTGGACCAGCATAAGTCAAAACATTAACTTTAAGGGGATGGTTTTGAAACTGTTGTCTACATTATACTACTGAGTCAACGGATGCCCATGTCTCTCAAACCTAGTTGCTTTCTGGAGCTCATTCGGAAATGAATCATGTATGTCATGTGGTTGTTATGAAAGCCTTCTTTACGGAAAGAGTAGGAGTTCAACGCCGTGTTACCGTAATAGGGCACACCAGCGAATTGTGCGAGACTGTTTCCTTGGGGAGTGCTTCTGACTTCTCTGTAGATACATTTACCTTTTCGGTGAAATGTCAAATTTCTACAGTCTCTGTGTAGAAGCCAGATTCCACACTGCTCTGATCGTGTTGTGTAGCTCAGAGGTTGTTACAGAGACAGAAACTAATCTATTTTCACTCTGTTACATTCAGTAAAGGTTTGTTAGAAAGACTGAAACCTGGCTTGACAGTCTCAACATCATTGATATTTACCATTGTTTTAACCTTATTCACTATCACATGAGAATGTTTCTTTGATTGTATCTACTTTGAAACTGTTCTCTAATCATATTCCAATTTCTTATGGGTTTTTTTTCATGGGTTTTATACCTTTGACAAGTTTATGTCAAAGCTGTGGGGATCTGGGGATGTACTTTAGCCTCCCCTTTATGTGACAAAGTGACTGTCATGACCGGGAGATTGGCACATTATAATGCCAGTTTCTACGTCGTGACTATTGCCATTGCCACAAAAGGCCTAAGGCGATGGCGCCCTGTGTGTGTTGGACTTAGAACAGGTGTCGCTCAATACTTTCACGGTTCACCCCCACCCAGCTGTGCCGGGTCTCTGCTGGTCAATGGCCTGTTGGAGCCTGACATTGAGAACTCTGCATGCACTTATTTATGTGAGGCTCCAATTGTAGGGTGTAAAATCAGACTTATGGGCACAAAAACCAAAGTAATGGCTTGTCACTCCAGATAGGCAAACTATTGATCAAGAGAGAGAGAGAGAGAGAGAGAGAGAGAGAGAGAGAGAGAGAGAGAGAGAGAGAGAGAGAGAGAGAGAGAGACAGACAGACAGACAGACAGACAGACAGACAGACAGACAGACAGACAGACAGATAGAGATACACACCACACACACACACACACACACACACACAACACACACGCACACACACACACACTCGCACGCACGCACACAAGCACGCATACACACAGAGATACGGAAAGAAAGGAATAGAAGGAAGAGAGGTGAGGAGGTGCAGAGCTGTTCAAGCCAGGAGACGTGACAGATTGTAAATCACAGGAGCTGAAGGCAGGGCCGATAACCAGATCAATGAAGAGGAAAGGGAGATAAAATCAATCACTAACGAATGCTCCGCGGGTGTCTTCAGGATGGCCCTTGCAGTGATATCAGATCAACACAGGACATTCTGCAGCATTACGATAAGCAAGTGTAGGCCTGGCTGTTGGTGTGGCTACTTGCAAGATGGGGAAGGGAGGGCAAATATACTGCTATTAAGGAAGATTTTCCACCCAGACTTTTAGATCATGGTGAAAGTGTTTTAGATCAGATTAATTCGCTTCTGTTGAAATTTTTATTTCCATTACGTTCTGGCGGCTCCTCCGACGGCACTGGGACCATTCGTATCGGCGATTGCCTTTCCAAAGGACTATTCCAGCGACGTGGAGAGGGGGCTCTTATGTATGGGTATCAGCTACGCCTTCATATTTACTTACCCAGGCTTTGCGCTCTAGAGCCATTAGACTGCAACTCCATAGTCTTCTGAGACTGACGGATGCCTACCATCATTTCCATTTGTTGATTTTATTCACCATAATTTCATAGATAAATTTTGTCTCTTCTCTCTCTGCCTTTGAATGATAAACTGATAGTTTGACGATGAACAAGCAAAAGATCCCCCCTAAAACAAGAAGAAGAAGAACAACAACAACAAAGCACAACAACAACAACAAAGCACAACAACAACAACAAAAAACAAAACAAAATATAATTCCTCACCTAAACATGTTACAGAGAAAGATGTCATTCCGCGTATTTACTACTTTTTATTTTAACAACACTGGATTACAGTGTAGTCTGAACAGTGCACCATCACAGTAGATTGCGACTGATCATAAATCTATATCTAGCCAAATGTATTAAGTTTTACCAGTTTTGCTAGAGATCTTACACTAACTTTTTTCATAATAAATTGTAATTAGATACTTGCCGGAGGTTAGGTACTTAACTGTGCATATTTGTTTAGTTGTTTCCATCCTTTCGTCCCTCCCTCTCTCTCTCAGTGTCTATGCCCATCTCCCTCTCTTTTCCTCTCTTTCTGTGTGTGTGTGTGTATGAGAGAGAGAGAGAGAGAGAGAGAGAGAGAGAGAGAGAGAGAGAGAGAGAGAGAGAGAGAGAGAGAGAGAGAGAGAGAGAGAGAGAGAGATGATAATGATGTGCTTGTTAACTCGAGTGTTTTTAACACCAAGAAGGATACATGCTGTGTTTACACACACACACACACACACACACACACACACACACACACACACACACACACACACACACACACACACACACACACACACACACACACACACACACACTCTTCTTTCTTTTTCTGTCTTGTCTCATTTGCTTTGCGTCTCTTTCTCAGCTTTGAACAATTGTGTTTTGTAAGCATACTCGGGCAAAAAGAAACTTTTCCTGCAGATTCTATGCTAGATAAGAGTTCTACACAGAATGACAATGACACAGTGCAGAAAAAACCCCAAACGGTGACTTTTTTAGTTCATGCATAGAGCATCTTTGCGGCAGGAGCAGACTGTATGCAGACTCCCACAGTGGGTTTTGTTTTCACAATGAGGTGACTGTCTGCCGTGATACATTGGCTGCCAGAGCAGTTTGAGAGTTTGAAAACTTGGATTTATTTTCCAGAACATTTTTGTGGGAGCTGTGACTTTCGATAATGAGAAACTTGCAAAAGAAAGAAATCTGGATGATGGAATGAGTGGGATTTGGGGGTGAATCTATTAACCTTCAAATAAAAACAAACGTTGGTTGGATTGTTTTGGAGAGAAAAAATGTGAATTTCTGTCAGACTGCAGTTATTTACTCAGCAGTTAATATTTGTAACTAAAAAAGAAAACATATTCTGAATCTGATGCTTTAACAGAAACAAAGAATATCAGGAGATCTATACCACCATGGAATCAAAAAGCTGCACAGCATCTGTAAAAAACCCCCACAAAACCCCCATCTGTTGGCTCCTTCATGCTTGTTCATTCCCAGCCTGTGTATTACACTTCTTAGGGCTGCATCTCTCCTTTTTTGGTCTCTTCTCCTAAGTGTTACTAACTGGAAGGAATTATGTGCTAGAGATGCGTGATTCTATCACAATACTTACTTCTTGGCCACGCCGATATCAGATGCGTTTGGCCTGACTTGTCAGGCGCTTAACTAATAAAGGGGTAGGGGTTACATGACAGACAGCCCAGTGGTGAGAACATCGGTTAGGTCATCAAGGGTGCAGGTTCCAGCCACATCTAGAACACCCTTTGAACCCCCCCCCCCCCCCCCCCCCCCCGTCGCTCTCTCCCCCTCCACCTTGAAGTAAAAAAGGGACAATTACACGTGCTTTACTGAGCTATTGCCGTGGACTAAACACACACCGACCACACCACACACAACACACACACACACACACACACACACACACACACACACACACACACACACACACACACAACACACATACACACACATACACACAAACACTGTTATTTTAAAATTTTCTAAATTTGCAGTCACGAAAACTATTTTTTCACGCCCATATTCTATCTCTTATAAACTATGTTTCTACCTTATGGGACAGTGCAAGTGAAACAAACCTAAAGCATATAAACCGCCTACATAAAAGAGCTGTTAAACTAATCCGATTGAATCCTAATACGCTGACCACCACCAACTACAAAGAACTAGACATTCTTCCACTCAAAGACAGACTGCAGTTCAACAAGTATCTATGTATGTTCAATATATTAAACGGAAAAGCCCCAAAGAAAATTGTGGAAAAGTTTGCTGTCAATAAAAATAGGCCTACCCATAGACTGTTACTGCCCAGGCCCCATAATAATCTCTATAAATCAAGCCTTGCATATTCAGGAAGAACATTGTGGAATAAATTGCCTCCCTTTCTAAAATCAGTTCCTTCAAAACAAATGTTTAAGAAACTTTTGAAGAAACATTTGATGGACAAACTATAAGTCCGCATTTATGTTTGATACTACCTCACATTTGGCTGCTTGTTGTTATTCATGCTCATGTTATGTAGTATTTGTATCATTTGTATGTATGATGTGAGCTTATGTTGTACTGTCTTGGGTTTGTTTTTTGTTTTGTTTTTTATCTTGAGAGATTTGTTGGAAAGTAATCCTGATTTATTTTAGTTTTTCAACAAAGGTTGATATTTGTCTTTGAATGTTTTAGAAGTCAATTTACATGATTTTTTTTGTGAGGGCAGGATGAAAAAAAGTTGTGTAAACTTAATCTTTTACCCTCAATAAAGATCATTTTGACTTGACTTGACTTGACTTGAAACACACACACACACTCACACACACATCCACGTACACAAACAAAAAAATTAATAAACATACTCCTGTTTTGCTTTGAAGCTAGATGTATTTATGTTTGGCAGAATAATTGGCATAGCGATCAGTCCATCAATATATGGATCGAGGTGCCTGCCGGTTTTCTGATGATTGCAACCTTAGCATGATGAGGGTGCTGATTGCGGTGTATTACTCCTTCCCTTAAAAGAACAAAGAAACACACACACACACACACACACACACACACACACACACACACACACACACACACACACACACACACACACACACACACATCATTAACAACAGCAGTAATAAGAACAACAAAGAAAAAACCCCTCTGCCTCTGTTTGTCCGTCTTTCAGTCTCTTGATGGCATTTTCATATAATATTGATGAATCTCTCTCTCTCTCTCTCTCTCTCTCTCTCTCTCTCTCTCTCTCTCTCTCTCTCTCTCTCTCTCTCTCTCTCTCTCTCTCTCTGAGCCTCTCTCTGTGTCCCTATCGCTTTTTCTGTGCATTCTGTCTACCCCCCTCTGTGTGTATGTCTCTCTCTACTTTTGCCCTTTTTTGGTCTTCCCTCTCATGTGTATGAGTTTCGAAATTTCGAGTTTCGAGTTTCGAGTCTCTCTCTCTCTCTCTCTCTCTCTCTCTCTCTCTCTCTCTCTCTCTCTCTCTCTCTCTCTCTCTCTCTCTCTCTCTCTCTCTCTCTCTCTCTCTCTCTCTTTTCCTCTTTCTCTTTCTCTTTCTCTTTCTGCATCCCACCCTCTCTCTCTCTGTCCCCCCTCTCTCACTCTGCCCCCCCCCCCACTCTCACTCTGCCTCTCTCTCTCTCTCTCTCTCTCTCTCTGAGCCTCTCTCTGTGTCCCTATCGCTTTTTCTGTGCATTCTGTCAACCCCCCTCTGTGTGTATGTCTCTCTCTATTTTTGCCCTTTTTTGGTCTTCCCTCTCATGTGTATGACAGCTTTAAATCGTGGACTTGTCAGGTTTTTATCTTTTTGGAAATGGAACGAGAACATCTCTATATCGCTGTCTATCCATCTATTTATTTATTTGTTCTTTATTATCTATTTATTTACCTATCAATTTGACTATCTATTATTTATTTATCTTTCTAGTAACATCTAATTCTCTCTCTTTCTCTCTCTTTGTCCTCCAGCCCCGCGGCTCTCTCTCTCTCTCTCTCTCTCTCTCTCTCTCTCTCTCTCTCTCTCTCTCTCTCTCTCTCTCTCTCCTCTCTCTCTCTCTCTCTCTCTCTCTCTCTCTCTTCTCTCTCCTTTACATCTTACTTTGTTTGATTTTTTTTTCTTTTTCTTTGAAAAAAATGTTTGTTGTGTTTGTTGTTTAGTTGAGAGGTTTTGGGTTGGTTATTTGTGTTCTTTTATGCCCAGAGGGCTGGTTGTAAAAAAGCATGTTTGCATATGCCATGACACTCTTTAAATAAAATTTATTCAATTCAATTCAATTCTCTCTCTCTCAATGGACCATTCAAAACTATCTTTGGAAAAGAACAGTACATCGACTTTATACATACTTACTATTTTCGAGTTGCTATTAAACAAGTTAGATTAAACTTTTTACCACTTAAGAATAATGTTTATAGATATAGTCTTAGTGATCAAGAAAAGGTCTGTCCATTTTGTAAAACTAAATTTGAAAATGAAGCTCCTATTTGTTTGATTGTTCAATGTATTCAGATCTAAGGGATTGTTCAATGTATTCAGATCTAAGGGATAACTTTTTAACTAAATGTATTGATATACCGTTGTTAGATTTCCTTATAACATGAAATATAGAACGCAGCCATGATCTCTCCAGATACATTTTTCAGTCTTTTAATAGAAGGAAGAAATTGTTATGTGAAATTATCATTTAATGATGGATGTATTAAATCTTTGTCTTTATAAGTGTGAAAGTATGGAAGTCTTGGAATGTTGCATTTGAACTGCTACAGAATGTGGTGTCTACTAGCTAAAATATGGATTGAGTGTAAAATGATTGTGTATCAAGCTGTACACTTGTTCAAGATATGGCCATTGCGATCATAACTCTCAAGAATTGGTTGCTGCTTTTCATGTTGGATCACATTTTGCATACCATTACACTGATTTTCCTCCCTCCCCCCAAACTCCGTGTATCAAATTCAAAATTCAAATTCAAAATTATTTATTATCTCTAAAACAGATAAATTCCGGTGGGTTACAAGCCATATATGCAAACAACAACCACACAAAAATAACATCAATATAGCCCAACACAGGTTCTGAACATCAGCAGGAACCCATCACAGCACAAAGAGCACCCACAAGTCAACAACACCTCAGCCAGCCGCAAACTTGCCCTAGTAAAATCACAAACATTCGTATGGGCACCAGTATGCCCAGGCATCCACACACACACATTCACACATGGCTCACGCACACATACACACACAAACACAAAAATATTGAAAATGTTCACACACATACGCACGCATTCTAAGACATAAACCAAATTGTTATAACATATTGTATGATAAGACAAATACCAATTAAATTTGTACATTATTCTATTAAGATATTAAATACAGTTTTTAAAAAAATCGCGCACGCACGCACGCACGCATACATACAAAACAACCTGTTATAAAATGTTGTATAATTAAACAAATATCAAGTTTTTTTTACAGAGAAATTCCTTGTCCATTAAAATATTGAGCACAGTTTAGAATGATAAAAGGTAGCCTCTCCTATGCTTCAAAATTTCCCATCCCTTTTTTGCCTGAGTCTCACTCCCCCCCCCCCCCTCTCTCTCTCTCTCTCTCTCTCTCTCTCCGGCTTGCTGTCTTACTTTGGGTCAGTTCAGACCTATTGTCATGCACTTATTCATTAAGCAGCATAATTGAGGTGGGAATAAAGCTGTTTTTATATCGCAGAGTTTTAGACTTGGGCACTCCGTAGCGCTTGTGAGATGGGAAAAGTTCGAAGTATTTTGCTAGCACATGAGTACCGTCAGTTACTATCTGTCTGCTCTGTCTCTCACACGCATTCATACAAATCATTCAGTTTCACTTGCTCACAGCCCACAATTTTGCCACATTTGGTTACAGTCCTGTTCAGTATGTTTCTATTTTTGACAGTGAGGCTTCTGAACCAACAAATCAAGGAAAAGGAAAGAACAGACTCGATAAAACATCGATAAAAATTCTGTAAAACTTTCACGTTTACCTGAAGACTACAGAGCTTTTGCAGGAAAAAGATGCGAGAATGGCATTTTCTATTCACAAGATCTGTATTGGCATTAAAATTCAGTTTATCGTCAATAACGGTACCTAAATATTTATATTCGTGCACACGCTGAACCATTACAACCATTAATGAAAAGATTTGGTATAGGCTCAGGGTTTTTACGACAAATCAATTAACATTTCCTTTGTCTTTTTAACGTTTAAATCTAGACAATTTTGTTTGTACCATAGGGCAAACTCTTCAACTTGTTGAGAATATATGGCATAGGAGTTAGAGAGGTCTTCCATAGCAGAGTCATTAGAATATTTAGTTAAAGGTATTAGATCAGAGCCAGTGCAGCCATTAGTGCAAAGGGTGAAAAGAATGGGAGAAAGAACAGTGCCTTGGGGAGAACCAGTGGAAGTTGATCTTTCAATCGATATTGCTTTCTGAAAACCAACAAACTGTGTTCGCTCTGTCAAAAAAACTCATTATCCAGAGGATGAGACGAGGACAGACGTTTACAGAGAGCAATTTAAGTGCTAGGAGATCGGGCTGATTGGTATTAAAGACAGAGAAAAGTCTACAAAAAGTATACGAAAAAAGTCATGTTTTTCTAGGTGAGAGTAGGCATTGTGCAGCAAGGTAATAGTAGCATCATTTGTACTTCTATTGGCTTTGGATGCAAATTGTAGAGGATCTAGATATGAGGAAGTGGAGAGAAGAAGCTGTTTCAGAATGATTCTTTAAAGAAAAATGCATTACTATCGGTGTCTGTAATCGTTTAAAAATTTGGGGTGATTATTTTTCGGAACAGGACAAACTATGGATTTTTTTCCAGAGACTAGGTACATGGCTTGCTTTTAAAGACATAGTAAACAAATCGCTAAAAACATGACACAGCTGTTCTGCACAGGATTTTAAAAGCCGCCCACCAATACCATCCACACCCACAGCTTTCCTCACATGCAATGTTTTAAATACTGATTTCACTTCTTTAAAGTCAACAATAAAATCTTCATCATCTGAATCATTATCACAGATATTTTTTCCCAGGTTAAAAAGAGCAGATTCAAACTTGTGTTTATTATCTTTGCTCTCAAAGCGGCAGTAAAAATCATTAAGTTTGTCAGAAAAAGCTTTTTGTTCCTCTAATGGCATTGACTGTGCTGATGTTTTTACGTTTGCTTGCCCTGAAAGTATCTCCAACCCCCTCCATGCATTTACCAGATGACCCCTTTGAAACTGTTCTTCAACTTTCTCTTTGTTCGATCATTTACCCTCCCGAATTTCTTTTTGGAGTTTCTTTTGAATTGCTCTGCAAGCCATTTTACCACCACTCTGAAAAGCTACTTTCTTTTTGTTAAGAGATGATTTTAATGTTTTTGTGTCCCAAGGCTTATTGTTGGGGAATAGCTTTACAGTTTTTGTGGAATTATTTAATTTTCACAAAAAGAAATATAAGCATGTACAACATCAGTTGCCTCATCAACATTCTCACTGGAGTCAAGAAACACACTCCAGTCAGTACACTCAAAACAGCCTTTCAACTCTTCCACACTTTTGTTAGTCCACACTTTCACTCTTTTTTTCACAACAGGGTCAGTTTAAACTTTGGGTTTGTAAGCAGGCATGAGATAGATAGTATTGTGGTCTGATGTCCCAAGTGGTGGGAGAACAACAGGTTTAAATGCACCTAAAATATTTCCAAAACATTTGTCTAAAATTCGATTTTGGCGAGTAAAACAAGTGATATATTGTTTAAAACTAGGCAAAACATGTTTTAAATTGCAGTGGTTAAAATTGCCAATCACAAAACAGGGGTATCCGAGATTTTATTTGCAGTTCGTGCACAGTATCGGCGATCTCCATGGCAGCACGGGTGGCACAGGCAGATGGCAGATGGCGGAACATAACAACAGTCACAAACACCTGGCCAAACTCTCTTGGCAAATATTTAGGGCGAAGAGACACTGACAACAATTCAACAGTCGTGCTACACACTTGCTTTCTCACCTTAACATTCCCTCTTACACACCAACTTTCATTCACGTACAGGCACACGCCACCACCTTGTTTTTTTTCCACTCTCCTCTTTCTCTCTGTCCATTTGATATGGCACACCAAAACTATTCAACGACATACTCTCATCACTAATAAAATCACTTAACCAGGTTTCAGTAAAACAAACTAAACAGGAATTCTTATATTCAGATAAAAATTGTATATTTGCTTGTAGTTCTTCAAAGTTAAAATTGCGTCCATTAGGCCTTATTGATGGCACATTTGATAAAATGATACTGGGTAAGGAAGGTTGAAACTTAAAACTCTCAATCGTCTTCTGACTCCTCTGCGGCCTTTATTTCTTCGATACACGGGTTCACGAGTCGTAGAAATGTTGCAGTCATGTTGTAAGTCCAGGGGTATGTCACATACGCCAGAATCAGAGCTAAAAGTAGATTTTATTTCTAAAAGTTCATCCCTTGAATAAAATAAATGTGAAGTTCCTGTGCCTGTGTCAATATGGATGTTTTCAAAATTGAGTGCATGTACACTTAAGATATTCCACACAAATATATACAGCCACCACACTACAAACAGTCGGCACAGATCCATCACAGATATTGCTGGCACTTACTCTATCACATACAATACTATCACAGTCAAATATCATTTTCCTTCCACCAAAACACACGAATACTTACGGAGCTCGTAACCCTGCCTGCCGCCAAACTGAGAAGTGCCACAAAAAAAGGCCAATTTACATATTAAAACTGTTCAGTGTTCAGTTCTCTCTCTCTCTCTCTCTCTCTCCTCTTCTCTCTCTCTCTCTCTCTCTCTCTCTCTCTCTCTCTCTCTCTCTCTCTCTCTCTCTCTCTCTCTAGTTCAGCTTAACAGAGTTTTTCGAAAATATAAAGAGATGACCGCAAATACTTTTTTCAAAATTTTTGATATAAAAATACAACCAATTTTGTTATATACTGTTGAAGTATGGGGAACAAACCAGTTAGAACACATAGAAAAAGTTCACATGATGGCATGCAAAAGATTTTTAGGGGTACCAATCAAAACACCAAACAAAATGATGTATGGAGATTTATGTAGATATCCACTATATGTAAATTCTACACTTATACTGGTTTAAGTTATTAAAAATGAATAGCAAACGGTTACCACACAAGGCATATCAAATGCTGTTGCATCTAGATAACTCAGGAAAACAGTGCTGGGTTTCGAAAATAAGAGAAATCTTATGCTTTACTGGATTTAACATTGTTTGGTTACAACAGGGTGTTGGGGATGTCAAAAGGTTTCTAAGCATATTTAAACAGAGGCTCGTGGATTTATTTATTCAAGAATGGTCAGGAACTATAAGAGATCGTGATAGATATCAATCATATAGATCATTTAAGACTATTTTGAAAAAGAAAGTTATGTACTAGATGTTGAAAAGTATTGTCTTCGTGTTGCCATTACGCAATTACGGTTTAATGTACTCCCACTTAATAACAATGTACATCGCTATAGTGAATCTGTTCATGATAAATTCTGTCCATTTTGTAAGAACCAGATCGAAAATGAAAACCATTTTGTGTTTATTTGTGCCACGT
Source organism: Stramonita haemastoma (assembly GCA_030674155.1). NCBI lineage: Eukaryota > Metazoa > Mollusca > Gastropoda > Neogastropoda > Muricidae > Stramonita > Stramonita haemastoma. Next base: position 42,614,410 of record CM060331.1, read on the forward strand.
ATGAAGATTTAAGGATAAAATTTCTAAAAGAATCAAAAGAACTCTCTCTGCACTTGTCACTCAGAGCCTCTGATCCTGACCACAGATATAATTTATCTAAATTTGTGTTTCATGGAATCAATAGGCGGAAAAAGTACTCTATTAGGTAATCCTGTGATGTATATCTGTCTAAACATGTTCACCTTTATCTATATCGCGTATTATCAAGAATGTGTGCTACAACATGATTGTTTTTCCTTTTTTTCCTTATCTGCCCCTCTTATACTAGCTCTGATTCTGATCATTACAGTAAAAGTGAAATGTAAAATGTGGTTAGACAACTGTCCTGAAGACTTGAACTGTAGTAGGTATGAAATGTACATAAGCTTAAGATGTCCAGTGATTGTAGAATACAGATAGGTGCTATTATGTCAGATATTTTTCCTATTTTCTTTTCTATATTGTATTGTGGCCCAAGGCCGATGTGCAATTAAATCATTTCAGTGTTCAGTGTTCAGTGTTCAGTGTTCTCTCTCTCTCTCTCTCTCTCTCCTCTCTCTCTCTCTCTCTCTCTCTCTCTCTCTCTCTCCTCTCCTCTCTCTCTCTCTCTCTCTCTCTCTCTCTCTCTCTCTCTCTCCTCTCTCTCTCGTATCATCATTTACATCAGTGAATCTATAACATTCAACGTCTCATCCATCAAGAACATTATGATGTAGAATCTGTCTGGTTTGAAGTGTCAATAAAAGGTTCACCACCTATTGCAATGGGATTCTGCTATAGGAATCCAGCAGAAAGAAAAAATTGGATTGACAAGTTTGATGCAATGATGAACGTAGTCTTATTAGAATCCAGGGAAGTAATACTACTAGGTGATTTTAATATTGATCTAACAAAAGTAAATAATGCATGGACGCAAATTACTAATTCATTCAACCTTCACCAACTAGTTAGTTTACCCACGAGAGTCACACAAAACTCAAGCACAATAATTGATCACATCTACGTATCAAATCCTAAAAACAGCATAGAAACATGTGTCCCTGTCTATAACTGCAGTGATCACTACCCAGTATGTACTACATGGTCAAAAAAAGGAACAAAAATTCCCAAACCTGGCCATAAAAACATAACATATCGTTCCTTTGCAAAATTTAATGAAAAGCTTTTCCTTCTTGAACTAAGTAACTCAATGCTCTCAGAAACATTCAACATTACTGATCCAGACTCGGCCATCGAGTTTTGGATAAAAACTTTCACTGAAATTTACAATAAACATGCTCCACTTAAAACCATAAGGGTCAAACATGTCCCCAAACCGCCTTGGATCACAAAAGAACTAGAAGAAGCATGCTATCTTAGAGATTTCTTAAAAAAAACATAAATACCATGAAGAGTCAAAAAGATTACGAAACGCCATAAACTCACAGAAACGTCGAGAAAAAAAGAAATATTTCCAAGATTTACTATCTTCCAAACAAAACTCAAAAATCATTTGGAGGGCCATTAATCAAATAACAAACAAACAATCATCTTCCAAATCAAATGTAATCAAAGATGTTACTGCTGAACAACTCAACAATCACTTCATAAACGTTTCTACTAATGTTGTTAGCAATGACAATTCAAAATCCAATAACCTAAACACATTAAAACAATACTGCCAAGAAAAGCATATTCCCTCAAAACTCCACATACCATTTATTTCTGTTTTTTAGGTCCATAATTACATGATTCACCTCAAACAGTCAAGGACACGAGGTCTTGATGGAATAGACAGCAGAATTCTAAAACTTTCAGCTCCAGTTATCACAGACACTCTCACATATATATATAACCAATGTCTTGAAAAGAACTATTTTCCCAATGCCTTCAAAACTGCTAAAGTGATCCCCATCTACAAATCTGGTGACACTTCAGATCCCTCAAATTATAGGCCAATCTCTATTATATCCCTTCTTTCAAAACCCCTGGAAAAACATATAAATAAACACTTAGTCAGTCATATAGAAACAAACAACCTACTCCACCCTAATCAGTCAGGATTCAGACAAAATCACTCGTGTCATACTGCACTGACTAGTCTCATAGACAATTGGCTAACAAACATTAATGAAAATAAATTTTGTGGAGTATTATTTGTAGATTTCAAAAAAGCATTTGATACAATTGACCACACACTTCTCATCAGAAAGCTAGACCTGTACAATATATCGTCAAATAGTCTAGAACTACTTGCTTCTTATCTCAAGAACAGACAACAGTGTGTTTCAACAACTACATCCACATCCAATCTAAAACCCATTCATTATGGAGTACCACAGGGATCTATACTAGGACCAATTCTCTTTTCTTTATACATAAATGACCTTCCTCTACATATTGCATCCAAATGTGAACTATTTGCTGATGACACAACCATACATACAAGCCATAATGACATTGACTCTCTTGCAACCATATTACAACAAAGCTGTAATGATCTTGTCAAATGGACAGATCTAAAACCACATGTCTATTCACCCCCAAAAAACAAAATGCATGCTTATCACCACCAGACAAAAGCGACAAAATTTACCTCATAATCAGTTTCCAATACATATAAAAAAGGAAGCAATCGAACAAACCTCTCATCACAAAGTTCTAGGAGTGACAATTGATGAAAATCTCAGCTGGATCTACCACATATCTCACCTATGCAAATACTTGTCCCAAAGAGTATACCAGTTGACTAAAATTAAACACTTCCTTGACTACCATTCAAGGAAATTATTCTTTCAAGCTTATATACAATCCTCAATAGACTATGCCTCAACCCTATGGGATTC
>CM060331.1:42619713-42667213 GCA_030674155.1 Stramonita haemastoma
TGAGTGCTTATCTATTATCCTCGAATAAAGAATTTTGCCTTGCCTTTTCCCTTGCCTTGCCTTGCCTTGTCTCTCTCTCTCTCTCTCTCTCTCTCTCTCTCTCTCTCTCTCTCTCTCTCTCTCTCTCTCTCTCTCTCTCTCTCTCTCTCTTCACGACTGTGTTTTTGTTTTTATCTTTTTTTTTCTCCTTTGAATCTGAGACATATGTTTTATGTAATTTGCTAGTGGTAGTAATCTTTCCCCATAATGATGATATTGATTAAGTTTCTTCCTCCCCTTACCAAAATATTATAAATTATACTAGTTATTGGCGGGATGCAGTTGTTCAATTTCTTAACTCGTTATGTTTTCGAATTTCGTAGTTGCTACTTACTTAATTAGTTATTAGCGTCTTCTTAGCATAATCATAATTGGATTCTTTTGGTTTTTTTAAATTTCAGTTCTGTGTGTGTGTGTGCTTTTTGTTGTGTTACTATATCCTTATTTCTTGTCTTTTGTTTGTTACCGTTGTTGGTGTCTCTTGCTTTTGTTATTTAGTTTATTATTGTTGCTTTTGTTTAGTGAAAGGTTTTTTATCTTGATGTTATCCCTGATAAGGGCGGGGACTGGAGTAAAAAAAAAAAAAAAAAAAAAGCACATGACTGCTTATTTCTTATGCTCGAAATAAAAGAATATATATATATATATATATATATATATATATATACATATATATATATATATATATATATATATATATATATATATATATATATATATATATATATGTATATAACAATTAGAAATCATTGTCCTGATAGTCTAGTCTTAGTGCAGCTTTTGATAATTATTAATACTCCGAGAGCTATGTAAACATAGTATATAAACAAATAACGTGATGAAATAAATAGATAATCAAGCTATCCCCGAAACTAGAACACGGCTGCATTAACAGTAGACAAACAGGTTGCATATGCAAAATCTGGCAATTGGCAAACCTCAGAACTCTAGCCTAGAAAGCAAAAAAAAAAAATCAAGTAAACACGATGGTAAACAGAGAAACAGATAAACAAAGAAATGGAGAAAGAAATCGATAAACACAAACTGTAGACATCAAACAAACATGTGTTTTGCTATGTAATCACATGCTCTTGACAAAATAATTGCATCCCAACCGCACATCAAACATTGATGCAGGGACCTAGTAATTTTCTGTTCATTGTAACTGCCACATGAAGCATTTTAAATAATTATCAGGCTGTGGCGGCTTTTTTTTCTTCTGTTCTTTATCCTTCAATTGATATCAGTCTGTCTGTCTGTATCTCAATCTTCCTGTTTATCTCTATGTATGTATGTATGTATGTATGTATGTATGTATGTATGTATGTATGTATGTATGTATGTATGTATGTATGTATGTATGTATGTATGTATATATATATATATATATATATATATATATATATATATATATATATATATATATATCTGTGTGTGTTTCTGTACCCTTCCCTTTCTTTATGTCTACCCGCTTGCCTGTCTGTTTGCAAATCTGCCTTTATGTTTTTATATCACAATCTTTCTATCCCTGTGTATATCCTCTCACTTGTCTCCACTAATGTGGTGGTATCAATAGCCGAAGCATTTTACACGAATCTTTCACTCCTAAGCATCTTATTCTCTCTCTCTCTCTCTCTCTCTCTCTCTCTCTCTCTCTCTCTCTCTCTCTCTCTCTCTCTCTCTCTCTCTCTCTCTCTCTCTCTGCTTTCACTTATGCTTGACGTGTTGTGCATAACTGTGCCAATGTAGACAGCTTTCACTGTGTTAATGTACAGAAATCTTTTCAATATTTTAACCTATGTGTCAATGAATGTGTCGTGAAAGCAATGCTGTTAATTGTTTAGCTTAAAACGCAGGTATGGTGTTTGATTACATACATAAGATTATGAAGGAAAATTGACATTGATATTTGTTCACTGGGCCTACGTGTGTAATCCAGTAACTGTGTGTATTGCACGTGCTGTGGAGAGAGTGACGTGACAGTAGGTGTTTACAGCTTGTGTGCACATGCTGCCGTATGTGATGATGGGGAATTAACTCCCCTGTCTCACATCCGTGTTGGCATGTTCGTGCTGTGTTAATGACCCTGATGACGTTGACGGGCAGTGAACTCTCGTAAAGTGTATCACTGCTATGGCTGCCTGTTAGCTCCCTTGCCTGTCCCACACCAAAGAGGTTTGCCCACCGAAGAATGACGTTGACTCATAAGCTGTCAGAGAGAAGGTGTCTATATAAACAGTGACAATGTCTAATACACCAACAAGTTGTGATGCCAAATTACAACCAAGCTTGGATTGCCTCCAGAACAGGTTTTCCTGTTCAGAAAAAGAGCTGCTTATATGGAGAAACTGTTTATATTATCGTTATGCATCTATTAACAATAATTCTGTTCTGATTGAAAAAATTGACCATGATAGTAGAGAAAATCCTCTGTCTCCCACTATGGATTGAGGATCAAGTACCTACCCAACTGTCAAAGTCAGTCCTTCGTGTTTTTAATGATGATGTAAAAATTGTGACTCTATCCTTGTATTTTGCACGACAAGGCACAGGAACCCTTCTGTGTCAGGGAATCGACAGTGCAAAATGGGACAAAGATGAATGTGATGTGTTGAAAGATGTTGTTATGATGTTCTGTGACAATAGTGATTCCCACACACTCCAACACACTTTACTCACACTTCCTCTAACCTTTCTAACTGATGACGGAAGCAGTTTACCATTGACTGCACCTGCAAATGATCACATGGCAGTTGTTTCTCCCTCTCCCCCTTCATCTTCCACCACAGCAGAAGAATCTGTCCATGATAATGTTCTTCTAGACATGTTTGACACTTCTTTGTTAACCACCTGTACTAACAAAAGTGAAGTGAGCCTGATTACCCCAAGCAATAAACAAGATTATGGTCATGCATGTATCAAAGACTTTGAGCTCACTGTGAGCCCTAGTGCAATGTCTGATACTGGTGTGTGTACACCACACAGAACTGAAAATGTGAATCCAACGCATAAACCTCTGAGGCAAACAAAACATTATTGAAGACAACTCTGTGTCCCTCTCAGCATGCCAACAAGACCATAACTGAAAAATTGCATTCCATTGAAACAACTCTCGATTTCTTGTTTACTAAACTTACTGACTAAGACGAGGAGTTTTCCTCTAAATGGGAAGACAGCAAATTCTCCATCAAACATGAGCTCAAGCATCACATTAACCTCAAGGTCCAATCACTTTTGACTGCCTTCGATAGTCTACAAGCTAGCCTGTCTAAATGTGATGCCACTATCAACAGCCTCATGAAAGAAAACCACTGTCTGAAAACTACTCTAGGGACAATTCATTCTCAAGTAAGGCAGCTAAAGTCAAAATCTGACTCCAATAAAACTGTAGGACACAGTACAGCATGCCAGCTACCGATGTAATTGAAAAACCCATATGTGACAAAGGCACAGAGGAACTCGCTTCTGGTGTTTTTTCACCGCCTCTGTCAGTTGTTCCTACAGCAGTAAAGGATGACTCTAGTGACAACTCTATGTCTGTTAATGACGGTACTGAGGAGGCCACAAAAGAAAACTCACCATCTCAAACTGCAGGCACTGAGAGAGGTATGGTAAATGTGATAAATGTTCCTCTCAAAAACCGTTTTGAGATACTTTTCATCACTCAGACAGGATCAGGATCCTAAAGAACAAGTTTCCAGCTCCGTAAACGAGGAGCGTGTAGCCTCAAAACCAACTAGGCAAACTCATCTGGAAACTAAGCAGTCGCCTACAGAAGTGAAAGTAAACCCTGTACAAGTCTTGAATGATATAGTTATTCAGGCAGAAACTTCCTCCCTTCTTATTGGTGACTCTGTCCCTAGACGTTTGGAAACACACATTAACTCGCTATTTAAAGTCTGTGTAAGAGGTTTAACTGTCGTGAATCTCATTTAGTCCTTCAGAGATATGGTGCCACAGGATCAAGTCAGTACAGTCATTGTGCATGTAGGGATAAATGACTGTCCCAGTGGTCCCATCCCCACGCAGACTTGGAAGGAGGCAATCTCTGTGTGTAGAGATTGCTTTCCAAGAGCCTGTGTCACCTTTAGCTCTATCCTCCCTGCTCGTGGAAGACACCAGCTCAACAATTCCATAATACCTTCAAAAAAAATTGGCAAGAAGCGTGTTCTTGCTTCCAGATTGATATGATTGACCATATCAGAGTTTTCATTACCCCAAATGGTGCCCCACATCAGGCTTTGTATAATGACCCCATTCACCCCAGTGCAAAAGGTACAGCTCGCTTAGCTGTCAGCTTCAAACAAGTTCTTTCCCAGTCACATGCACGTGTCACTGAGTCCAGCAACACTAAGCACTCTTAGAGAGCAAACTGGTGCTCCTCCTCGTGGCCATCCTGCTGGTTTTGGCATGAGGGATGTAAAGAGAACATCCTGGAATAAGCCTGGGGGTGACTCCAGGTTTATGGGAACCACCAAGTATGCAGGTGTTCCACCCAGGACATCTGTAGCAGATTTTCCCCCTTTGCCCTCCAGAAATAACCCTTCTCTGGTTAGGGGTTGGATGGATCATGGGTTCCAGGATCCAGCATTGGCACCCAGACCATGGGAGGGTTTAGAGGACTGTGGAGGGGGTGTGGCTGCAGGTGTTGAAAGCCACAGGTCACAGACTGACAGAGACCTGCACCCTCCTTACCCTCTCACAGCGCCTCCCCCTCAACCACCCCCTCTTCCATCCTACCCACAATACTTGAATCCACCTACTCCTTACCCTGGGTTCCCACATCCTTATCCATTCCCCCATATGGTTTTTCAGGAAGAGATCTTGCCCCCAAACAACCACATTTTACATTTCACCCTGGTGCTGGTGGTTTTGACCCTAATGCTCATGTGAATACACATAAAATAATGGTATTGACCTAATCCTGCTGGCCAGTATGCTCAGCAACTAATGAACCTGGCCTCACAAATGATGGTATAGTTTGAATACAAACTGTGTGATGATTGTAAGCATGAGCAGAGTGAATGTATGTGCATTATATTTTTAAAATTTATTTTTATTTATTTATTTTATTCTTTTATATCAAGGATAATGGGATAAGTACTCTTGTGCTTTTTTACATAAAGTCCCCATGTGTAGGCAGTTTTGTAAATGTCATCATGGGAACAGAGACCTGTTGCAACATAGTTTCTAAATTTGGACACACCTGTCAATTGTGTGAGCCTCTGTATCCTTGGGTAGTGGTAACGATCTGCTTTTCATAGACACTTTGCCTTTACAGTAAAGTGTAGGTTGTTGTTTTTTATAATTTAATTATATCCTCTCTGTAAAGGCCCCATTCATGCTTGAGCTTTGTTCCACAAATGCAGAATTTTTACAGATATATAGATGTATATATATATATATCTATACACGTGTCTTATGTCTTATAATATGTTGCACAAGCATTATAAACATATATTTGTATTTTGCAATTTGATTATAAATTTGCTACCATGTGACTGGGAGATAATTAATTACCTCCCATGCGATCAGAGTTGCAGGCTCGTGTTTCTAAATTTGGACACACCTGTCAATTGTGCAAGCCTCTGTATCCTTGGGTAGTGGTATGAAGTTGCTTTTCATAGACATTTTGCCTTTGCTGTAAAGTGTAGGTTGTTTCTTTCTTTTTCTTTTTAAAAAAAAAATATTTCTGTAAAGGACCCATTCAGGCTTGTTCCCCAGATGTAGAATTTTTTGCAGAGATATTCATGTATATGCGTGTCCTATGTCTTATAAATATTTTGCACATTCAGATACCCCCCCCTCTATTAGATGAATGAACACACAGGATGAATGACAGGACTTCAGCTAAGAAGCGATTTTGCTGACAGGATCAAGAGTGCAATTTTTGTTTTGTAACCTGAATGGTTTGTTTATTTGTTCTATATCTTAAATGCTTTTTCCTATTCATTTTTATGTTACCTGTAATAAATGAGCATAATACAACTGTCAACAAGTGAATGGTGATGGCCATGAATGGTGATGGCCAAGCTTAAACTCAGGTTAGGGGCTTTGATAAATATTGTTATTGAATCAAAAGGTCGGGTAAGAGTACTCTTCCTTGACAGGACAAGTAGATGTAATATTTGATACTGGATAGTTGACGTCCAGCTGGTAATTGGCTTGGCGACTGCCTCTTGATTATTTGGCTTTAAACTTGTGCTTGCATTTCTTTTGTATTTTTTCCTGAACATTGTATTTTTCTTTTTAAATTTTGATCTTCAATTTTGTGTTTTATGATAGATGTGTGTGTTGTGGAGACATATTGCATTTGTTATAAATCGTATTCTTCCTTTTTTGTTTTGTAATGTTTATTGGCTAAAATAGTATAAGAAAGATAAATATACCTGGTAATTATATAGTGATTCTATTTTTCTTGTTATTAGTTTACTTGCTTATGTTATGGCAAATCAATCAAATAACAATGGCTGGTTAACTAAATTACGATTCAAAGTAGGCTCTCTCAATGTTTGCCACCTGCTAAACAAAGTTTCAGATTTACCATCTATTTTGTCAAATTCAAACAATTCTTTTCATGTATTTGGTTTTGCTGAGTCACGATTATCATATAATGTAGCAGATGATATAGTATCAGTTCCAGACTACAATTTTGTGAGATGAGATACCAAAACTAAGTTAGAAACAGGAATAATAACTGATATCCATCAGTCAGTTAATTATAAACATATAACATTATTTGATAAATATGGTATTGAATGCATATGATTAGAAATACGCTTGAAAGAAACTAAACCAATACTGATAGGATTTTTGTATAGGAACCCAAATGAACAAATCAATTGGTATGATCAATTTGAGCACATGATGGATGATGTTTCTAACTACTCAGCAGAAATCATTCTACTTGGTGATTTCAATATCGATTTACTCAAACAACATGATAATTGGGAAAAAAACGTTTAAGGTATATAATCTGTCTCAATTGATAACTACTGCTACAAGAAAAACACTGTGTTCTGAAACATTAATTGATCATATATTTACAACTAATCTGTCTAACATAGTAGAATTGTCTGTACCAGCCTATGGTATTAGTAATCACTATCCTGTATGCTTTACCTGGTCTAAAAAAGGTACCAAAATTCCTAGATGTAAGCACAAGTGTATTTCTTTTCACAGTTACAGAAATTTTTATACAGAAGAATTTTTGTCTGACCTATGTAAAGCAGATTTTTCATATGTATATCAGTTTACTGACCCAGACAAAGCTCTCACTACTTGGTATATCATCTTTGCATCAATATTTGATAGTCACGCCCCTCTCAGAGTAAAACGTGTTAAAGCTAGAGACAAACCACCATGGCTCACTGATGAGATTAATGAAGCAATAATTATCCGTGACAAACTAATAAAATTAAAAGGAAAAGATGAAAAGTTTAAGGAACAACGAAATAAAATAACATATATAAAGCAAATTGCAAAAAAGAAATATTTCAGTAAACTAATTTCATCCAAAAAAAGATTCAAAGTCTATCTGGAAAGCAATAAACCAATTAGCTGGTAAACCATCCATAACAAATGCTTCATCAGATTCAGGCCTGTCAGCAGAAAATATCAATAATCATTTTTGTACCATAGCTGAAAAACTTGTGAATGATAACCACTGTGAGCAAAATAATTTACCCCATTTAAAGAAATTTTGTAGTTCTAAAACTATTAAGTCAAAACTTACCTTTAGGTTTATTGGTGTGCGTGATGTGTATAAGGAATTATGTTTATTGAAGCAAACAAGCTCTCGCAGTTTAGACAATTTGGATAGCAAAATGTTGAAAATTTCTGCACCTGTGATCTTGGAGCATCTTGCTTACATTTACAATCTTTGTATTGAAAAAGGGTGTTATCCTTAAATGTTGAAAGACGCCAAAGTAATACCCATTTTCAAATCCAGTGATCCTAATGACCCTTCTAATCATAGACCTATCTCAATACTATCTACATTGTTTAAACCTTTAGAAAAGCAACTAAAACAACATTTTTTGTTACACTTTACAAAATATGAATTATTTCATCCTAACCAAAGTGGGTTTAGGAAAGATCATTCATGCCATACAGCACTTAGCAATCTAATAGAGCAGTGGCATTATAATATTAACAGTGATCTACTAGTATTTGTTGACTTTGTAAAAGCCTTTGACTGTATCAAACACAACTTACTCATAAGGAAAATGACAATGCATGGCATATGTCCAGATGCACTTAAACTTATTAACTCATTTCTTAAAGACAGGAGACAAATTGTGTATCAAGACTTGACTATGTCGTCTTTCTTGCCCATAAAATATGGTGTTCCTCAAGGGTCTGTGTTAGGGTGCGTCCTCTTCTCTGTATATATTAACGATCTCCCCTCCATGTTTCTTCCATTTGTGAACTTTTTGCAGACGACACTACCATACTACTGTAGGTAAAGACTTAATCTCTTTGAGTACAGTTTTACAAAATGACTTGGATAATCTGACAACATGGACAGAACAAAACCACATGGCTCTCAATCCTCAGAAATCAAAACTCATGGTTGTTACGAGGCAAAAGCGTCAAAACTTCAAAAGCAAATTAACTGGAATAAAAATTAATGATAACATGTTGGAAGAGGTAAATTCATTTAAATTACTTGGTTTATATATTGATAATGTCTTGTCCTGGTTTAATCATATCATTAATGGCTCAAAGAAATTACCTTAGAAGCTTTTTCAACTTAAAAGAATAAAACATTTTCTAGATCAGCATACTCGCAGACTATTCTTCTCCGCTTATATGAAACCAGACCTAGACTATGCCTCTACTTGTTGGGACTTGGCCAGTAAAAACTGTATAAAACGAATAGAAAGAGTGGATAAACGTTCACTAAAGTTAATTCTCTTCAAAACTAATTCCCTAGAAGTTTGTGACTATAAAGAGTTGGATATTCTTCCCTTAAGTCTAAAATGTTGCTTAAATAAAGGCCTATTTTAGTATTTATGTATAAAATTATGAATAATCTACCTCCACGATATCTTTGTCAGAAATTTCCAGTGAAAACTGTTCGAAATAAAAGTGTGGTTGTCACTCCAAGACCAAAAACTGATCTTTTTATGTCCTCTCTTGTATATTTGTTCAATTCAATGTGATGAACATTAGTGAGTTCCCTTTGAACTGGTGTGTGTGTGTGTGTGTGTGGGGTGTGTGTGTGTGTGTGTGTGTGTGTGTGTGTGTGTGTGTGGATGCGTGCGTGCGTGCATGCGTGCGTGTATGTGTCAAGTCAAGTCAAGTCAAACTTTTATTTCCAGATGGTACATTGAATAAGCAGTACAATTGCTGTTTTTTCAACATTAGTGAGCTCCTTTTGAACTGGTGTGTTTGTGTGTGTGTGTGTGTGTGTGTGTGTGTGTGTGTGTGTGTGTGTGTGTGTGTGTGTGTGTGTGTGTGTGTGTGTTCGATCTTGTACTATGAGATTGTAAGTTTTTTTTATTATTGTTGTGGTTGGTTGGTTTTTTGTTGTTGTTGTTGTTGTGTTTTCATGAAATATGTAATGGTTGTTTTCTTTGATTATTGTTTTAGATATCCATTGTATCGATGAAATGTAATGCGTATATGGATTATCAGGGACTTGTGTCGTGCTGTGTGTGCGCGCGCGCGCGCGTGTGTGTGTGTGTGTGTGTGTGTGTGTGTGAGTGATGTGAGTGTGTGTGTGTGTGTGTGTGTGTGTGTGTGTGTGTGTGTGTGTGTGTGTGTGTGTGTGTGGTTCATGCTTGTGGGTGTAGGTGGAAGGGTATTATGTCTTGACTTTTGGGGATGAATTGTTTATGGGAGGGGAGTTTTTCGTGTTTGACTGGTCTTGCTTATTCATTTGATTCGTTAACTTATGTCATTTTGCAATGTTTTCCTGATTATCAGTAATTGGATGACAATATGACTAATTGATTTCTTTGCTATCTTGCATTTATTTGTCTATTAATTCATTGATTTATTCATATTTGTTTCATTTTTCCCCATGAGGGCCTGTTGGAAAGAAGCGTCTGGCTTATCCAATTACCCTCATTAAAATTTCGAGTTTCGAGTCTCTCTCTCTCTCTCTCTCTCTCTCTCTCTCTCTCTCTCTCTCTCTCTCTCTCTCTCTCTCTCCTCTCTCTCTCTCTCTCTCTCTCTCTGCCTTTGTCTCTGATTGTCTGTCTGTCTGTCTGTCTCCCCTTTCTTTCTCTCCGCCCCTCCTTTGACGTCATCGTTTACTTCCGGTGTCATATTGTTACATCTAAAACATTCATTCACATCACAAACACTCACTAGTTTTTATGCATTGAAAAATGAAATTAGATAAAACGCTACAAAATGAATAGTTATAATTTCTGTTTTAGTTCATAGCAGAAAAACATTTGAGCAAATAAAACCTGGTTTAGAGATTAACCAACATAAATGACAACTCGCCTTCATGTTCATGCATCCCACCAATTCCTTTCAAACAGACAGGAACCGTTATCAGGGAGTGGGGAGGCAATGGTGCTGCCGCCTGTCTTCTCTGTTGCCCCCACACGTCTTATTTGAAACGATGGAGAGAAGCTTTGCGTGGGTTCAGGCATTGTTCACACTCTCAGCATCACAATCACATTCGGACAATCTTCAGTTCAAATCCCCTGGAATCAAAGCAGGACTGTTGTTACTGCGTAGCTTTCAGAAACTGTACTGCTAATGTTAATGCAGTGTTAGAGTTTGTGCTCTTATTTCACTTTCACATTATATTTTCCTTCACTCTTCGCGGTTCTTCGCTTTCCGCAGAAAATCATTCCATTCAAGCCAGTCTATGTTGTTTTATCTTTTACCTTTGTTTTATCTGTCTGCCTCTTCGTCTCTACTTACCGGAAGTATGGTCTACTCTTTTGAAAGGCATAACGGGCATGAGTGTGTGTGCAAGATGTTCTGCGTACGTTCGCACACGGGACCTCCGTTTGTGATTGATTTATTGATTTATTCTTTTATATCGAGGATAATGGGATAAACACTCTTGTGCTTTTTTACATCCAGTCCCCGTGTGTATGCAGTATTGTAAATGTCATCTGTTCCCACCGGCACACGATGGCCTACTCTTACGAAAAGCGGAACAGGATTTAACGTGTGCGCAAGATGTTCCGCGTGCGTTCGCACACGGGACCTCGGTTTAAAGTCTCATCCGAAGGACTAGTCTCATTCATTCTTGTAGTCTCATTCGACCGATCTTCCAAGGGAGTGGAGTCAGCAGGGAAAAAATGTCCCTTAAACGGGTAAGTCGGTGGTGGCTCGACCCTGGGCTAGATAGTAAACTCAACACTAACCACAAGGCTATCCCGGCCCTCGAATGCATCATAAACTGAGCAGTTAGTACAACCAGTATTTTACTCTATCGGAAACAACTTGACATCCCCAGTATTTCTGCGATCAGCCACTTATCACAATACAAAACCCATTCTCTGATTTTGATTTTGTGGCCTCTGACACTATGATTTGATGGTGCTTGCAGGTTTAGTTTCTCCCTGCCTTTTGCACATTAATCTTGGTGATCTTGCATTAACACCTATAGCATCCAAGAATCCATGTTGGCTGTCCTTAAAGAGACGGAGTGACAGCCACGAGTCCAGGAAAGGCCTCTCCTTCACCCTCCCTGCCGTGTTTATGCCTGATTCAGCGCCATTGTCATTACAGGGCTGATAGATGGCATCCTGCAGGTCATGGATTTGAACAAGGACCACTCAATATCTTTACACTCAACTCCCAGCAAGTCACGGATCTGGTGACCCAGCCGCAATGCAAGACCTCTTTCTTGTTGTTGTTGTTGTTGTTGTTGTTGTTGTTGTTGTTGTTGTTCTTCTTCTTCTTCTTCTTCTTCTTCTTCTTCTTCTTCTTCTTCTTCTTCTTCTTCTTCTTCTTCTCATCATCATCATCATCATCATCATCATCATCATCATCATCACCATCACTATCATCACCATCATCGTCGTCATCGTCGTCTTCATCAGCATTGTCATCGTCGTCATCGTCGTCTTCATCAGCATCGTCGTCATCATCGTCTTCATCAGCATCGGTATCATCATCATATTCGTCATCATCGTCTTCTTCTTCTTTTTTTTTTATCTATTTTTTATTTTTTTACATCAGACACACAGACAGGACCAATTGCTGTCTGTCACATGAGCAAAAACGCAATGTACTGCCTTTAAACGCCTGGCATGTCAGACCCAGCGTATGCGATTAGGCGTGGGGAAGAGTAGCTATTTGTAATCTTTCAATGGGTGAAAAATTAAAGGGAATGGACCGAGAAGGCAGAAAACAGTAAAGAAAGTGGTGACAGAAAGAAAAGGAACAAGGCAGAAACAAAGAGAGGGATAGACGTGATGGAGTTCCTAGCACACAATTTCCAGAAGGTGGGAAGGCTATTTATACTGACGGGCCCCGGGCATTCCCACGGGGAAGGGCCTCTTTTAGTTGATACCTGTTTGAACCCTACATTGACTGCTCTGCGTGCACTTTCAACGCTCAAGTTACCATAACATGTGCCTTGGAATGGTTGTATGCTGTTAAAAACACATCAGAGGCTGTGACAACCACAAAACACACACGCTACATAATCTTTAGGCAGATGTAAAAAGTACTTATAGAACAGAAATGGTCACAGCAAGAACGACATAGGTAGACAGATAGACAGGCAGACAGACAGAGAGGCAGATAGATAGATAGATAGATAGATAGATAGATAGATAGATAGATAGATAGATAGATAGATAGATAGATAGATAAAGAGAGAGATAAAAGAGAGAGATAGAGAGGGGAGAGACAGACAGAGATTGAGAGAAAGAGAGGGGAGGAGAGAGAGAGAGACATAGAGACAGACGGACAGACAGACAGACAGAGAGAACAACAATGAACAATGAATAAGATTTATTCTTCAGGCACCAGCCCCAAGAATGGGGTAGGTAAACAAAGCATAGCAAAGCAAATGAAGCAAAAACCAAATAAAACCTCATGACATATGTGGCAACTGCTAAAACATATCAAGAGTGAACATGTGTCCTTTTAAATCAAACTGACCTCTTTTAAATGCTGTTATTTTGCTTGTCAAGTCTCCATGTTTTCAACAAAATCCTGCTTTATTTTTTAAGGCATTGAAAAGATATAAACTTATCTTCCAAATGTTAAAGACAGAGCCATATTTCAGCACATTTACGTATGGCTGATCGATTGGAACAAGTATTTACCTAGTTTATACAGAATACAATTTCTTATAAAATGTTCTTCATCTTCCACTACCTTACACAACTTACACATGTAGTCAGTATTCTTCTTAAAAGTTCTCCTGAAAGATGATCCATTCATTGGTAGCAAGCCGAGACGAAGTTTTACTAAACAATCCCTAAAACATTTTATATCCATGTATTCGAAATAAAGTTCACATCCAAAGTCAGCTTTAAATGTCTGTAGTCTGATATGTGTCTTTAGCCACTATAGACCCATTCCACTCTTGTAAATATACATCTTTCATTCTTTGCTTAAACAACGATATAAAAGTATGTTTACAAACAACTCCTTGTTCCAACCAGGCATACCCGAAACCAAGAGAGAGAGAGACAGACAGACAGATAGGCTAGAGAGGCAAACAGACGGAAAGAGGTGGGGAGGTGCAAAGCTGTTCAAGCCAGGAGACACGGGGACAGACTGTAAATCACAGGAGCTGAAGGCAGGGCCGATAACCAGATCAATGAAGAGGAAAGGGAGATAAAATCAATCACTAACGAATGCTCCGCGGGTGTCTTTCGGATGGCCCTTGCAGTGATATCAGATCAACACAGAACATTCTGCAGCATTACGATAAAGAACTGTATGGTTTGCCTGTTGATGAAGCCACTTGCAACATGGATGGCTGTAACTCAAATATGTTGCAAACTAATATTTTCTACTCTCTCTGCTCGTTCCTGGTGGTCTTTGATGCAAGTCTTTCCATTTTTATTGTCCTCTTTTCATACCCCTATTCCCTCCCACCGATTCAATATAAAGACAGAAATCAAAGACAATGTGAACACAAGCCCCGTTAATGTGGAAAATATTAGATAGGAGTGGACAAGAGTATTTGGTCAAATACATGTACACATGCAAACTACACATAAATCCATTTGCATCCACACTTGTGTGTAGTGTGTGCTTGTGTTGTATGTTTATTTCGTGTGTGCATGCGTGTGTGTGTGTGTGTGTGTGTTGTGTGTGTGTGTGTGTGTGTGTGTGTGTGTGTGTGTGTGTGTGCGCGCGCGCGCGCCTGTGTGTGTGTTTGTGTGTGTGACCAAATTGAAAGTCATCTGGAACGACAACAATCACTATGACCTTCAAGATCAGACTGATGTGTTCCCTGGTCATGTCCATATTTTTGTATGCATGTGAAACGGGAACTACAGCAACAGACATTGGAAGAAGGATGCAGACAATGGAGATGAGGTGCTGCTGTAAATTTCTTGGTATCTCATGCAGAGATCACAGAACTAACGAGGAAGTGAATTCCAGAATTGAAAACGCCATCGGGTTATATGAAGAGTCTTGAATTCAGTGAAAAAACGCAAACTGAAGTGGTGTGGGCACGTCACACTCACATCTGGACTGGCCATGACTGTCCTACACGGAACAGTACACGGAAGTAGACGAAGAGGCAGACAGAAAATGATTGGAAGACATCATCAGAGAGTGAACTGGAACTATAAGCTACAGGAAACTGAAACATGTGAACCTTGAGGAAGCTGGTTGCAAAGTCTTCAGTGTATCCGAACGGTATACAAGACTACGGGATAGGTAAAGGTGAAGGTGATAGGATCTATCATTTCTTACCTTTTTAAAAATCACAATGGATCAATGATTGTAACAGGCTCTAGCAGAAAAGAAAAGCATACACTCTTGCACACAGCCTGTAATTTCCCAGTTAACGTACGTGGCACTGGGAGACTGGTTCAATGGAAATGCACTAAGCACTGCTTGATTGGAGGCGTCCAGCAGTTGACAATTGATTGGAGAGCGGGGATCAGAAAGAAATCTGATTCGTCGGTTAGATTCCTCACAGAAGAAAGGTGTCACCCGGTGTAGTTACTTGTCTACTTAAATTATCAACTCAGGTTTGAAGTGCGAGCTGTACAGTGCAGTGCAACACGGAGATAGGTTTTGAAGCTTTTGTGAACCAAGGTTTCATTATGGCGTGTTGAATAATCTTGTTAGACTTCAAACGTGTTTCTGTCTGTCTGCCTTTTTCTTTTTATATCTGTGCAAGCATGTGTGTTTGTGTATGAGTGCTAGAGAGAGAGACACGGAGAGAGAGAGAGGGAGAGAGAGAAACAAAATGTTTGTTCATAAAGACCATGGCCCCTTAGAAGGGTAGTGGCACTCATCAGTCTCGGAAAACTATGGAGTTGCGCTCTAGTCTTAGAGCGCAAAGCCTGGGCAAGTATGTATGGAGGGCAAGCTGTTACCCATGCAGCAGACCCCCCCTCTCCACGGCACTGGAATGATCCATTGGAAGGGCATTGACCGATACGAATGGTTCCAGTACCGTCGCAGGAGCCACCAGAACGTTGCCATATACCTACAGCCCCGAGCCACTCTGGGACTCCAACTCCCCGATTTTTCCTCAGGGATGGTGTCTAAACACGACACCTGTGTGCATGCTGGTTTGTTATAATTTTGTCATCCGCTCCTACCGGCACACGATGGCCTACTCTTCCGAAAGGTAGAACGGGTTTTAACGTGTGCGCAAGATGTTCTGCGTGCATTCGCACACGGGGCCTCGGTTTCGAGTCTCATCCGAATGACTTTAACATTCAGTTCGATTTTTTCGTCAAACTGGGAAGAAAGGGCGAGGCTGGGTACGAACCAGAAACTCACGATTTACATATTGGCAGGCGAACGTCTTAACCATCCTGCCACCGTCCTTCCTTAGAAGGGGGAATACAGATAAAGCAAGCAAAAATATGATGGACATTTGGTGGCATTATGTAACATACATGCTTTTCCTTTAAAATGCTTTACACATAATTATATACCACCAGTTGTTTAAATTACACTCATTCGTCGAAGCTTGTCACAAAACCAACCTGAATAAACGTGGATCTCTACTGTACTTCTGTAGTATGAACTGCTCTCGGATATCACTTAACCCTGAACAGGAAAGAGCAAAGTGGATTTCATCTTCTACTTAACATTTACAAATTGAGCACTGAAAATTTGTGGCAAGTGCTTTTCTGTAGCGATACTAATGTTCGTTGATATACGAAATATCAAATCTAAACCGTGTCATTATACGCTTCGAATAACCATCAATACGCATAGACATATACGTTGACACACAAATTACTTGGCTGAGCATTCTAAAGTGGTCAATTCTTTCACTATTCTGTACATGACAAGAGAGAGAGACAGAGAGACAGAGAGACACAGAGACACAGAGAGAGACAGAGAGAGAAAGTGAGAGAAAGTGAGAGAGGGAGAGACAGAGAAAGATAGATAGAGAAAGATTGATTGATTGATTGATTGAATTTTATTTTCAGAAGGTGAAAGAGTAAGCATGACAATTGCTTCAGCCTTCCATAATGATGCAAACTAGTATAAGCAAACTAATAACAAGAAAATGGGAAAAAAATGACATAATTCTGTTTGTAACAATCAATTATGTAACTTAATACTTCACAACTGTGAGAACAGAGAGAGAGAGAGAGAGAGAGAGAGAGAGAGAGAGAGAGAGAGAGAGAGAGGGAGAGAGAGGAGAGAGAGAGAGAGAGCAGCCAGCCAGCCAGCCAGCCAGCCAGCCAGCCAGAAAGACACAGAGAGAGACAGATAGAGTGAGAGAGTTCTAGAGAGGGCGAGGTAAGAGAGAGAGAGAGAGAGAGAGAGAGAGAGAGAGAGAGAGAGAGAGGAGAGAGAGAGAGAGAGAGAGAGAGAGAGAGAGAGAGAGAGACTCTGAAACTCGATTTTAATTGTAAGGCCACCGGCCTGAATACAAGGGGGTACACATTTTAACAGAAGAAACTAAAAGCAAAACAATAAACAAACAAAAGAATTTTGGCATTGTCATGAGTTAAATTCCAAAGAGACATAGACTACATCAACATTTTTGTACACCGTTGTACTTAACTGAGTTCTCTGGCTTTCAGAGCATAAAATATATACATACCCAAATGTCTCAACTGGTAAGCATCTTCACTATTCAGAATAGTTTGGAGGCAATGTTCATTATCATTTGTGATGTATTTGGATAGGTGTTTTTCTCTCAAGTCTGTAAACTTTGTACATTCAAATAGAAAATGGATTTCAGTTTCAATTTTGTCACAAAAAGGGCACTTTTTAGATGTATCATTATATCTGTTATTCACGTTTAGATCACCAATTCCAAGTCAAACTTGACCAGTGCATGTCTGAATTTACCTATGGTGATAGCAGTAAGATATTTTTCAGGCTGTAACAGTGATTTAAATGACCTATACGTTTCGAATCTGTCACTCTCTGACACTTTTGCATGCCAGTCTTGATGAAAGCAATCAATCATGCGCTGCTTTGATTCTTTTACAAAAGCTTGTTCATTTCCCATCTCACTATTTACCCACACTTCAGAGAATCCAAAAAGATCAAGACATCTTTTAACACAATATGGCCAGTTATTTACATCTAAATGTCTTTCGGTGGTTTCTGGGATCTTGTTTGCAGTCATCAAATATGCCTGTTTTGGAAATCTGCATAAAGACATATTCTGACGTTTAAACCAGTACTCAATAATTATGTACTATCATATACATAGGATAACGTCCTGTTTCCCCATAGATCATGAGTTTTGGGGTAAACGTTTAACAAACGTTTGCAAGCAAATAAATGCACAGATTCTATACAGTGAAATTTTGTAAACCCCCAGAGTTCAGAAGCATATAACAACATAGGTTTGACCAAAACACAAACATATCCATGTTGCCCAAAGCCCACATCGTTTTCAAAATCTCAAAAACTTTATGTTTAGCACGTCTCGCATACTCTTCCAGTGCTGTGGCAAAAGATACTTTAGTTGTAAGAGTAAAACCAAGATACTTGTAGCTGTTAACAACTTCAATATTTTGACCTTTAAAATGCCACTTTTCCGATTTGGATAAATGCCCACCTTTCCTGAACACCATAACATTCGTTTTATCAAAATTTACAGTTAATCCTAAAGTGTCAGATGCTCTTTGCAAGTTATTTAGTTGGTTTTGAAGGCTACTGGGGCTATGAGAAAACAAAACAACATCATCTGCAAATAGCAAGAGAAAAATTTCCTGTAAGTCAGGTAAAAACTGAAAACCATGTTTTCCCTTTTGTGAAACCTCTTCTGCTACTTCAGTGATTAATAATGAAAAAAGCAAAGGAGACATCAAGCAGCCCTGTTTCACGCCCAATGGACATTAAAAAAAATCAGACACTTCAGAACCCCAGTGCACACAACTTTGCACACAACCATACATACTTTTCAACATGCGGATCATTTTTGATGAAACATTGAATTTTTTTTAGCACTTTCCAAAACATATCACAATTCACTGTGTCAAAAGCCTTTCGATAATCAATGAAAGCAACATATAGTTTACTTCTCTTCTGACCATACAAACATGACCTAACCATTGTAACAAGAGTAAATATGTGGCGCTCCACCACGAAATGAGTCACTTAGCACATTACCTAATTTTGCGCTAGGGGCCTTACAAGGCAGGTGGGGGTCAAGCTGTCAATTTTGAGATTTTGACTGATTATGAAACTACATACGTTATTCTACCTTGTAATGAAATATCAAGGCATAATTCTTTTTCCTTTTGCTTTTAAATGTGTTTTGAAAATATCCAACCCCTCATTCTGACAACCTGTTACTAACATAAACTTGCCCGTTTCTCATTTTGTCACATCCTGCAGTCTATCATTTCAATTTGTAATAATGTTGCACAGAATTGTCCAATTTTCAATCTGTTTTTTGCATTTGATAGCCACTTTATTGCACATTAATAACATGTCAATAACTAAAAATTGACCTCTGGTGCACTCCGTCTCATTATGTGGTGGAGCGTCACATATGTGGTCTACAGTAGAGTAGTTCATGCGAAATCCAGCTTGTTCTTCACTAATTTTCCCCTCCTTTTCTGCCCATTTATACAGTCTCTGGTTTAGGATAGAAGTAAAAACTTTACTAACAATGCTGAGTAAGGAGATGCCTCTATAGTTTTCAGGGTTGTTATCATCACCTTTTTTCAGTAAGGGAACAATGACTGACTGTGTCGAAGCTATAGGATAGGAACCAGCTGTATACATATGGTTAAACATTTTTGTCAAAAAAGGCAATATGAATGGCTCTGCAGTTTTTAGGAGTTCACTGGGAATATCATCTACCCCTGAAGCTTTATTCACTTTAAGTCTTCTGACAGCCTGTCGAATTTCCCCTTCATATATTTCACCATCTAGATCAGAAACATAAAATTCTTCCTCCTCAGTATCTCCATCTCTATTTTCACGCTCAATGTGATCCACAGCGAGAATGTTTTCAAAATGTGTTTTCCATCTGTCTATCAAAATAGACGGTAGATTAAGCTTCTTTCTCCCAACTTTCCCTACGAGTGAACTTGTTCAGTGCTCTGCCAGCTTCACGCTTTTTCTGCAAGCACTCCCAGTCAAACCAGTGGTTTGTTTTCCTTGCATGTGTTCCCATATGAACTGTGTGTTGCATGCACTGCCCTGCCTTCTGCAGTAAGGCTGTAAATTTGTCAACAGCAGTTTCTATGTTAAGGTTGATATCATTAGTGGCATCTGCCAGAATATTTGTGGCTTCTTCTGATGCAAAAAATTCTAGAAACAGCTCTGATTTTCCAGCATTCCATTTAACTTTCTGGTAAGACTTTTTTTCTGCTTCCTCACCCAATTGCTCGTCATGTATGCATTGTAAGTGCAATATAAGAGAGAGAACAAATTTTTGAACAAATTTTGAACAAATTTTATTTTTCGGAGGGTAATAGATTAAGCATTACAAGCTTTTTTACATCCAGCCCTCGAAAGAAAAGAAAAGAAAAGAAAACAAATAAACTACAGTTCAACAGCAACAATAAAAGGAAAAATATACATAATGACATAGAAATGCATGGAAAGCAATACACACACATACGCGCGCGCGCGCACATACGCACACACACACAAACACACACACACACACACAAACACACACACACACACAAATAGGCACACGCATATACACACATCAAAAGGAAAACCTAGAAAGAAAAGAAAATGAGGGGAGAGAGAGAGAGAGAGAGAGAGAGAGGAGAGAGAGAGAGAGAGAGAGAGAGAGAGAGAGAGAGAGAGAGAGAGAGAGAGAGATTAAATATATGTGGAAATGGTGAAAAAAAAAAAAAAAAAAAAAAAAAAGAATGCAACAGAAACTAACTGTACCCTGCGAGTAGACAGTTTATGAAATTGATATTTCTTGTGGTTTGATCAAAACATTTGTGGTGAAAACAATGTGACATTTTCATGAGTCATCAGAAAATCATACAACAGAATCCTAAATCTTGAAAATTTTGTTTCATCTTTCAGAACAGTAGGGAGTCTATTCCAAAACCAGCTCCCAGAGTATGTTAGACTTGATTTAAATAGAGTAATGGCTGGTAAAGGAAGGTTTATTTTATGTGAATGCCGACAGTTGTTTACGCTGAACATGCTGCTTAAGGAAGATGGGGCATTACCATGAAGAATTTTATGCATTAGTACACCTTTATTAAAGAGCAATCTTGTTTTGAGAGGAAGAATATTTACATTTTTGTAATCTGAAAATATCAATGAATCAATGAAGAGAGAGAAAGAGAGAGAGAGAGAGAGAGAGAGAGAGAGGAGAGAGAGAGAGAGAGAGAGAGAGAGAGAGAGAGAGAGAGAGAGAGAGAGAGAGAGAGATTGTTTGATGACAGATGTTCTCGATACATTTTCTTGAAAGAATAATGGCTTTTTAATTTTTGAGAAGTTCTGGTAATGAATTCAATAGAGTTCCTCCTGAATAATGTAGGCTTGATTTGAACAAATCTATTCGAGGCTTTGATAATGCAAGTTTGTGAGTATGTCGTTTATTATTAATTGGGAATAATTCAATAATGGTAGCAGGAACTATATAAGACATAATCCTATGCATTAGAATACCTTTGTAATACTTTAATTTGTTTTTCAGTGGTAGAATACCAATAAATGTGTAATCTTCTGGTGTTTATGACGATGACTTAAGGAGGAGGATTTTTAGTGCTCGGTGGTAACTTTGAGTGAGCGGTTTTAATGTGTTTTCATTAGCACAGTCCCAAAGAGTGGATGCGTAGTCTACAGCTGATTTTATGTGAGAGTGGAAAAATTGTTTCCAAGCATGAAAAGGGAGGAAACTTTTAATTTTAGATAACTGAAAAACCTTTGTTGACACTCGTTTGGATAGTTTACTAATGTGATCAGACCATGATAAATTATTATCTACAGTAAGACCTAAGACTTTATGTGACTTGACTACTTCAATTTTATCATCATTTATGTAGATAGATGGAATGTTGTCATTTTAATGTTGGCGTCTCTGCCTAGTTGTTACAAGCATTTGTTTTGTCTTTTGTGAATTTAAGGACATGTGATTCGATTCAGTCCATCTGATTAGGTCGTTAGTACTATCTTGTAGGTTCTTGTATAATAATGGAATATCTCGATGGCTACAGGAGATGGTAGTGTCATCAGCAAAGAGTTCACAAGTAGATCTAACATAAAGAGGCAAATCATTAATATAAAGTGAAAAAAGAATAGGACCTAGAATCGATCCCTGTGGTACACCAAATTTTTCTGGGAGAATGGTGGAATATTTATTGTTTATGCATACAGTTTGATGTCGACAGTTAAGAAAAGATGCTATGAGTGCAAGAGTATCAGCAGATAATCTATAGACGTTGAGCTTACGGAGAAGCAGAGTATGATAAAAGTGTATCAAAAGCCTTTGCAAATTCTACAAAGACTATTCCATTAAATTTGTTATCATTTATATTTGAAAGCCATTCATCGACGAGAGAGAGAGAGAGAGAGAGAGAGAGAGAGAGAGAGAGAGAGAGAGAGAGAGAGAGAGAGAGAGAGAGAGAGAGAGAGAGAGAGAGAGAGAGAGAGAGAGAGAGAGAGAGAGAGAGAGAGAGAGAGAGAGAGAGAGAGAAGAGAAGTGATGTAAAATGGAATTTCGATAACCTAAACCGCAAGAGTTGTGTACAACCCAGACCACAATGTGTTGACTTTATAGTTCATCATCTGCAGCATAACTGGCTAATCACAAAAGCAGACTATATTTTGACTTTCTCTTCACAATGGCTGGCTGACAAGTTCAAAATCTAGGTTTGATTTTCACATTTATTTTGGTTATGGCAAGCTGATGCAATCAGAGATTATAAAACATGAGACAGAAACAAACTAGGGTTGGCAGGCCACCCAAAGAGGTGAAAGATGGTTCAATAAACCATCCATGATCATTTTACACCAGCCACTATGGGAGCCATATCAGAACTGACTGATGATTCGGGGGCTAATCAAGCAATCAAAACAATTACTTTTACCATAAACGTCGAAACAGATCTTACATATTAAAATGGATTATTTTTTACAGATGTGCTTCAATTCAAAATAGAGGCACTGTATGGTTCTGTCTGTGTATCTGTCTGTGTCTGTGTATTTGTCTGCCTGACACACTGTATGATTCAGCCTGTATGACTGTCTGTGTCTGCGTATGTGTTTGTTCGTTTACCTGTGCCTACTCCCTCCCCTCCCCCCACCATCTCCTTCTTAGTTATGCTGTCTTTCTCACATCTTTGTCACCCCCATACTTTGTTCCAGTTGTTCAGCTCTCAGACTGGACACATCCACACAGTACACACCCGATAGAAAAAGGCTTCTATTGACACTTTACTGGATCACTCGTTCCATTTACATCCATTACTGGGAACAGGAGCAGCTAACTCCAATCTGCAACGCCTGACATATCTAGTTACCGTTCTTGCTCTGTGACAATTACACCCCTGGTGGCAGATGTATTTGGTACGTCAGGTGATGCTTTTATGTTTCTTTTCCATTCTCAACGCCTCTTGGCTAACTTCGTCTGGCTTTTGTCACATTTTTGATGATTCCAAAATAAGCATATTTCAAGACCATGAAACTAATGTGATGTTCTCTTCATTTGTTTATGTATAGTTTACAGATTTTTTATGAGCTTTGATAACAGTTGTATTTTTTAAACGATCGTGATATATGATCTGGAGGAAAATCAAGCAAATCAACTTCAGACAAATAACTACTCATAAAAATAAACATGAAATAGTTTTGTTTTTTATAATATCTACTAAACATTAAATGGTATTACCATACCTTTATTTCTAGTGTTAATTGAGCAGTGAGGAGAATGTGCAGTTGTGCATTAAACTGCCTTGAAGATCAGGGTATTCTAAAAGTGGGTGTGGTGAAGAACAAGCGGGGTATCACAGTCATTTATATTGTTTTTTAAGTAAAACCGGTGTGGGTGAAGGTGTTCCTGAGTCTGCTACCAAATTTGTTTGTTGGAACTCGATCAAAACTTTTCATAATAGGTGATGCCAAGGCTTGGTCGGTAGTATGTAGAGGTTTGATACTGGGGTTTTCTGGGGATGGGATATGTCACAGATATATTCTATCACACAGACAGAAAGTGTAAACTATTTGGATAAAAGGGTTGCGAGTCCTGCACAATAGGATCTGAGTAGCTGTCCACTTAGTCTGTCTGACCCTTTCCTTTTTGCATGATCATGGACAAAACAGCAGACATGGCTTTCTGCTATCATTTGTTCTTTGCATCACTGTCATAATTGTCTACTAATACTTTATTGGAAGAAGATGCTGTTTCTGCACTAAAATGTAAGTATGGTCAGAGCCTTAGTAAAAACCCCTCCCCCCAAAGTTTTTATCCTCTGTTTCTGAAACGTGTTTTTGGTGCTATTCTTATGCTGCTTAGTCCAATGTCATTATTAACACATGGTGCATTATCAGGGCCAGGAGTGTACTGGAATCTCTTTAATGTGAGGCTGCCGTGAAGCCAGCAGCCCGAAAGGTCCTGCGTTACTGCTGGACCCCTTGAGTAGTACTCAGGGATGCATGTACTAATCCAACAGAACCTGATAAACCCCAAACTGACAACAGAATACATATAATGACAGAGCCAGACTACGTGATACGCCCATCTATAACAATGACGACTTTTAGAACCTTCCAATTACATTAAAAAAATCCATATTCTGAAGGCTATAGCATGAACTCACGACATGTGCAAAAGTATATTGAAATCCAAACTGAAGTCATCACAGGACTGGGGCAACAGTGTCCTATAAACCAGTCACAATTTTGTATGGTATGATCGCCTATGGCAGATGGGGGTGCTGCAACAATATTGTTATAGACATCCGTCAGCTTCGAGATCATATAACACTGTATTTCCTTTCAAAATACACCTGACATCAACTCAACCTTAGAGATACAGACGCCTGCAGAGTTGCTCAAGTAAACTGAGTTGCACTATCAACATTGCATCTGTCAAGTTGATAACGCTTAACTCTGTGGTCACACTACCCCTCTGAGCCCATGGTGATTTACTCTAGGTAGAAGCTGATCGGATTTTCGGAAAATCCCCATGACTCTCTTGGTAATCGAACCTGCAGCTATTCATCAAGAACTCCGGAGCGCTAATCTCTGCATCACAGTGGAAGCCCCTGAAATTCCTCCAAATTTGTCCTGCTGCTGGTGTGTTGAAGTTTTTGTCTGTCTTTTTCTGTTGATATTTTGATTCCCTTGTAGTCTTAGCTTTAAAAAAAACTATGAATCTAAAATGCTTGTTCTGTAATGTCTTTTTTCTGTTCTCAGATCTTGCCACTTAAAAAAAAAACAACAACTTTTTTTTCCGCTTCATCCTACGAATACTGTTTTCTGGCTGTGTGCTATTTTTTGTTGAGAGTAGTTTTCCTGTACTGTTATTTGCCATGCTTGTCCGTCTCTCTCTGATTCCTGTCTGTGTTTTTGGTTTACCTAGCTCTCTTCCTTTGTTTCTATTTCCTTTTCACTTTTGACATAAGATTTTAAAACTAGAGAATTAAAAAAGATGATCTTGCGCAAAGAGGTTCTATTCATCTAAACAAATAGGAGCAAATAACGCGCTAGGAAATCAAAAACCATGTATCGTTTTTTATAACATCATTGCATTAGATCCTCTGAACAGATAAAACAGGAATCAGAGGTGAACGAATAAGGAATGACAACATGCCTTCATGTTTATTCATCCTGACAAGACCTTTTCAACAAAATTGGAATCTATGTCAGGAGATAACGAGAACGGCATTAATGCAACTTTTTCTCTTTGCCCCGTTCCCCACTTTTTGGGTTGAATTGCAGAAAGCAGCTTTTTCTAGGTTCATATATCATTCAAATCTTTGAGCGTTTGAATAACATTTGAACGATTTTTAGTTCAGCTCTCTGGGTATCAAAATTTAATTTGGAGCGATAATTGTTGCACATGTCAAGAAATCATTTGCATAAAGTAAGCACATTGGTAGGGGCCCAACGTTCTCTGATAGTTATTCTCTTCACCGCTTGGTCGTAGGTTTTAGTCGCCAAAAGAAAAAAATACTGTTGGTCTGTAGTCAGCCACTTACCAGAGTTGATATTGCTGCAGGCTCAGTGGGAAAATGTTACAATACAATAATAATGAAAACAAATTACCGAGCTGATATCTATGCCCAATGTAATAAGTAATTTTGGAAGGCTAATGATAAAAGATATCATTTGTTTTATTCTAAAACTGTGTATTTCATGTGGATGTCAAACCTGTTCAAGGCCTCGGTAGTAACGGTTAAGATTGCCGGTTTTTGGTGTGTGGCACTGGTGAACCTGATGTCACCTGATGGCGAAACAGTCAGTGGGAAACAAGTGGGGGTTCTTCTTTACTAAGGTTTTCTGTTATGGTTCTTTTCATTTGGTCTTACTATTTTTTTTTCGTGCTTCTGCTCTTGCTTTTTGTTACTGCTGCATCCACCACCATCACCACCGCCATGTTCATCATCATCATCATCATCATCATCATCATCATCATCATCATCATCATCATCATGGTGTTACAAAAAAGCATATGTTCTTGCAGTTGTTGTTAGGGTTCTTGTTTGTGTTCACGCTCTTGTTTTTGTACTTTTCCATGTTCAGAGACTGATTGACCTAAAACAGAGACAACTGTGCTCCTTCGCTGTGTGGTGCGTTAGGCAGCCGAGTGTTGCAGACAGCTGGAGTCATTCAGCAGGCAGGTTTTAACGTGCTGTCCTTCCTTTGACCGTTCCCCATCTGGAAAAAACACCATCCGATACTCTCACATTCTGTCGATCACTATTCACACACACACACACACACACACACACACACACACACACACACACACACACACACACACACACACACACACACACACACACACACACATCACACCACACCACACCACACCACGCATGCACAGAAAACGGAAAAAGACAAAGTCGCATACACCGATAGACAGATAGATAGATAGATAGATAGATAGATAAGTAGATAAAGATTAGCTAGTGCTAGATAGTAAAGTAGATAGATAGATAGATAGATAGATAGATAGATTGATAGATAGATATAGATAGATAGATAGATAGATAGATAGATGATAGATAGATAGATGATAGAAAGAGACAGACAGACAGACATACAGACAAACAAACAGGCAGACAGACAGACAGACACAAACATCGAGGAAAAGACACAGTAGTATTCAGCGGCACATAGAAGATCAGGACAGAAAAACAGACAGGCAGACAGACGAAGAGAAAAAGATGAGGAGATGTGAAGATATTCAAGCTTGGGAGACATGACAGGCTATAAATCAGGTGGGCTGAAAGCAAAACTGATGACGGAATCAATGAAGGGGGGGGGGGGGGGGGGATGAAATCAGTCATGACACGTGTTTTTTTAGGCTTCCTCGCGATAACCTTTGCAGCTCTTCAGATAAACAAACAGACCTACCTATGACTACAAACATACATACGACCACTTATGTAGCATTGTGTGAAGGCCTGCAGAGGGGATTTCACCCATTTACGTTCTGTCTCCAAAATCGGAATATGGCTAACTTCATGGTGAGCCAAAAAAATCAATAAAACAGTCGCATACGCAAAATCTCACCATTGCTAAGTCTTGGAGTTCTAGCCGATGAACGAAAAAAAATCATTTAGAAACTGAAAGGTCTTTGGTTCAAATATCCATCGTTTAACATGTTTTTCTATCATCTATTCAGCTAGATCGAAGTGGTCTATGGTGTTGGCCATTTGATCAAATGTTTAGGTATCAAGTTCTTTTAGTCATTGATTTTCATTTATATATCTTTTTCTTTTAAATCTTTATCTGGCTTCATTTTTAAAATACACAGATTTAGAACCATTTATTTTTAAAAATTTACCAAGCAATAGTAAGGTATGTCTCTTATCCTAAAATGCATCTATACCTTTATTCTTGCAAATAATAATAATAGATAATAATAATAATAATAATAATAATAATAATAATAATAATAATAATAATAATAATAATGATAATACATGGATTTTGTATAGCGCTATATCTTGTAAAAACAAATCAAAGCGCTTGCATTCGGCCTAAACAAAACACAAGCAATCAATAACAATTTACAGTTTCAGCAAATTCGAATGTACACACACACACACACACACACACACACACACACACACACACACACACACACACACACACACACACACACACGCACGCACGCACGCACGCGCGCGCGCACACATCACCACACACACACACACACACACACAGCACGCACGCTCGCACACACGCACACACGCACGCACACACGCACACACGCACGCGCGCGCGCACACACACACCTATAAAGGCTATACACTTTGGCAGGTATATGTTGAAGGCAGGGACAGGTAAGAAATGGAAACAGAAGGAGAAAAACTTAGGTTTGAAATAAGTGTGTCTTGAGGTTGGATTTAAAAGTGTCATAAGTAGGCTTTTGCCGGATGGAGAGAGGAGGGTCGTTCCAGATCGATGGACCAGAAACAGAGAAAGAGCGGCTGCCAACGGTAGATAGGTTGAATCTGGGTATTCTTAAGGACAAAGTATCTACCGACGAGCGGAGGGAGCGAGAAGGTGTGTACAAGTGAAGACAATCACAGAGGTAGGAGGGTGCAGTTTTGTGGAGACATTTGGAACAGAGGGTACTTGATCTTGTTGTTTACTATCTGTGGTACGGGCAGCCAATGGAGAGATTGCAAGAGAGGGGTAATGTGCTCAGATTTTTTCTTTCTGAGGACCAGACGAGCTGCAGACTTTTGTATACGTTGAAGGGAGTGGATGGATGATGCTGGCAGACCAGCCAAAAGAGAATTGCTAAAGTCCAGACGTGAAAGAATATAGAGAAGTGACAAGTTTGGAAGTTGCATCAGTGGACAGGTACTTTCGAATTGCGCTAATACGCCGTAGTTGATGGTAGCCTGACTGACAGGTCTGGGTAATGAATTTTTACATGGAGAGAGTGTTGTCGACAACGACTCCTAGATACTTCACAGAAGTGGATAGTGGAACTGAGGTATTACCGAATTCTGTTGAAGTTGTTGGAATGGAGGAGAGTTTGTGTTTGGTGCCTACAAGCATGGCTTCGGTTTTATCTGCATTTAGTTGTAATTTGTTTTGTATCATCCTGTGTTGGATATCTTGAAGGCAGCTGGTCATATTTGTCAAGAGAGAATGCAGATTTTCAGGTGTATCACTGCTTTGAATTTGCGAGTCATCAGCATAAAAGTGTTAATTGATATAATGACGGTCTATTATATGTGACAGTGGAGCAGTATAGAGGGTAAAAAGAAGAGGGCCCAGAACTGATCCCTGAGGGACACCACATTCCAGTTTGGCAGGTGCTGATTGAATCTTGTTTACTGCAACTGTATGAACTCGGTCTGTAAGGTATGAAGTGAACCAGGTGATGGCTATGCCTTTAATACCAAACATGTTTTGGAGACAGGAGAGAAGAATTGAATGGTCTATAGTGTCAAAGGCAGCAGATAAGTCGAGAAGAGTGAGAAGGGAGATTTTCCCTAAGTCAGAAGCATGGAGAAGCATGTTTAAGGTATGAACCAGGGTGGTTTCAGTGTTGTGGTTGACACGATAGGCAGACTGGAAAGGGGGAAAGAGATTATTGGAAAGAAGATGGCTATTGAGTTGTTTCAGAACAACTTTTTCAAGGACTTTAGAGATAAAAGGCAGATTAGAAACAGGTCTATAGTTCTTTAGGATGTTAGGATCGAGGTCGTACTTTTTGAGTAGAGGTGTGACTATCGCAGTTTTGAGAGCTGATGGAAAATTTCCAGAAAGAAGAGATGAGTTTACTATTTTTGTGATAGTAGGTATAAGCTGTGGAATGCACTGGATGAATAGAGAAACAGGTATAGGATCGAGATCGCATGATTTTATTGTCATTTCTTTCAGAATGTTCTTGATTTCTTTCTCGCTTGTTGAGTGAAAGAATATATATATAATATATATAATATATATATATATATATATATATATATTATATATGTATATGTCTCGCTAATAGTATAAATTCTAATTTGTACAGAGAAGTTCATGCCTTACTTTTGTATACCACAACGTTTGTTGTGAAATGTCAGGGTTTTTTGAGAACTCACAAGAATGTTTAATGTATGTCTTGGGGACGAAATAACTCAGTGGTTAGAGCACTCGCTCTTCCTGAGCTAAACTGAGTAGTGTTGGGAGTGCTTTTGGATGGGTGACTACTCCTGTGCCTTGGTTTAAAATATCCTCAAATTCACACAGCTGTAAATGGGTACCTGCCCCATTTCGAGTCAGGGAAGGTAAAGCAGCAAGGGAGGATGGGCACTGCAAGAGAGATGAGGAGGTCTGTGACACCTCGCTTCCAAACGACCGCAAAGGTTATGGGGACACCTTTGATATATTTCTGACATGACTCTTTCATAACCTACAAGACATTTGAGATACGCCAGTGATCATATTTGTACAAAATAAGGGTTCTCTTGTTGCGCTGTAAAGCATGGGATAGTAAGACTGTGTATGTACAGAAACGCGTGAACATGTGTGTATGCGTGTGTATATCTGAGTGTGTGCTTGTGTGTGCGCGCACGCGCGCGCGCGCGCGCGCGCGCGCGCTGTGTGTGTGTGTGTGTGTGTGTGTGTGTGTGTGTGTGTGTGTGTGTGTGCTTGTGCGTGTATGTGTGTGTGCTTGTGCATGTATGTGTGTGTTTATTTATTCATTTATTCTTTCTTATCGAGGATAATGGAATAAGCACTCGTGTGCTTTTGTACATCCAGTCCCTGTGTGTATGCAGTTTGTAAATCTTGTCATCTGTTCCCACCGGCACACGATGGCCTACTCTTACGAAAAGCTGAACAGGATTTAACGTGTGCGCAAGATGTTCTGCGTGCATTTGCACACGGGACCTCGGTTTAATGTCTCATCAAGTGTGTGTGTGTGTGTGTGTGTGTGTGTGTGTGTGTGTGTGTTTTGTGTGTGTGTGTGTGTGTGTGTGTGTGCGTGCGCGCGCGCGCGCGCGTGTGTGTGTATATGTGCTTGTGCGTGTGTGCATGTTTGCGCGTGTGTGCGTGTGTGTATGTGTGTGTGTTTGGGTTTGTGTGCACGCGT
The DNA here is from genome assembly GCA_030674155.1 of Stramonita haemastoma. Taxonomy (NCBI): domain Eukaryota; kingdom Metazoa; phylum Mollusca; class Gastropoda; order Neogastropoda; family Muricidae; genus Stramonita; species Stramonita haemastoma. The sequence goes on from CM060331.1 coordinate 42,650,567, forward strand.
GTGTGTATGTGTTTGTGTGTGTGTGTGCGTACGTGCACACACACGCGCGTGTATGTGTGTGTGTATGTATGTGTGTGTATATGAATGTGTGTGGAGGTGTGTGTGGAGGTGTGTGTGCAAGCGTAAGCGCACGTGCATGCAAACTTATTATGTTTATTCAAATCTCTGAGTGCACACTTTTCTCCACATACCCTTTATCTTACACATCAAAAAAAGGCACAGAAAGTTAAATAAACAACAATTGAACTCCGTGCAACCCGCCAATCCATAACAATCTAGCTAACACAGCCAGGACACGTGAGCCCCGTGCCTTTCCCCAGCAGTTGACAACAGAGCCGTGCAGAGGTCAACAGCTGACAGACGGTCAGGAGGGAGGCATCTCCAGAAACTGCCAACACCTCCTAGTCTGGACAGCGAACAGCGGAAAGGAAAGGTGCCCCACAGTGCAGTCTATCCCCTGGTCTCTATCCTGCTAGGAGAGATCCTGATGCCTGACTGTGTCAGGGGACGGCCTTTGGATCTGAATGCTTTGCAACTGCTTTGAGACCTGGCTGTAGCTCTTGGTTGCACCCAGGGCATGGAGGGTTGGCAGTGTATAATCTTAAAGACAAACAGCAATCGTGCAGACACACCAGCCTTCCTTCCTCATATATACACGCTTTTGGAAAATCTATACAATTAGATTTATGCCGGCTTATGGTTTGTAGTTGAAATATACATATTTTCAATATGCACTTTAAGTTTTTGCCGTTACGTTGAGTTTGGCAGTTGATGAAGTATCTGAGGGATGAATTTCTGTGCAGATGTGGTGTAGTGTGTATGGGCTAGGACACCTTTTCAGGAAAACTTAAGCTGGAAGTATGATAAATCATGCTGGTTAACCAGTACTCTGCTACCAAACAGAGAGAGTAGCTGAACATTTCTATTTGCACATATATGTTTTTCTTTGTACCTGCTTGAAACACTTGTGACTGGTTTATTTATTTCTATTTCTTTCTTTACTTAAAAATATTTTATTTCGATGATAATGAAAAAGCAGTCGAGTGCTTTTTTAACATCTAGTTCCCGTGTGCATGTGGTTTGTGTGGCTGCTTGAAGAATAGAGTGTTTTAAGATACTTTTTGGAAGATAAGAATGTTCTGCTGTTTGGTTTTGTTTTTAGATTAAATAAAAAGGCAAGCAAACATTTGCAATGACAGGCTTTCTGTCCTCTAAAGTAATGAACTCGAAAAGCAGAAATGTTGTTTTCATACATGCTAAATCTTCACCACAAAACAAACTGGCATCTGTCTGTGTCTCCATGCATATATTCACGTGATCTTGTGTGTAGTATAGTAGTATAGTAGTAGTAGTATAGTAGTAGTAGTAGTAGTGTAGTAGTAGTAGTAGTAGTAGTCTTCAATTTTAACGTCTTTCCACTTAAAGCGATACCAGACGATCCAAAAAATGGAATGTGTGTTGTGTGTTGTGTGTGTGTGTGTGTGTGTGTGTGTGTGTGTGTGTGTGTGTGTGTGTGTGTGTGTGTGTGTGTGTGTGTGTGTGAGAGAGAGAGAGAGAGAGAGGAGAGAGAGAGAGAGAGGAGAGAGAGAGAGAGAGTGTGTGTGTGTGTATGTGTGTGTGTGTGTGTGTGTGTGTGTGTGTGTGTGTGTGTGTGTGTGTGTGTGTGTGTGTGTGTGTGTGTGTGTGTGTGTGTGTGTGTGTGTGTGTTTGAGTATTATCCTCACCAGGCGAGGAGGAAGAACGAAGAAGATCAATAAGAGTGAACCGGACTCCATTATGCAGCTTCAGCTAAAAAAGAAACCACCTAAACCCGTGACACGAAAAGTTCCTTCACTGTGAATGCTGTCAGGATTGATCGACCAGAGCGTGACCGGCAGCTGACAATTGATCGGAGGTTAAGGAGTTGACAGGTAAACTGACACATCACTTACACACCTTACAGAGAAAAGGTGTCGCCAGGTGTACTTTCATCCTCTCACTTCAAACTGGAGGGCTAGAGTGTGTAATGCAGGGAACAACACTTCAGTCGTTTTCAAGATTCCTAAACAAGCATTGAGCACAAAACGCATATAGTCTTTATTGGAGGTCATGAGTTGGATTATGAGCACTGGTTAGGGCGTTTGCTTCACCCCCGCCCCTCCTTCATACTTTCTGTTCCCCTCTATGTCTCTGTTTCTGTCTGTCTGTCACTTTATCTTATCAGGTTTCCCTGTCTCCCTGTTTCTGTGTTCTAGCTGTGTCTGGTTGTCTGTTTGTATGCCACTTTGTCTCATTATGTCCCTCTGCCTCCATGTCTCTATTGTGAGTGTGTGTGTGTGTGTGTGTGTGTGTTGTGTGTGTGTGTGTGTGTGTGTGTGTGTGTGTGTGTGTGTGTGTGTGTTTTGTGTGTGTGTGTGTGTGTGTGTGTGTGTGTGTGTGTGTGTGTGTGTGTGCGTCTATTCGTATGTCCGTCTTTCTCTGTCTGTCTTTAATTTTGTCTCATTCTATCGCGGTGCTTTCTTGTCTCTAGTCGTGCCTGTCTGTCTGTCTGTCTCCGTCTGTCTGTCTGTGTTTCTCTCTCAAACAATTACGTAGACTTTGTCACTCTATTGTGGTTAAGTGAATGTATATGTCAGATGGGAGACTATATGGAACTGAAAATTCCAGAGAGTGTCAGAATGTTGTAAGAATTCATGACAATGTATAGAAACACTTTGAAAGCAGGTACATAGAATGATTATTTTCCCCAAAGCCATAAGAAAAGAATTAGCGTTAAATGCTTCTATAAGTGGTGAGCGTTTGGGCGGTGTATTTGCCTGTTTATTCGTGTTTTTTCCTTGGAATGCATCATTCATTAAATGCAGCAGAGCATGTGTGTGTGTGTGTGTGTGTGTGTGTGTGTGTGTGTGTGTGTGTGTGTGTGTGTGTGTGTGTGTGTGTGTGTGTGTGGCGCGTGCGTGCGTGTGCGTGTGTGTGTGTGTAAAGTAAGTCTTTAATTTTAACTTCTTTCAACTTTAAGTGATACCAGACGACCCTGGGATAGGAGACTGGATAGGTGAGAGAGAGAGAGAGATAGAGAAATCTAATGTGTGTGTGTGTGCCGTGCGTGCGTGTGTGTTGTGTGTTTGTGGTGTGTGTGTGTGTGTGTGTGTGTGTGTGTGTGTGTGTGTGTGTGTGTGTGTGTGTTGTGTGTGTGTGTGTGTGTGTGTGTGTGTGTGTTTCTGTGTTACTGTTAACAGTCTTTATTTTTTATGTTCTGGTGCTTTTTCATGGACTGAGGTGGTGCATAAGTAGTTTATGATGAAATAAATAAGCAAAGTTGATTTGGTGCAGGGCCTAACATGTAAAAATAAACAGATCCTACATTTTTAAGTTTTGTTCGTGTTTCTGGTTGATAACAATTAAACTGTATAAACACCACCTGCCTCCGGAGAATCCTTCGAATCTTTTGGCCAGAAAAGATTTCCAATGAAGATCTACTGAGGAAATGCAACCAAACTGACATGGGCACCATCGTTAGCAAACGAAGATGGAGATGGATTGGGCATATACTCCGGAGAGACACAAGAACAGCACTGCACTGGACCCAAGACGGCAAGAGAAAGAGAGGAAGACCAAGAACAACATGGAGGAGGACAGTGGAATGTGAGATGGAAGCCATGCAACACTCTTGGAGTTCATTGACCAGGCTGGCCCAGGATAGGCAGGGGTGGAAAGTCTTTGTTGCTGCCCTACACACCACTGGGTGTAAAGGATGATGAATGATGATGATGATGATGATGATGATGATGATGATGATGATGATGATGATGATGTATAAATAATGGTTAAACTACATCGACATAGTTTAGACAGAAAGTTTTCGCCTTTATTCTAATATGTCTGCATTTCATTGCTTACTCATTAAAGGTTAAGGTTAGACAGGCAGGCAGGCAGGCAGGCAGGCAGGCAGGCAGGCCAGGCAGGCAGGCAGGCAGGCAGGCAGGCAGGCAGGCAGGCAGGCAGATAGATAGATAGAAAGATAGATAGATAGATAGATCGAAATTTTATTATTTATGTTATTTATTCATTAATATTGAGGATAATAGAATAAGCACTAATTAGCAGTTTTACATCTATTCCCGTGTGTATGCAGTTTAAATCTTGTCATCTGTTCCCACCGGCACTCGATGGCCTACTCTTACGAAAAGTGGAACAGGGTTTAACATGTACACAAGATGTTATGCGTGTGTTCAAACAAGGGACTTCGGTTTATAGTCTCACCCGAAAGACTTTTTTGGGAGAGTGGAGTCAGCACTGATGTTAACTCTAGAGGAAAAATCCCCTCGAGTGCAATGTTCTGACTACTAGGTTATCCCGTCACCCACAGGCTATACCATCCCCCATAAGCTATAATATTTCCCACTTCCCAGAGAGAAAGAGACAGAGACAGACACAGAGAGAGAGACACACACAGACAGAAGAGAGAGAGAGAGAGAGAGAGAGAGAGAGAGAGAGAGAGAGAGAGAGAGAGAGAGAGAGAGAGAGAGAGAGAGAGAGAGAGAGAGAGAGAAGAGAGAGAGACAGAGAGAGATTAAAAACAATAATTTAATAAAATATATTCCTTTATTTCGAAAATGCTTCCAGTCCCCTTAGCATGCAGTTTTGTAAAAATGCTGAGGAAAAGGTGTTTCTGCTATGTTTACATGTATATATTCACACATTTATTCTCTTGCACCTACTTTAGAAACATATTATGAATGTATATCATAAAGCACACACATGAATGGCTTCTGCTTTACCTGTCAAAGAGAGAACCAACAAGATCAATGCGCCCTGTCACCAGCCTATGACCTCTACACTACTCTGCTAATGGCTGTGGCACGTGAAAGCCGGAGACTGCTGTAACATAAAGCACAGATCGATGGAAAGGTGATCAGTGGTTGACAGCCGATCACAAGGTGAGGAATCTCCAAGGAAAGCTGATACTTAGTACAGACAGGTTACAGAGGAAAGGGAAGGTGTCATTCAGTGTGTTTACTTCGTTGAGTCAAGGGGAATCTGAGGGCCTGTGGTGCAGGGGAATCTGAGGGCCTGTGGTGCGTTGCATTATTAGTGAGGCAATGCACTGTGTGTGTGTGTGTGTGTGTGTGTGTGTGTGTGTGTGTGTGTGTGTGTGTGTGTGTGTGTGTGTGTGTGTGTGTGTGTGAGTGGGTGTGTGTGGGTGTGGGTGTACGTGTGTGTGTATGTACGTGTGTGTGTGCGTGTGTGTGCGCACACATAATTGTGTGTGTGCGCACACATAATTGTGTGTTTGTGTAGAGGCACTTTTGCAACTAAATTGATGACAATTGCAAATGTGAACGTTTTGAATGTTCAGTGGTGTACATGGTAAAATAAGCAAGTATTGTTTGCTGTTGCTGTTGAAAGAGACAGAAAGAGACAGAGAGAGAGACACACAGAAAGAGGCACAGAGAGAGAGATAAAGAGATGATAGGTAGACTAGAGAGAGACAGGCAGACACACAGAGAGACGGACAGACAGACAGACAGACAGTGAGAGGGAGGGAGGGTGGGAGGGAGGTAGAGGGAGAGAGATAAATTTAAAAATATGTTTGCATGAACAGCCCTACACCTGACAATCTGCACGAGGCAGAATAAAAGCCATGTGGGGACAATGTGCACAGGTGTAAATGCCGCTTGTTGTCAGTGTATACTTGACACGTGATGGAGCTCACTAGGCGTGTGAGGGGGGTGGGGGTAAGAAGGGGCCAACCAGGGATCATAGATACGAGGTCACCAAGGACTAAGATGGAAAGTACATTCTATGATATATATAAGGCAGTGAATATATATATATATATATATATATATATATATATATATATATATATATATATATATATATATTATATATATATATATATATATGTGTGTGTGTGTGTGTGTGTGTGTGTGTGTGTGTGTGTGTGTGTGTGTGTGTGGTGATGCTCCACCACATAAGGAGTAGCAGAGAGAGAGAGAGAGAGAGAGAGAGAGAGAGAGAGAGAGAGAGAGAGAGGAGAGAGAGAGAGAGAGAGGAGAGAGAGAACAAATTTCGTTATGTAGACATGAACAGCACGGCACGTGACAAGTGCACAGTGCACAGTGCACAGGACAAAGGCTTTGTGGTGACAATATCCACCAGTCTCAATGTGGCTTGTCGTTAGTGCGTGTTTGACAAGATGATGGAGCGTATTGTGGGCACGCTTTGGGGTCATCCACACAGGGTATGGAGCAGACAACATACCAGCAGAGCTGCTCAATAATGGAGGGGAACACCTGGTCACTGTCATTACATCTCTTTGTCAGAAGATATGGGCGACAAAACAGTGGCCAGCAGAATGGACACAGTCTCTTATTATCCCCCTGCCCAAGAAAGGAAACCTCCGTCAGTGCCAGATTTACAGAACGATCAGCCTCATTAGCCACACCAGCAAGATCATGTTAAGAGTGATACTGAACAGACTCAAAAAGGAGGCGGAAGAGCATCTGGCAGAAGAGCAAGGGCAGGAAGGAGCACGGTAGAACAAATTTTCAGTTGCCAAATCCTGATGGAGAAGCATCTGCAACATCAGAGGGACTTGCTACACAACTTCATTGACTTCAAGAAGGCCTTTGACAGAGTGTGGCATGCAGGCCTTTGGCAAGTCCTCAGGAAGTTTGGCATTGAGGAGGGTCTCATCCAGATCATAGAAGCGCTGTACAACACCTCCAGCAGTGCAGTCCTCCTCAACGGCCAAGTAGGAGACTACTTCAAGACCACAGTCGGCGTCCGTCAGGGCTGCTTGCTCTCTCCGACTCTCTTTAATCTATTCCTGGAGAACATCATGAGGGAAACACTTTACGACTTCCATTCTACCATCTCAATAGGAGGGCGACCCATTAACAACCTGCGCTTCGCTGACGATATTGATCTCATGGGAGGCAGCAACAAGGAACTCCAAGACCTTACCAACAGACTGGTAGACAGAGCAGGTGTATATGGGATGGAAGTCAGCACAGAAAAGAGTAAAGTATTGGTCAACAGTGCAAACGGCACCACAGCACAGATCTACATGAATGGCTAGCAGCTGGAAGAAGTAGATGCTTTCAAATATCTTGGCGCTACCCTCACGAAAGATGGACGCTCCACCACAGAGATCAAGACCAGGCTAGCCATGGCAACATCAGCTATGGCAAAACTGAACAAGATATGGAGAAGCGACAACATCAGCTTCAAAACAAAAGTCAAATTGTTCAGATCCCTGGTCATCTCCATCTTGCTCTACAGCTGCGAAAGTTGGACAATGACCGCTGAAACCACCAAGCAGATCCAGACGTTCGAGACAAAAGGCTTCAGGCGACTGCTTGGAATTTCCTGGAAGGATAGGAAAACAAACACCTTTGTGCAAAGTCAAGTCGCACTGATGGCTGGCCCTCAGGAACCCCTACTAGCCACTGTCAAGAAAAGGAAGCTGGCATGGTTCGGCCATGTCACACGCCACAACACCCTCCCCAAGACAGTCCTACAAGGAACGCTAGAAGGTGGCAAACGCCGAGGCAGACAAGCCAAAAGCTGGATGGATAACATCAAGGAGTGGACCCACCTGAACAGTCCAAAACTCATTCGGAAGGCGGAGGACAGGGCTGGATGGTGACGGCTGGCTGCAGAATTGTCTCTCATGTCTCCTCCACGACCATTCCGGTCAAGAGAAAAGAAGATGAAGAAGAGAAGACACAGGGTTATTGGGCACGTGATCCTGGCAAGTACAGTGAGTTCTCTATAGCTTGCATATAAGGGAGTAAGGATGCTCAGCTGAATATACATACATCATACATTACATACATACGTGCCTACATATATATGTATATATATATATATATATATATATATATATATATATATATATATATATATATATATATATATATATATATATAATTGAGAATATATAGTGGAGAAAAACAAGTGCAGGTAATCAGTACAACTTCATTCTCATCATAAAATTGATGTTTTTTAAAGATTAAAAAAACAACAACAAAAAACGTTATGAGTCTTTGAAGGCAGCATTTAGGGAATTATTGAGTAAAGATCCATGGAAAGGTGATCAGCAGTTGACAGCCCATCACAAGGTAAGGAATCTCCAAGGAAAGCTGATATATATATATATATTATATATGTGGCAGGGCGGTAATTAGATTACTTCCCTTGCGATCAGAACTGCCAATCGCAGCGTCGTGGGTCTAACGTTTGGAGCCACACCTGTGAATTGTGCGACGTTCTGTATCGTTGGGGGGTGGTCGAAAGCCGTCCTCTGCATGCACTTTGCCCCTAGCGGTAAAATGTAGTATTTATGCAGCCTCTTTGTAGAGGCCACATTCCCACTGTCTGACCGTGCTGTCGTCGCCGAGAAGTTGTACAGTGTCGCGGCAGATCAAATATCTGCACTCTGTTACATATATAATATATATATATGGTTAGAATGATGAATATATATATATATATATATATATATATATATGGCTAGAATGCGAGTCTAGGACATCAATCTCCCAGATATTACACAATGAACTATGAGTTTTCCACGTTCAAATAGGTCTGTAAATATATATGAGCAAACACACTTTAGCTAGGAGGTAGAGACATTTTTGTACTCTGTTATGTGAGCCATCACAATGTTTGCAACTTTTGAAAGAGAAATATAATATTTTTTAAAATTCATAAGCATGAAACCAGTTAAAGGAACTTTTGATGTAATTTTTTAAAAAGAAAAGTGACTACTAGTTCCCTGGTGTTTTCCTTGCTTGGTGTAAAGGAGCAACAAATCTTATAGTCTATTTCTCCATTAATTTTTTAGTAAAGCTGTGCATAACAGTGTATACATGTCTGTATCTCTATATTGAGATGTATGTATGTATTGTATGTATGTATCATCGTCATCCTTTACACCCAGTGGTGTGTAGGGCAGCAACAAAGACTTTCCACCCCTGCCTATCCTGGGCAAGCCTGGTCAATGAACTTGAAGAGTGTTGCATGGCTTCCATCTCACTGTTGCATGGCTGCCATCTTGTAGTCGTTCAGGGCTACTTTCTTGGGGATCTTAACAATTACTCCTTTGGTCCAGTCATCAGGTACTTTTTCTCCCTCCCAGATGGTTGTGAACAGTGGCTGAAGAATGGTCACTGCTAGCTCAGGATCGGCCTTGAAAAGTTCTGCATCAAGGTTGTCCTGGCCTGGTGACTTGCCATTTTTGAGTGTCTTGATCGCAGTCACTATTTCTTCTTTTGACGGAGGATCAGTGTCAATGTCCAGGTCTTCTGCAGCTTCTGGAATGTCCGTTGTATCTTCAGGAGATGGTCGATTGAGAACTTCCTGGAAGTGTTCAGTCTATCTATTTTGTCCTTAACTGGGCCCCTGTGCTCCCCTTGAACTTGCCAAACACTTGCTTTGTGATCCTGAAGACTCTTCCCTGCTCCCCTTTTGCTGCTGCTTCCTCTGCTTCAGCTGTAAGTTGGTCCATGGCATATCTTTTATCGTGGCGTGCAAGTCTCTTCACTTTGTTAGCCTCTCTATACATCTCTTCTTGTCTCTCTTGCAGTCATGGGGATTTTGTCTGCAGCATTCTTTTCTTGATCTGTCTTCTCTCCTCGATGGCATCTAACGTCTCCTGCTGGATCCAGTCTTTATTCGTCTTCTTCTTTCGGTGGCCTAACTTCGACTTGTTGCTCTGGGTGTATAGCGTGGCAAAGTGCTTCAATGTTGAGTCTATGTCCTGTTGATCTATCAGGTCTTGTAAGGTCTAGAATCTGTTCCTTAGGTCACAGACAAAGTCAGCCTTTATGGTGCTGTTTCTCAGTCACTGGGTGTCAAAGCTGCCTGAGTGGCTGCCTGGCTTCAGTCTTCTTCAACTTTGTCTGGATGGTTGCTGTCACGAGGTGATGGTCACATCCGACGTCCTTACGTATGGTCCTCACATCCAGAAGGGAGCGTCGCCATACACAGTTGATCATCAAGTGGTCAATCTGGTTCCTGTCTCTTCCATTTGGCGAGTTCCAGGTCAGCTTGTGGATGTCACGGTGCGTGAAGAGGGTCCCTTCTATCACCAGGTTGTTCATGGCACAGAACTCTACCAGTCTCTCTCTGTTGTCATTCCTGGTCCCCATACCATGTCTCCCCATGACTCTTTCATAGTCGGTGTTGTCATTTCTGACCTTAGCGTTCAGATCCCCCATGATGACTAGGAGGTCGTGCCGTGGTTTTTTTTTCTGTCTCTTTCTGGAGCTGGCTGTAGAAATTGTCTTTGTCTTCTTTGCTACCATCATTGGTTGGTGCGTAGCACTGAATGATGATGTTGATGTGCCTGCCCTTCAATCTGGCACTCATAAGTCTGTTGTTTACTGGCTTCCATTCCAGCAGGCATTGCTCTAAACCTTTCTTGAGGATGATGGCAACTCCCTCGTGGTGCATGTTGTCATCTCTCCCAGAGTAGAGGACGGTTTCTCCAGTGGTGGTTTTCATCCTCCCAGATCCAGTCCATCTGCTCTCACTCACACCTAGGACATGAAGCTTGAATCGTCTCATTTCTGATGTTACTTGTGCCAGTTTGCCTGTCTCATACATTGTTCTTACATTCCATTGTCCTAGTCTGATCTTGGTTTTTGGTGGTGTTCAGGTCCATCCTTATCCTGCTGGCAACGTCCTCTCGGCTTTGGCCACCAACATTTATTCGAGCCTCACTGGGCTCGGAAGGCCCCTCATACACAGAAGTAGTAGTTTTCTTTGTTGCTGTTTCTGTAACATACTGTTTTTTATGAGACAGGGTTGTTGGCCCTGTGCCCAACCCCCAACCTGGAGGGCCAGCCCCCAACCTGGACGACCAGGCTTTTTTCTGTTGGGGTGTGCTCCCCCCACATACAACAGGTAGTACCAGTTTAGCATGGATTACTGGTACCAAGCAAGCCTGACCTGACAAAGTATGTTTATATATATATATATATATATATATATATATTATATTATATATATATATTTTATATATATTTACAGAGAGAGAGAGAGAGAGAGGGAGGGAGAGAGGGAGGGAGAGAGAGACAGAGACAGAGACAGAGATAGAGGCAGATACTACTTGCAAAAGTGAGGGATGTTTGATATAATGAGTGTGTATATTTACACGTGCACACGCATTTCTCCTTTCAAAGCTTATTCTGAATATTCATACAAATACCTTTTTCATATGTACGCACCTACCACCTACGTGCCATATGTTTACATGTGAAAGAGAGAACCCACCAAGATCAATGCGCCCTGTCACCAGCCTATGACCTCTACACTACTCTGCTAATGGCTGTGGCACGTGAAAGCCGGACACTGCTGTAGCATAAAGCACGATCGATGGAAAGGTGATCAGCGGTTGACAGCCGATCACAAGGTGAGGAATCTCCAAGGAAAGCTGATACTTAGTACAGACAGGTTACAGAGGAAAGGGAAGGTGTTATTCAGTGTGTTTACTTCGTTGAGTCAGGGGGAATCCGACCAAGTATAGGTTGTGTACTGTTGTTAGTTGGGCAATAAACTCAGAGAGCAAGACAAAATGAGAGAGAGAGAGAGGAGGGTAGGGGGAGAAAGAGACAGGTAGATAGACACACAGAGAGAGAAAGATAGAGAGAGAAAGAGACAGACAAACAGACAGGTAGATAGAGAAAGAGACAGACAGACAGATTTACAGAAAATGAAAGACAGACATACATAGACAGAGAGAGAGAAAGATAGAGAGAGAAAGAGACAGACAAACAGAAGGTAGATAGAGAAAGAGACAGACAGACAGATTTACAGAAAATGAAAGACAGACATACATAGACAGAGAGAGAGAAAGATAGAGAGAGAAAGAGACAGACAAACAGACAGGTAGATAGAGAAAGAGACAGACAGACAGATTTACAGAAAATGAAAGACAGACATACATAGACAGAGAGAGAGAAAGAAAGAGACAAAGACAAAGAGAGAAACAGCCAGAAAGAGAGACAGACAGAGAAAGATAGACATATAGATAGAGAAAGAGAAAGAGAGACAGGCAGACAGATATACAAAGGTGCATGTGTGATGTGTATACATGCATGAATATGTGTGTATGCAATTGAGCTGTTGACTGTTAGCATTTATTTGCAAATATGTCTGCATTTGTCATGTGCAGACCTGCGTGTGCGTGCAGGAAGAATTAGCTTTGCCTGGTCACTTTCTCTCTTTCCCATCAGAGAGACAGACAGACAGACATATAAATACACAGAGACAGACAGAGAGACAGAGAGGGAGAGTTTTTTTTATATCGAGGATAATGGAATAAGCATTCATATGTTTTTTTACATCCAGTCCCCGTGTGTATGCAGTTTTGTAAATGTCATCTGTTCCCACCGGCACACGATGGCCTACTTTTACGAATAGCGGAACAGGATTTAACATGTGCGCAAGATGTTATGCGTGCGTTCATACACGGGACCTCGGTTTATAGTCTCATCCGAAAGACTTTTGGGTAGAGTTGAGTCAGCACTGATGTTAACTCCAGGGGAAAAATCCCCTCGACCCGGGAATCGAACCCAGGTCGTCAAATTGCGAGCGCAATGTCCTGACCACTAGGCTATCCCATCCCCCAGAGAGAGAGAGAGAGAGAGAGAGAGAGAGAGAGAGAGAGAGAGAGAGAGAGAGAGAGAGAGAGAGAGAGAGAGAGAGAGAGAGAGAGAGAGAGAGAGAGAGATTGCAAACAGACTACATATTGCAAGTTTACATAAGACAGCACAGCAAGTGACAACTGGCACAGGGTAGAATACACTCTCCCAGGAGACAATGTCTACAGGTCTAACAATGGCTTGGTCATTAGTGAGTGTTTGACAAGAAGATGGAGCTGATTTGGGGAACACTTGGGTGCCATAAGTGTAAGGTCACAGGTAACATGACCTTTACCAGTACATTCAAGCTGTATAGAACGTGCATCGAAGGAAGTGGGAAATGTCAACTTTCAGTAAACATAAATACACAGGGCTTGAGTGCCAGTATAAAGCAGGAATCTCTTACTAAAAGTCCAGTATGGCTTTGCAGTGTCAGTTAAATTGGTAACTATACAAGCACATTTATTTTCGATGAGAACCATGGAGATCGTTTTGCTGTGTATAAGACCTACTGCCACATTCCAGGCATTTTAAGCAAGTCACTTTCATGTCTTCATTCAAATCATAAGTGTGAAAGAGTTAAGGGAACGTTGGATATATAAAAAAATGTAAAAGATTGTTACTTTTCATGACTAGTCCTCTAATGTGTTGACTTTCTTTACTATGAAGGAGAATATGAGTCTGATTATTGAGTTATTCATTTAGTTCATCACTGATCCACCTTTCAACTATTTCTCTCTTGATTGTATGCCTTTTTCTCTCTTTCTTCAGAATGTAAGCTTCTTTTAGTCCCTTTCTGAGACAGACAGAGAGAGAGAGAGAGAGAGAGAGAGAGAGGAGAGGAGAGGGGGAGGAGAGAGAGAGAGAGAGAGAGAGAGAGAGAGAGAGAGGAGCACAGCTGTAAGCATAATGACCAATGCCAACCTCCATATACATCAAAACATACCATCATTAACTGTTTACCCAATGGCAACAGATTTTCGCAAGCGACTCTCATCCCAGTGAAGAGCCCTTGAAAGGATAGCCCTGGTCTGAGCATATTCAGCAGCGTTGACCCCTGGACCAGGTATAATCAGACATAGGCCAATGCCCCCTGAGAGAGCATAGGCAAAAAAATAGTGCCAAGTCACGACAGCACGTGACTGGCGAGGGGAGACAATCTCAGCGGGTCAAACTGGGCATCAGACAAATTAAGAATTCAAGTCACTTGCTTCCAGACGTGTCCGTTCGTCTCCTCTGTCAGTGTGGAGGGGTCGAAGAACTTCTTGAAAAAGAGGTTAGGGACTGAGGAGTGAGTGAGTGATCGACAGCCAGCCGGTCTGGGCCAAAACAAGGGGGAGGAAGGTCTGGGAAAGAGGACACCGTCTTTTTTTACGCTCATCTAATTTCTCTCGGTTAATGAAAGTCATTAATGATTGTGTCAAACACAGACCACCAGTATAAAAACAAAAAGTCACCAGACTGTGACAAGACAGAACGCGTAAGTTCCAGTGATATATCTTTGATGAGAATTTCCACAAAAAATCTCGAAATGTATATCTTTTGGGCTCCAGTTCATGTATAGTGCAATCTGCCACTTTCAGACTTTACGATTAAACGGGAAAATAAACGTGCAAACTATGTAAAGAAATAAAATAAAAATAAACAGCATAGAATGAGTAATCCAATTGTGATATCCAACATAAAGGAGATATAAACTGACGTGTAAAGTACAAAAACAACATGAGCTGCTTTATCATTATTTCTTCATGAAGGTTCTTTATGCTGCTTTAATTATATATATATATATATATATATATATATATATATATATATATATATATATATATATATATATGTGTGTGTGTGTGTGTGTGTGTGTGGTGTGTGTGTGTGTGTGTGTGTGGATTATATGAATTGATAATATATAAATTAATAAATCTATATTTGTTTGCCATGCTTATGGACGGACACCTCTTATCCCTTCTGTCATTGTAGCACAAACAAAAAGCCTTCTGTTAGGAAAGGATATCTTCTACAAAGCTGGCTTGCTCTACTCTACTACCACTCTCTCTCTCTCCTCTCTCTCTCTCTCTCTCTCTCTCTCTCTCTCTCTCTCTCTCTCTCTCTCTCTCTCTCTCTCTCTCTCTCTCTCTCTCTGAGATCTCTCAATATCTCTCTCTGCCTGCCTGCTTCTTTCTGTCTCACCAAAGAAAGCAATTGCACTACAGAGAAAATCTGGCACCCTTCGCCAAGCCTGCTGACCAAATCAGACTGCTATATTAAGCCATGTAATTGATATACGAGCTGTTGCAGAAAAGAAAGCAGCGAGACGAAACAGAGGCCACCAGTTCCTCAGTCTCTAGATGCTCTTTTCATAGGTCTGACCCAAGATTACAGTGCAACGTACTCTTTGTATCTCTCTAGCTCTTTCTTTGTCTTTGTTTCGTTTTGTTCATTTATCTCTCTATCTTTGGCTCCCACTTCTCCTCTTTCCTTTTCTTTCCTCAATCCCCTTTTCATTCTTTCTTCTCGAGTTACAGCCTTGTTTTGTGTTGTACAAGAGTAAAAGTTTCTATCTGTATATATCATACGGGTCTTCTTTTTATGTCTTGTTCTTTCGTCTTTTTCCCTCTGTCATCAAACTCTCATCAACGTCCCCCTTCTTTTTTTTCTCTCTGTGACTGTCTTTGTCTGTTTCTGTTCTCTTTCCTGTTTCTCCTTTCATTTCGTCTTGCACTGAGTAGCTTTACAACACTTAAAATGTGACATACCAGTGCATCAAAAAGCACTGCTCTTGATTTCTGAAGCTGCTGCTTCAGCTCTGAGTTCTACTTTGGCTTTAAATAAAGCCTGTCAGATTCCTAGCAATGACGTCTTGTATGTTAGTGATGACGGTTTGGATTGCAAGCTTTCAACGCCTGAACCATGATTTTATTTTTCAAGAGTTTTATCGGTAATGTCTTAGTCCTTAAAGTCTGACAGGACTGATTTCTACCTTCAGTCAAGCACATGGTGCAAAGGAAATGTAAAGTGTAAAGTGTAAAGGAAGTGTAGAGTGACTCACATCTAGTGTCGATATTCACTGATGGGCTCTTTGTTAGCAGCCTTGCTCAAAGATGGAGGACCTCTTTACATGATTGTTAGTGCCTCTCTGATCTTTTTCTAAAGTTTGTCAGGTTCATGTTGCTGATTTTTGTATTGTATGCATAGATTCAATGGCTATTATCTTCCCAAATTCTGTTTTCTCTTATAAGAAAGGTCTTTAGCATTTATTCGCAACACCGTGTATGTGCATGTCTGAAGGGAAAATCTTGCTTATTATATTCTGTATGTTCTCCGCATCAGCCCTCTTTGTAGATAGCCAGTTGTTTCTTTTTGTCGGAAGTAGTAAAATCTATCTCTGTATGTTAAACGGTTCATATCGATTTCAAAATTAAACAATCTGAATTAGTTCATTAGCCTTTGAAACACAGTTCTTATATGAACGTTTCAGTTACACGTTGCTTGGCTTAAGCATTTCTATTTAACCTCTTCTGTATCAACAATTTTCTTTTTGAAATTTAAAACAATTTCTTTAACACAAATGCTTCAAATAAGTGTCAAACTTAAGCGTTATAGTTCAGTTTATAAAATTATTAGAGCTTTAACAATACACCTCAAAGACCTCACACTTTGGTATTAGATTAACCAAGAGTTTCAAAACCATGTGAAATACCAATTGTCAAGGCAAGTGGTGGAGCAGAAGTTTGAAACCGTTAACTGATAATCAAGGCAGTGTGTTCAAAGTAAAAACTGAGGACGTTGATTAGTCCGCTCTAGGGAAAAAGCCTTTTGCCAATGGAGTTTGGAAGAAATAAAAAAGCATCTTCAAACATTCCTTGATAGAGCACAGGGACAAGAGACTGGTGTCAAATTGACAAATGCAAACAAATTGAGCAAAAGAAAAAAACAGTTTATGAGAAACGAAAACATACCAATAAAAAGAAAGCAAAATAAACACCATTTATCACAACACAAAAACATAAAG
>CM060331.1:42672213-42694713 GCA_030674155.1 Stramonita haemastoma
AATAAACAATACAATCATTTTGACACAGATGCACCTGTACCTGTCACAAGTAGCAGAACATGGAATCTATATCCTATCTATTTTTGGAATATCTTTACGGAATTTCTTGTCAGAGATATCGCACACACACACAGACGCACGCACGCACGCACGCACGCACCCCCCCCCCCCCACACACACACACACGGGGGACGGGATAGCCTAGAACATTGCGCTCGCAATTTGACGACCCAGGTTCGATTCCCGTTCGAGAGGATTTTTCCTCTAGAGTTAACATCAGTGCTGACTCCACTCCCCTAAAAGTCTTTCGGATGAGACTGTAAACGGAGGCCCCGGGTGTAAACGCACGCAGAACATCTTGCGCACACGTTAAATCCTGTTCCGCTTTTCGTAATTGTAGCCCATCGTGTGCCGGTGGGAACAGATAAGATTTACAAAACTGCGTGTACAAGGGGACTGGATGTAAAAAGCACATGAGTGCTTATTCCATTACCTTCGATACAAAAGAATAAGTAAAATAAATAAATAAACACACACGCACGCGCACACAAACACAAACACACACACACACACATACATTGTTTGACATTTTATGACATGTTAATAATTCTTCCAAAATAACCCCCCAACAAATAAACAACTAAGCGTGTGCACGCGCGCGTGTGTGTGTGTATGTGTGTGTGTGTGTGTGTGTGTGTGTGTGTGTGTGTGTGTGTGTGTGTGTGTGTGTGTGTGTGTGTGTGTGTGTCTTTGTGTTGTGTTCTTGTGTGTGTCTGTGTCTGTGTGAGAGAGAGAGTTTTGGAGTGCATTCTTTTTTCTTTAAGGTGCATTCCATGGTTAACGGTTGTTGTAATGTTGTTATAAAATATTTTTGTTATTTTTGTTCCTAGATAGATGCATTGATGAAAAAAGAATGTCATTACTTTTTAGTGTAACATCTGGACATAAAAATTTGACTTTGACTTTGACTTTTATACACACATATGCACGCACATACTCACGCACGCGCACACACACACGCACGCACGCCCACGCCCACGCCCACGCGTGTAACACACACACACACACACACACACACACACACACACACCACACACACACACACACACACACACACACACACACACACACCACACAGAGAAAAAACAAAGACACGCCAAAAAGAAAGAGAGAAACAGAGAGAGATATAAAATCCTCATGATACTGTCAATACTCGCTAAGATCACAGAAACATCGCACAAAATTGATAGGCAGGCAGTTCCTGGAGTATCTTACCTGCCTGCCATTCCAGAACCTCAGCATGATTAGCCTCTTCAGACGTCAGCACATCCCTTCCGCCATCACCATCAGCCACAGCCAAGTGGTCTCAAGGATTCCTGGTGCTGTGCCAGCCAAATTACAGGCCAAGGTTTCTGTAGAAAAAGGGGGTCAGTAGTCATAATCAGGTTTAAATTTTGGATTGTACGTTTGGCATGGACAAGAGGTAAAATCTTGAACAAGCATCGAGAGAGAGAGAGAGAGAGAGAGAGAGAGAGAGAGAGAGGAGAGAGAGAGAGAGAGAGAGAGAGGAGAGAGAGAGAGAGAGAGAGAGAGAGAGAGAGAGAGAGAGAACTCTGAAATTGCTTAATGTACTTCGGCCTTTGGCCAAAATACATGTCTAGGTAAAAGGGTGGAGAATGGAAAAAAAGAAAACCTAATTAATCATGACTTATCACGAGCTTTGCTTAGATCTTGGCAACACAATAACGCACACCCATGCATGCATATTCATAAACATGCATGAAGTGCTGACAGAGACGAAAATTGCGTACAAACACAGATCAGATGTTTGTATTTATCCTGCTTCTTATAAGACCTCCTGAATCCAATATCACCTGGGAACAAAATTTACAATAACATAATATTTAATCAGGGAGAGTGATAATCAGTCCCTGATTATCACTTTCCCGAAGAAAGGCAACTTACAACTCTGCCAAAACTACCATACCATTCGCCTGATCAGTCATCCAAGCAAAGCCATGCTACGAATCCTCCTGAACAGAATAAAGCCTCAAGCTAAAGAGATCATCAAAGAAGAGCAAGCGAACAACTTTTCAATCTTGGAATAGTCTGCGAGGAATACTTGCAACACCAACAAGATCTTTACCACATCTCTGTGGACTTTAAGAAGGCGTTTGACAGAGTCTGGCATGCAGCTCTCTGGGCAACAATGAGGTTGTATAACATTAATGCCAACCTGATCAGAGCCAAGAACATACCCTGGAGCTGATGTGGGCAGCGACCACGATCTTGAACTGCTCAACATGGAGATGAAGCTGAAGAAGTACCAAGCTGCGCGCACATGTATGAAGTTTGACCTGGAGAAGTTGAGAGATCCAAAAGTTGCTGAAGTTTTCCAGGCACAGCTCGGGGGCAGGTTTGCGGCACTCAACATCTTGAACAACGACATCAACGACCTCACCAACAGCTTCAACGAGGCAATCCGAGTAACAGGAGAGGAGGTACTTGGCCGCGAGAGAAAGAAACACAAACCCTGGACCTCAAATGACATCCTTGACCTGTGTGACAAGAGAAGATCCTTGAAGAAAACCAAACACTCCACCCGCAAGATGCAGCAAAGTACCGTGAGACCAACAATCTGGTGAGAAAGAAAATGAGAGAGGCAAAAGGGCAATGGATCAATGAACAGTGCGAGAACATCGAGGCAGGCATGATAAAGGGGAACAGCAAACACGCCTACGACACCCTAAAGAAGCTCACAAAGGCGCAGCAAAATAAATCCTCAGTCATCTAGGATTGTTCAGGCAACCTGCTGACTGAAAGCTCAGCAGTTCTGAATAGATGGTCACAGTATTGCTCGGACCTGTACAACCACCCCTTACAGCCCGACCACAGCCTGATTGATGAGGACTCAACACCACAGAGGGAACCATCACCACTACCAGTGCTGAAGGAAGAAGTGGAGGAAGCTATCCGTAGTTTACCAAGAAGTGGAGGAAGCTATCCGTAGTTTACCAACTGGAAAGTCAACTGGAGCAGACAACATACCAGCAGAGCTGCTCAAGAATGGAGGGGAACACCTGGTCACTGTCATTACATCTCTTTGTCAGAAGATATGGGCGACAAAACAGTGGCCAGCAGAATGGACACAGTCTCTTATTATCCCCCTGCCCAAGAAAGGAAACCTCCGTCAGTGCCAGATTTACAGAACGATCAGCCTCATTAGCCACACCAGCAAGATCATGTTAAGAGTGATACTGAACAGACTCAAAAAGGAGGCGGAAGAGCATCTGGCAGAAGAACAAGGGCAGGAAGGAGCACGGTAGAACAAATTTTCAGTTGCCGAATCCTGATGGAGAAGCATCTGCAACATCAGAGGGACTTGCTACACAACTTCATTGACTTCAAGAAGGCCTTTGACAGAGTGTGGCATGCAGGCCTTTGGCAAGTCCTCAGGAAGTTTGGCATTGAGGAGGGTCTCATCCAGATCATAGAAGCGCTGTACAACACCTCCAGCAGTGCAGTTCTCCTTAACGGCCAAGTAGGAGACTACTTCAAGACCACAGTCGGCGTCCGTCAGGGCTGCTTGCTCTCTCCAACTCTCTTTAATCTATTCCTGGAGAACATCATGAGGGAAACACTTTACGACTTCCACTCTACCATCTCAATAGGAGGGCGACCCATTAACAACCTGCGCTTCGCTGACGATATTGATCTCATGGGAGGCAACAACAAGGAACTCCAAGACCTTACCAACAGACTGGTAGACAGAGCAGGCGCATATGGGATGGAAGTCAGCACGGAAAAAAGTTTTTTTTTGTTGTTTTTTTTTGCTGCCTCGTCTTCTGTGACGCTCCCGTACTGCTGTTCCCACGCCGCTCATTTCAATCTCCCCGCCACAGCCATACCCAGATTTGTTGTGTCTCACCCCGGGGCCGGGAGTCCACAGGGAGCACATTAATATTAGGCCGCCGCAGGGCCACCAGCCAGAGGGGCCTTGCACTTCTGCTGGGTCACTTTGGTGGTGTTCAGTAGTGCCTGTTCTGAGCTAACATTCGCAGGACACCACCTACTAAGCCCCCTACTAACGACAGTATTAGCTCAGTCGCGGAGCCAGACTGAGTGAGCCACCCACCCAAGGACCGCCTCCCCGCGAACCTCCAACCCCAAAGGCTTTGACACAAATTCATCACAGGCACAGAAGCGTATGGGGAAACCGAATCTGAGGTCACTATGAGACCAGAGCAACGGAGCCCACCGAATCAGAGGCAATTTTTATTATTGCATGATGATCAATGATGATGAGGACGATGTAATGATGCTGCTGTGGAGGTGCATCCGCTTTGAGACTACTTGACAGGGTTGTTCTCTACGCTTACTGTCATAATATATCCCGGCATCAACCAGGCCCGAGAGATACAGACACCTGCAGTGTTGGTCAGGTAATTTGAGCAACACTCTCAAATTCGCATCCGTAAAGTGGATGAAGCTCGACTGTGTGGTCCCAGTCTCCCCACTGAGCCCACAGCACACTCACTCTGGGTAGGAGCCGGTCGGAGCCCGAAAAAATCCTATGACTTATGGGATTCGAACCTGCGACCTTCCAGTCCGGAATCCAAGGCGCTAACCACTGCGCCATGGTGGCTGGTTAAAGAGTAAAGTATTGGTCAACAGTGCAAACGACACCACAGCACAGATCTACATGAATGGCTAGCAGCTGGAAGAAGTAGACGCTTTCAAATATCTTGGCGCTACCCTCATGAAAGATGGATGCTCCACCACAGAGATCAAGACCAGGCTAGCCATGGCAACATCAGCTATGGCAAAACTGAACAAGATATGGAGAAGCTGACAACATCAGCTTCAAAACAAAAGTCAAATTGTTCAGATCCCTGGTCATCTCCATCTTGCTCTACAGCTGCGAAAGTTGGACAATGACCGTTTGAAACCACCAAGCGGATCCAGACGTTCGAGACAAAAGGCTTCAGGCAACTGCTTGGAATTTCCTGGAAGGATAGGAAAACAAACACCTTTGTGCGAAGTCAAGTCGCACTGATGGCTGGCCCTCAGGAACCCCTACTAGCCACTGTCAAGGAAAGGAAGCTGGCATGGTTCGGCCATGTCACACGCCACAACACCCTCCCCAAGACAGTCCTACAAGGAACGCTAGAAGGTGGCAGACGCCGAGGCAGACAAACCAAAAGCTGGATGGATAACATCAAGGAGTGGACCCACCTGAACAGTCCAACACTCATTTGGAAGGCGGAGGACAGGGCTGGATGGCGACGGCTGGCTGCAGAATCGTCTCTCATGTCTCCTCCACGACCATTCCGGTCATGAGAAAGAAGAGAAAGAAGAAGATCAGAGCAATATAATGCCCTATAACAAGGCAACCAGCGCTGTCTGCTGTAACAACAACATAGGAGATTGGTTCCGAACCACAATTGGAGTACGCCAAGGATGCCTGATCTCTCCCACCCTCTTCTACGTCTTCTTAGAAAGAATATTGGCTGATGCACTTGAAAGTCATGAGGGAGCAGTCAGCAATGAAGGCAGGACAATCGCAAACTTATGTTTTGCCGATGACATCGATGGCCTAGCTGGAGAGCTTGTCAGCCTGGTTAATCACCTTGATAAAGCCTCATCAGCGTATGGCATATAGATCAGTGCAGAGAAAATCCAGCTGATGACAAATAGTGCCAATGGCATCAGCAACGACGTAATTGTAGATGGTAAATAATTGGGGCCCAGTCCATGGCTTCAAATATCTGAGAGCATAGTATCAGATGAAGGATAAAATACCTGACATTCTCCCCAGGATAGCCCAGACAACAGCTGCAATGACCAAACTTAAAGCCCATTGGAATGATAAGAATATAACCATCAGCTTCAAGATCAGACTGGTGCGTTTCCTGATCATGTTCATATTTTTGTAGGCATGTGAAAAATAGACCATACCAGCAGACATTGAAAGAAGGATACAGGCAATGGAAATGAGATGCTTTCGCAAACTCCTTGGCATTTCATACAGAGATCACATCACAAATGAAGAAGTAAAAACTAAAATAAAGAATGTCATCCATATGAAGAGTTCCTAACTACAGTGAAAAAACGCAAGCCAAAGTGGTACGGGCATGTCACACGATCATCTGGACTGGCCAAGACAGTCTAACAGGGAGCATTAAGGGGAGGGAGACGAAGAGGCAGAAGAGGAAACGATGGGAAGACAACATCAGAGAGTGGACAGGCCTTGGGTAGAACGACCTACTACGGATGGCGGAGGACCGTGGGGAGTGGAGGAAGCTGGTTGCAAAATCTTCAGTTGTGCCCCCACTATCCACGGGAATACGAGACAGGTGAAGGTGAATACTTAATATTGTTGCTAGTCTACCCCATAAAAACGATCATCAAGTACACCATACATCCAGTCAGTTGAAATTAATTGAATTCATAAACTGTTGTATTTTCAAAAAATAGTGCCCATACCTGAAAAAAGTGCCCACTAAATATAATTTTGCCAACCATTAGTTGATACAATGGGACAAGATTTCCGCATTAGTATGCAAAAAAAACAAGTTACATAAACAACAGCAGTTACACACACACACACACACACACACACACACCACACACACACACACACACACACACACACACACACACACACACACACACACACACACACAGAGAGAGAGAGAGAGAGGAGAGAGAGAGGAGAGAGAGAGAGAGAGGAGAGAGAGAGACAGAGAGACGAGAGAGAGAGAGAGAGAGAGACACCAGAGAGAGAAGAGAGAGAGAGAGAGAGAGAGAGAGAGGAGAGAGAGAGAGAGAGAGAGAGAGGAGAGAGATTTCTATAATGTTAATTATTAAAGAAGGAGGAAAAAGGAAGGAAAAAATTAGTAGTATGTGGTTGTAACATTTCCCTCATTAATTCTAATTTCAAAAAGCATTATTCAATGTTTACCCAGTCGCCACAGCCTTACAGCCTTGACCAAACTGTTACCCCCTGGTTGCCAAACTGTTACCCCCTTTCTCCTTTAAGAGCTCTTGAATTGCTGGCCTTAATCTGTGCATAAGCAAAATTCATGAATCTCCCGTAACAAGCATAAACAGACATGTGCGAAGACCCTGGTGCAAGCATAAATAAACGTGCCACCCAGTCACGACAGCACGTGACCAGTCCAGGGAGACAAACACATCTGGTCAACCCAGACCTGAGAGAAATCAAAAGTTAGTCTCTTACCTCCAGGTGTGACTGCTTATCTCCCTAGTCTCTGAAGATGGGTTGTGGAACTTGTTGGAAAGAAAATTAGAGATAATAACAGTGACAGCCTGAATGTCTTGACCAGGAAAAGAAAGTAAAGGTTAAAAAAAGGAGAATACTAGAGGCAACGAAGTCGATTGAAAAAGTTAGGGAACCAGTCAAACTGAATGGCGTTTTACTTGTTTTCAATTGCTGAGGAATGTTTTATTGTAATCAGCATCATCAGACCCTTGACCAAGGTGGTCGTAGGGGGGTTATGAGGGAGCATGCTGGTAGACAGATAGCTCTGACCCTGAAAATGTTATATATGCTAGTGTATGTACAATACACAACAATGTTAAAACACACAATTGGGAAGCCACTTCACTACCAACTATCACAGAGTGAAACAAAACCCTGCTTCCATGCTGGATTCTTTTATGTTTGCAAAACACGTCAAAAATGAACGAACTACAGAATTACTGGTGAGCACTATTGGTCTTATTTACGTGTACGCACATACACAGAATGATTATCGTACTGGTGCTTCTGAAGACAATTCCACTTGAAACACAGTAAGACTTCCCACTCAGAAAGTAATGGAAATTGAAACATGCAATTCATATAATTAAGCAAAAGGAACACCAACATTTACAATGAAAATCTCCCCTCAAATCTTTCTGTCAAAGTGGATCGGCGGCCAAGAGGTAAAGCGCCTCCCTAGAGAGCGAAAAGTCCAGGTTGGAAGTGTGCGTGGTTCGAACCCCGTTTGGTCCCAAAATTTTCCCTAGGTCCATTATACCATGAGTAGTACTCTGAGTGCTAGTCTTTCGGATGAGACAATAAACTGAGGGACCGTGTGTTACACAATATTATTCAGCGCACGTAAAAGAACCAACAGCAATAAAAGAGTTGTCCTTGGCAAAATTCTCAAGAAGAAATCCCCTCTGACAGTGACACAAAGTAGTACAGTCGCTGACAGGAAAAGGGAAAAATAATGGGTAGTGCTCCCCTTGTCCTCTCCCCGGGGACAACAGCCTGAATTTCACGGAGAGAAATATGGCCTCACCTAATGTGGTGTAAGATGTAATACATCAATGTAAAAATTTACAAAAGATAATTAGTTGGACATAATTTGCATGGAAAAACATGGTTCAGCCGATCGTTTCTGTTGACAGACCCAGACAAGGGACTATACAGAATGCCGTCGTCCAAGTCATTAACTTGTCGACCCACGGCTTGTCTAAGCTTTAAACCACACCTGACACAGACACAAGCCAACCTTCTTTCTCTTTCATTCCTTACAATCTATAAGCAAACACACACACATACACACACGCGCGCGAACACACACACACACACACACACACACACACACACACACACACACACACACACACACACACACACACACGCACAATGAAACGCACATAAATACACACGCACACGCCCATGCTTGCACACAAACACGCTCACACACACATACACACACGCGCGCGTGCGCGCGCGCACACATACAGGCAAACACACACACGCACACACACACAGAGGCACAACACGTGCACACACACACATACATACACATGCACACGCGCATGCTTGCACACACGCATGCTTGCACCCCCACACACACACTTTCTCTCTCTCTCGCGCGCGCGCGTACACAACACACACACACACACACACACACACACACACACACACACACACACACACACACACACACGGAGACGGGATAGCCTAATGGTCAGAACATTACGCTCGCAATTTGACGAACCGGGCTCGATTCCCGTTCGAGGCGATTTTTCTCCTGGAGTTAACATCAGTGCTGACTCCACTCTCCCCACAAAGTCCTTCGATGAGATTATAAACCGAGGTCCTGTGTGTGAACGCACGCAGAACATCTTGCGCACACGTCAAATCCTGTTCTGCTTTTCGTAAGAGATGACATTTACAAAACTGCACACACACGGGGACTGGATGTAAAAAAGCACAAGAGTGCTTATCCCATTATCCTCGATATAAAAGAATAAAATAAATGAAATAAAAACATGCACACGCACATAAATGCACTCACTCACTCATCCATATAAGTACGCACACGCGCACACACACACGAACGTACTCACTCACCCACATAAGTACACATATACGTTCGCGCGCTCACACATACACACACGCGCGCGCACGTGCGTGCGCGAACACACACACGAACACCCACATAAACGCAAACACACACACACACACACACACTTACTCCTCAGACAATTCGATAAAATAGGACAACGCCCCCCACCCACAGCAGCTGATAGCCACTCCTCAGACCCACACTGTTGCTGTGCCTGATCCCTCTCTAATGTCTTCCTGAGTACCAGATAGCAGAGTTCACATTGAAGACAGCAACACAGAGGAGACAGGCTTGCCAACAAGACAAAAATGTGTTTCTCCTTTCTTTGTCCTTTATTTTTCCTGTGGTATTTTCTGTACCTGTATGCTAACTTTGCTTGCTTGGCTTATTTTGCCTCTCAGCTTTTGTCATTTTCCTGTTCTGCTGTTACCAGGCTGCTCATTTCAATTTCTCTGCTCAAGCCACACGCAGCAGATTTGTTGTTACACTATCAAGGTCAGAAATCTACAGGGAGGCCATCAATGTCGGGCCACTGTGGGGCCACCAGCCAAAAAAAGGGCATACACATGCATAAATCTAACGTCACTCAGTAGGGCCTTGTCAAGAGTGCTAAATTTAGCGCACTCCCTCCTTTTACCAAGTCCATGTGCGTTCAGCTTCTGCTATAAATAGCACCAGCTGGCCCCAACTGTGCTGGGATGGGATACTCAGCAGCTGAGAGGAGCTGAAAGTAGGAGAAACTGACAGCTGTGCATACATTGGTGCTGCATCACTTTGGTGCTGTTCAATAGCATCTGTTCTGAGCTTACATACCCAGGACACTGACTGACTCAGCCCTCTACTGACAACAGTAGTCGCTCATTCTCAGTGTCCAGTGAGCCAGACGCTCAGTCGGGACTGGGGAGGGGACCACAACACCCACACCCCCTCCCCCTCCAATGGCTGTCTCCTGAGAACCTCCAGCCCTGAGTGCTATGGATGAGCGAATCAGGGCTGCACTCTACACTTCCTATCATGATGTTAACTCCCTGTCAACTAGGCCACAAGAGAGAGAGAGAGAGAGGAGGAGAGGGGGGGGGGGGGGCAAGGCAAAGGCAAGGCAAATTCTTTTATTAGAGGATTATGAATAGCACTCGTGTGCTTTTTTCACATCCAGTCCCCACACTTTTCAGGGATAACATCAAGATAAAAAACAACAACCTCTAACTAAACAACAAAAATAATAATGATCCAAGTACCAAGAGCAAGAAACCATACCAGATATCAAACAACAGGCAAGAAATAAGACAGAAATGCAATAATAATAATAATAATTAATAATAATAATAATAATAATATAAAAAAGGCACTCATTCAGAAACGAAAATAAGTAAGAATCAATGATGAAAAAAGCGCAATAAATAAAGAGCAAACATGAGAATATGATGAGGTAAATGACTGAAAACATCAATCCACCACCATCTATCGACAAAATAAGTCATATAAAGCATAACATTTTGATAAAAGGGTAGAAAAACAACAACTCAAACACACACACACACACTTACACACACACACACACACACACACACACACACACACACACACACACACACACACACACACACACACACACACACACACACCACTCACTCACTCACTCACTCACAGGTTCGCCTGCATGTCAATAAACTTCATTCTAAAGGAAAAATATGCCTTGAGTTTTAGATAAAATCATGTAGTGGAACACAATAGGAACCTATCCGCTGTAGGGCATATATATGCTAACACCTCAGTCTTATGATTAAGGTCATAAGAATCACGTTCATAACCATATCGTAATCATGATGGACATAGTTCTTCAGCCTACTTAAATGGATCATTAATTGAGTTTACACAATATATATTACATTTAACATACATGATTATTAAAATAGAGAGTACAAAATATGAAAAAAACATTTCTCAATATGGATGGTAAACATTCTTAGACAATAGGCGACACATTCAGAGGAGAGAGAGAGAGAGAGAGAGAGAGAGAGAGAGAGAGAGGAGAGGAGAGAGAGAGAGAGAGAGAGAGAGAGAGAGAGAGAGAGAGAGAGAGAGAGATTGATTTGATTTGATTTGATCTATTCTTTTATATCGAGGATAATGGAAAAAGCACTCTTGTGCTTTTTAACATCCAGTCCCCTCAACCGGACTCGACCCGTGTCGTCAAATTGAGAGCGCAATGTTCTGACCACTGGGCTATCCGTCCCCTGGGCCAGAGAGAGAGAGAGAGAGAGAGGAGAGAGAGAGGAGAGGAGAGAGAGAGGAGAGAGAGAGAGAGAGAGAGAGAAGGGGGGGGGATGCCGACACCTGCAGTGTTGGTCAGGTACTTTGAGCAATACTGTCAGGATGCCAATGTAAACCTCACCTCAGACAGTCACGGACTGTAAGTGCAGACACCCAGGAATGCGGAAATGCTGAAACTGACAACCTGTATCTGGCTAAATCCGGACAGTCAAGGCCACAGAGCATGATTTGCACGTGCAGATAACGAGGAATGCGGAAATGCGACATCCTCTACCAGACGGCAATGCCACAGAACACGAATAGCACGTGCAGATAACGAGGAATGCGGAAATGCGACATCCTCTACCAGACGGCAATGCCACAGAACACGAATAGCACGTGCAAATAACGAGGAATGCGAAACGGTGAAACTGACACCCCCTCTTTGGGCTGAACCTAGAGAGAGGGTCAAGGGCACAGAACCTGGATACAAGGGGAAATAGTAAAACTGGCATTAGCTTTTAGCATAACAACACGTACTCTCAAAAACCCATTCGAGTCGAAATGTGGCTGCCTATATGGCGAGATACATGAAAACAGCCATAAAAGAATTTTGATTGATTTTTCATTTATCTATTTATTTATTTACACCAAGGATAATGGAATAAGCAGTCTTGTGCTTTTTTTTTTATATCCAGTCCCCGTGTATATGCAGTTTTGTAAATGTCATCTGTTCCCACCGGCACACAATGGCCTACTCTTACGAAAAGCGGAACAGGATTTAATGTGTGCGCAAGATGTTCTGCGTTCGGTTTAAAGTCTCATCCGAAAGTCTTTTGGGGGGAATGGAGTCAGCACTGATGTTAACTCCAGCAGAAAAATCTCCTCGAACTAAAGTATACTAAAGGTTTAACAGCAATTCTAAGCTGGACGAAGGAGATAGAATGCATGACCTTAGGGAAACACCTTACAACAATAACAATGACACTGACAACATAAATGGCAACAGGAATAACATCAAACAACAAGTAATACAGCAGTAAAATAAAAATAAGAAAGGCAGCAACTGGGACAATAATAACTCTCACCTACTGATAATTTAAAACTTTGAAAATGAACATCATCTCATTTTTATAATTTCATTCTATATCTTTAAAATGAATCTTTTCTATTTTCAGGAGCTTCTGTGGGTGAGCAATGAATGCAATCAGCAAGAGGCCTTATCTAAAACAAAACGAAAAACAAAAAAGAAGAAGAAAACATCATTAATGTTAATTATGTTCCTTTCATGGGCTCACTGAAGCCTGGAATACAAAATCATTGAAACTTAATCACTCTGTAACATGTTCATGTTCCCGTGAATGCTCCTTTACCTCTCTGTTTCCCTCTCTGTCTCTGTCTGTCTGTCTGTCTGTCTGTCTGTCTCTCTCATCTCTCAACAAATAGCTCATCCTGACAGTCTGCCTTAGCTATAGGTGAAGCAGGACAGGGAAGCAAACTGACGCAGTCACACCACGCTGAAGCTGTCACTTGATAAACATCATTGCTTTTAGCTTCTTGTTACCACGTTCTCCTTTTCTTCTTGTCATCCGGGTTTCTTTTCTGATTTGTTGCTAATAGTGTAAACATCTCACAGCTTTACAGTGGAGATGTAAGGGAAATCCTGTACATGCATTAGGTGGGCAAGCTGCTGCTTTGTTGTCGGGCGCTATGTTGTTCCATGCATCACAACATTTAGTATGGAAATCGCTCTTTGTTTGTGCATAGCTCCAAATGTCTGAAATGCTCTCCATTAGTTCTCTCTCTCTCTCTCTCTCTCTCTCTCTCTCTCTCTCTCTCTCTCTCTCTCTCTCTCTCTCTCTCTCTCTCTCTCTCTCTCTCTTCTCTCTCTCCAGAACCATCCTGTTTTGAATGTTCAGACATCTAGTAGCATGAAACATATAAGAATGAAGGAGGAGGGGGGAACTAATTCGAGGAGCTATAGGATTGTGGTTTGTGCAGTCATCGTATTTTCACTGTACAACGCCAAAATAAAGGGGGAAAAACCACTATCCGAGTTTTAAAAGAAAATACCCCGAACTCTTTTCTGCCCCTCAAATAAAAGCATACTCCAAAACAACAGTTTGCAAAGAGTGTATGCGATGCAGTAAAATGATCACCGATTGTTTAATCGGTGCCATGCAGATCAGGTGTAGACAAATATACAGTGATGCATCTATTTTTCGACTTGTCCAAAAAAACACTATGTCACGTTTGCTTTTAAGATTTTGATCACTATTGTAATGTTAAGAAACAGTAATCTTTTTGCCAATTTCCCACTAATCTCTGAATGTGAAACAGATACACGTGCAGATAGGAAAAGAAAAAAACCATAAAGGGTGACGCTGCTTTTGTGGTGACATACTCTCCCCAGGGAGAGCAGTACGAATTTCATTCAAAGAAATCTACTGTGGCTTTAAAAGGTACACATGTACAGGCTATACAGATGATTGATTTGGGTCAACGGGACCGGGGTTAAAGTAATGCAGCATGAAGGTTAAAGAATAATCCGGTTTTTCTTTGCTTTCTTGAGGAATAAACAACAAAGAAAGTAGCAATGCACAAACCTGCACCCCTTTCCTCCTAGAAGTAGCTTTTCTGGAAAAAAGGCAAATACACAAACACATATAGGTCAAAAGTGAAAGAAAAACAAGAATAGCAATAAAAGTGGCACAACAGAAAAGAGAGAAAGACAGCAGGAACGCCAACAACAACATCAACACACAAATAGAGAAGAAGAAGAAGAAGAAGAAGAAGAAGAAGAAGAAGAAGAAGAAGAAGAAGAAGAGAAGAAGAAGAAGAAGAAGAAGAAGAAGAAGAAGAAGGAGAGAGAAGAAGAAGAAAGAAGAAGAAGAAGAAGAAGAAGAAGAAGAAGAAGAGAGAGAAGAAGAGAAGAAGAAGAAGAAGAAGAAGAAGAAGAAGAAGAAGAAGAAGAAGAAGAAGAAGAAGAAGAAGAAGAAGAAGAAGAAGAGAGAAGAAGAAGAAGAAGAAGAAGAAGAAGAAGAAGAAGAAGAAGAAAGAGAAGAGTGGAGGAGAAGAAGAAGACACACATCTTTCTGGCTGGAAGCAAGAGAAAACACTTCGTCAATAAATGCATGCTTTTGGTTTTAATTTTACATATATACAGAAAGATAACAGACCACAAAAGGCTGTGCAACATAAAAAATCTAGCTAGTGCTTTTGTACAAATATTTTGCTAAATCAAAATATACGTCTTTAGGTTTCGACCATTTTTTTTTTAAATTTCAAGTATAAGTGGCTGCTTGGCCAGTACACATATCCTATTGGTGTACTTCCTTATTTTGAAAAAGATAGTTTACATAGATATAGTTCTTTTACAATCAGCATGTTTCTTGCTCCCTTTTTAGGAAACAAATCCGTTGTTTTACCCTTATGTTGATATGATATAAAATTCGGATGAGAAAGAGAGACCATTTGTTCTAGTTTTTTGTCAGAGTTCAATGTATATAGTTAGATACTACAGGTTCTTCGTGATCTGGTCTGTTTTTACTGTGGGTATCCTCCAGAGACCAGCACACGGCGCTCCTTATGTGTAGGGGGAGAGAGAGAGAGAGAGAAGAGAGAGAGAGAGAGAAGAGAGAGAGGAGAGAGAGGAGAGAGAGAAGAGAGAGGTGAGAGAGAGAGAGAGAGAGAGAGAGAGAGAGAGAGAGAGAGAGAGAGAGAGAGAGAGAGAGAACACTGAACACTGAACACTGAAAAGTTTTATTGTACATCGGCCTTAGGCCATTATACAAAACATGTTTGAGGCAGGGGGAAGGTAAACATCATAGTAGAAAACAATTCCATCCATTCATCATTTCCAATTCTGCAATTACATGAGTCACATTCAATGCCCTCTAGTTAACATCATCCCCATCATCATTTTTATCAGGTATATAATCACTGCCATCAGCATCGTCATTATCCATATCTACAGCTGCGGCAAGTATATCAATATCGCCATCATTACTGTCATCATCTACGTCATCATTGTCAAAATCATTCTCTTCGTCATCTGCACTATCATCCTCCTCTTCAACCTATATAATTATCATCGTCACGGTTATCGTCTTCAGTGTCTACACAATAGTCACGATCATAATCCTTGTCTTCTTCATCACTGTTTCCATCGTCATCTTTAACTTCTTCATCACAGTCACCACTACCACAGTCACTTTCCACACCTACACCATCGTTACCATCATCACCTTTAGTAACCAAATCATCATACCATCATCACCATTAGTGATCACATCATCATTACCGTCATCATCATCATTAGTATTCATATCCTGATAACCATAAGTACCTCCTTCAACGGTTCTACCATCTACATCCTCCTCTATAATCACCACCTTCCATACTTACATCACCATCAGTATCATCTTCAGAATTCAACATTTACATCACCACCATCAGTATCATCTTCAGAATTCAACATTTACATCACCATCACCAATCTCTTCAACATTTAAATCACCATCATCTTCAGCATTTACATCACCATCACCTTTATCCCCCACATTTACATCACCATCATCTTCAGCATTTTCACCCCCATCACCATCCTCTTCAACATTTACATCACCATAATCATCATCTTCAGCATTTCCATCACATCATCTTCAACATTTCCATCACCAGCACCATCATCTTCAGCATTTACATCACCATTATTTTCAACGTTTACATCACCAACATCTTCAGCATTTCCATCACTAGCATCATCAGCATTTACATCACCATCATCTTCATCATTTACATCACCATCATCTTCAGCATTTACAATCACCATCATCTTCAGCATTTATATCACTATCATCTTCAGCATTTACAATCACCATCATCTTCAGCATTTACATCACCATCATCTTCAGCATTTACAACACCAGCACCATCATCTTCAGCATTTACAACACCATCATCCTCAGCATTTACATCACAAGCACCATCCTCTTCAGCATTAACATCACCATCATCTTCATCATTTACATCACCATCAGCTTCAGCATTTGCATCACCATCATCTTCAGCATTTACATCACCAGCATCTTCAGCATTTACATCACCAGCATCTTCAGCATTTTCATCTCATCATCTTCAGCATTTACATCACCATGCATCTTCAGCATTTACATCACCATCATCTTCAGCATTTTCATCACCATCATCTTCAGCATTTACATCACCATCATCTTCAGCATTTATATCACCATCATCTTCAGCATTTACATCACCAGCATCTTCAGCATTTACATCACCAGCATCTTCAGCATTTACATCACCAGCATCTTCAGCATTTACATCACCATCATCTTCAGCATTTACATCACCATCATCTTCAGCATTTTCATCACCATCATCTTCAGCATTTACATCACCATCATCTTAGCATTTATATCTCCATCATCTTCAGCATTTACATCACCATCATCTTCAGCATTTACATCACAATCACCATTATCTTCAACATTTATACCACCAGCACTATCATCTTCAACATTAACATCACAATCACCATCATCTTCAACATTTATCACAATCACCATCACCTTCAACGTTTACGTCACAATCACCATCATCTTCAACATTTACATCACAATCACCATTATCTTCAACATTTACACCACCAGCACTATCATCTTCAACATTTACATCACCATCACCATCCTCTTCAACATTTACATCACCATCTTCTTCAGCATTTGCATCACCAGCATCTTCAGCATTTACATCACCATCATTTTCAGCATTTACATCACCAGCGTCATCCTCTTCAACATTTACATCACCAGCATCTTCAACATTTACATCACCATCACCATCATCTTCAACATTTACATCACAATCACCATCATCTTCAACATTTACATCGCCAGCATCTTCAGCATTTACATCACCATCACCATCATCTTCAACATTTACATCACCATCATCTTCAGCATTCACATCACCAGCACCATCATTTTAAACATTCACACCACCTTCATCTTCAACATTTACATCACCAGCACCATCATCTTCAACATTTACGTCACCATCACCATCACCATCATTTTTAACATTCACATCACCATCACTTTCAACATTTATATCACCAACACCATCCTTTTCAACATTTACATCCCCAGCACCATCATCTTCAGCATTTATAACACCATCATCTTCAACATTTGCACCACCAGCACCACCATCTTCAACGTTTACACCACCAGCATCATAAATATGTCCACCACTATGCCCACCATCATCACCTGGTTACTATTATCAGAATGACCATCCCGCTGCACAACAGCCCACATGAAAATGGATTCTGATACAGCTCGATCTGTCTATGTCGGCCTCCCTCAACAGAACACTCTCACATATCATTATACATTGTTACAAAACATAATAAGGGCAAGGAACATCCAGTGTCTCAATCGCAATTAAAAAAGAATCAAGCAAAATTGTCATATTGACATCATCATCCTTGCAGTAACAAAATCACCACCAACGCATTTGGAAATCAACAAAAGTATTAGGCCAAGCCCAAATAGAATAGCAAATTTAAATGACACACCTCTTTCGTCTATTGACAGAATGGAAAACATACCGGGAAACACCATGCATCTGATGGGGATTTTTTTTACTTCCAACAAAACATGTAGAGAAAATTGAGCTATAATCACCAAGGAACTTAGCTCTAAGATCAGAGTACATGGGGCAGTCAAACAAAAAGTGCATTTCATTTTCAGTCATTGACTTACAAAAAGGACAGGTTTTATCTTGCAAAGAGTCACTATACCGATGAATATTTGCATTTAAAGGCAGGACGTTAAATCTAACCTGGGCAATAGCTACCCTGAAGCAATAAGTATCAACATCGTGTATGTATTTTTCACTTTCAAAAATCATTTTAAAGGATCTATAACTTTCATATCTATCCCGATATCTAACTGTAGAAGTCCATTCCTGAATAAAAATATCAATAAGTCTCTGTTTAAACTGCTTCAAAAATGCTTTGGTATCGCCGACACCTTGTTGCAACCAGACAAAATGAAATCCTGTTTCACATAAAATTACCCTGATTTTAGATACCCAACAAATTTTCCCATTTCTATCTAGATCAAGAAGCATCTCATATGCTTTATAGGGTAACCTTTCGTTTTCCATTTGAATAAGTCTGAACCAATACCTTAAGACTGATACACAAGAATTTACATAGAGAGGGTATCTTCCCAGATCACCATAAACCATCTTGTTAGGAGTTCTGACTGGGACACCTAAAAATCTTTTACAAGCTAACATGTGAACTTTCTCTAAATGATCTAGCTTATACAACCCCCAGATTTCAGATGAATAGAGTAAAACAGATTGTACTTTAGCATCAAATATTTTGAAAAAAGTATAGGCAGTCATTTCTTTATATTTCTGAAATGCTCTGTTTAATTGAATGGCTGCCCTTTTGCCTTTAACTATCAGATGTTCAGTACCTTTCTTTATACTAGTCATTGTGTGAAATTAAACCCTAAGTAACAATAATTATTTACAACATCCAGCTTTCTTCCATCAAACACCCATTGTTCACGTCGCCCTAAATAACCCCCTTTTCTGAAAACCATAATTTTAGTTTTATCAGTATTTACGTTCAATTTCATTTCTTCACAACATTTATGTAATACATTTAGCTGCTTTTGTAAGCCGTGTGGACTTGTTGACAATAAGGCCACATCATCAGCAAAAAACAATATAAATAATTCCAAAAAGTCTGGTAGAATCTGGATACCATGTTTACCTTTGGCATTCATATGGTCAGATAACTGATTTATAAATACAGAAAACAAAGTTGGGCTTAACACGCAGCCTTGCCGTACTCCAACAGGACAATGAAAAAATTCTGTAAACTCATCATTTGCACGTACACATGACAACAATGAAGAATACATTGATTTTAAGCACATCATAAACCTCCCTTTCACACCTTGTGTTTTCATACATTCCAAAAGTTTTCTATGTTGTACAGAATCAAAAGCTTTTCTGAAATCCACAAAAGCAACATAAAGTTTTCTTCCTTTTTTTTGAGTACATTTCTGAATAACTGCATATAAGTTAAATATCTGGTCAATAGTCGAATAACCTTTACGGAAACCTGCCTGGCTTTCAGAAATCATATTGTTATTTTCTAACCATTTATATAATCGTTTGTTCAAAATTGTTGTAAAACATTTTGAGATAATGCTTAATAATGATACACCCCTGTAATTGTCTGTGTTATCACGATTACCTTTTTTATGAATTGGAATTATTATAGCCTTAGACCACTCTTTTGGGTATATGCCAGATGAAAAAATGACATTGAACATCTTCATCAAAAAAGCTATCACATCCCTACTGCCAACCTTTAACATTTCAGCTGTTATACCATCTATTCCACTTGCTTTTCCCAATTTCAACTTGCGTATTGCTTCTAAGACTTCTAATTCGGATATGTCCCTATTTAAAATATGTTCAGTGTCTTCCAATAAGTCTGCTGTAATGTTACTATTATCATCAATTCCATCATGACTTTGAAAAACATCTTTGAAATGAGTAAACCAGTTCTCAGTACTAATACTACTATATATTTTCTCAGTGTTTCCACATCCCATGCTTCTAACCTGACTCCAAAACTTTGAAGAATCATTTATGTTTTTCACTAAGGATTCAACTTTTTGCTTTCTGTAGTTTTGCTTCTTAGTTTTTAGTAATTTTTTGTACTGTTTCCTTTTCTCAACATACTCTATTCTGTCATCTTCATGTCTAGTTACTCTGAAATGGTTCAGTTTTGCTCGGCTTTCTTTTTTTTAGCATTTGGCATTCATTATCAAACCATGGAGATTTCTTTATGTTGTGCATGCAAACCCTTTTGTTCATACAAGTACTGGCATCTTTTAAACATTTTACAAACATATCTAGGGCACTTTCTACATTGTGTTCTAGAGCATCTGTGGCCAACAAAAGTCTACTTTGGATCTCTTCGCTTCTTAAGGCATTAAGAAATTTGTCTTCTTTATCTTTACTCCATACAAGTTTATCATATGGCTCATTCTTCTTTGCATAGTCTGTAGGTTTTGAAAAGTTACAAGCAATCCCTACTTCCATACTGACTGGTAAATGATCAGACTCTATCATATTTTCTACATTCAGAGAGAGTACATTAACAGCTGTAAATAAATCAAAGGATGCTATGAAATAATCTACTGGTACTTGAACCAGATGGGGATATAAATGTGCAGCTATCATCAAAACCTGCTTTGCAGAGACCATTCAAAATAACACAGTCAAACATATTGCACAATTCAAGAAGTTGGTTACCAAACATGTTAGTCTGCATATCTTGCGACTTCCTTAACAGTTCCGACTCAACAAATCCTTGAAAGGTTTTGAAATCATTGTCATCATTTGAAGCACTGCAGTTATAGTTATAAGTTGCTGTTCGAGCATTAAAGTCCCCCATTAGTAGAAGATAGAAATCATCATACTCACTTTGGAGGTCCAATATGCAGTTTTCCAAAACTTCTATCCCATAAATGTCATGTCTTGATTTCCAAAAAGGTGAGTCACTTGGAGGAATATATGAGCAAACAACAAAAACATCTTTGTCAACACCAGCCAAATCTTAACATCTTTAACAATAGTATTTCATTTTCAACATCAACTTTTTCAATAAAAGATGACAATGATTTCCTAACCAAAACAATTACTCCTCCCAAGTACCTTCCCTGGTGTGAAAGCTTTCTAGCTTTTGAAACAAACAACAAATAATTATGAAAAACAGGAAAATCAACATCAGTTGCAATAAACGTTTCTGTTAGACAAATAATATCATACTTCAAAAGAAAACTAACAAAGTCTGCATTATCTAACTTAGGTAAAAGACCATGCACGTTGTAATTGAAAAATTTAACATGACTTTTATATACATTACGATCTGGAATTCTCATGTGCTGAACTGGCTCATGTAATCTGCTCTGTGTCGCATTAAGGTATACAGTTTTACCCGTTTCCTTACCATCACTTGTGGCCCGGCCGATTCCCTATTTTTTTGCACCTGCACGTGTATCTATCCCCTTAGTTTTTGCTTTTAACCGGGGATTCAGACCTTTGTCCACGGCTCCTTCATCAGTGGCTAGCTTCTTGAAAGAATCCATGATGCTGCTCTGACTATGGGACCGAGCTGAGTCATTGTGCCTGATTTGCCTGGATCTAGCACTTCCCGTCTGAGAGGCAGCGCGTCTGGGTCTTGCAGTTTGTGCTGCGGACAAAGACTGAGCACTATGATTAGTTACATGCTTATATTGTGGGTTGGTAGTCTGTACGTCCAGCTGTTTGTCAGTGTTTGTGTCATCTGCTGTTTGAAGTTGGTCAGTGTTACGAGCCCTTTCTTTATTTTTAGTTGTACTTTCATTTTCTATGTTGTCGTCTATGTCATCATCTGTTGCCTTGTCACTGACAGTACCTTCTGTCGACACTGTAATATCTACATCTGGAATATCTTCTTGTACGTCATTGCCCACCATATCCTGTATGTCATTGGGACCCATGTCCACATCATCCCCATATGTTTTATCAGACCTACAAGGATTGTTATCTGTAGCTGCATTACTGATACAGTCTTCACTGTCATTTGTTCTGTTGATTGTGGTCTTATGTTTTGTTCTCTCTCCTGCATGCCCAGTGCAATAGTCAGCCCCATCCACATGAGCCTTCTCCTCATCAATGTTTGGGTCACCACTGTCACTGAAGTCAAGGTCTTCTTGAGTGTCCAATCTATGCAGTCTGTTTTGCTGGTGCATTCTGAAACCAGCAGCTCTTC
>CM060331.1:42699713-42704713 GCA_030674155.1 Stramonita haemastoma
AATATTTAATAAAATAAAATAAAATAATAATAATTAAAAAAATCAGTCAATGAAGTATTTCAAATTGATATTGTAGAAAATACAAAAGATATTACAAATAGTTCAATCAATTTTTTTTAAAAACAATCTTTAAATATGCCACCTGGTTATGCTGATGGATGAATCCAAATGAACTACCTAAGTGGTCATCCAATCACTTTTTGCCACCTGGTTATGCTGATAGATAAATCTAAATGAACTACCTAAATACTAAGACTAAGTTGTAAGGCACTCTGTGAAGGTTGGAAATAAGTCAATATGCTTAAAAATTATTTTAAATTATGCATTACTGTGCTTCCATATAGGCAACACTTGATGTCTCAGTTTTGATAAGAATGTTGAACATAAGAATGGCAATGGATTAAGGGGCATTGACTAAGATGTTTATCTTTGTTTTTCCCCCTTTTTTTTTTGGGGGGGGGGGGGGGGGGGGTTGAAGGGTAGGGTTAGAGTCTGTTGGAATTAAAGTGGATATGAATATGTCGTTTGAAGACCTCTCTACTTTGGGAGCACTTCAAGTTCAATGGTAGCATATTCCAGAGCATACTACCAGAGTAGGAGAGGCTTGATTTGAATAGATCAATTCTTGGTATGGGTCGCTGAAGCTTTGTTGAATCTCGAGAATTCAAGTGAAATGTTGATTTTAGTGTTGTAGGAGCTTGCCCATAGAGGATTTTATTTATAAACATTGCTTTATTTATAGTAAGCATTTCTCGTAATGGAAAGACTCCCAATTTTGTGTAGTCCGATTCAACTAAACTTGAGGACTTTAAGAGTACTGCCTTGAGGGCTCGTTTATAGTTACTAATAAGAGGTTTTAACGTATTTGCACTGGCAGTGTCAAAGAGTGTAGAGCAATAATTAATTGATGACAAAATATAAGCCTGTAAAAATAGTTTTCTAGCATGAAAGTTTAAAAGTGTTTTATTCTACAAAGCTGATAGACTTGTGTGGACACAGTGTTGCTCAATTTGGTTACATGTGCTGTCCATGAGAGATTATTGTCTATTGTAATACCTAAGACTTTGTGATTGTCCACCTCTTCAATTAGGGTTTTGTTTATGAATACAGGGGGGAGTGGAGTTGTCAGATTTTGTCGTTTTTGTCTTGTGGTGATAAGCATTAGTTTGGTTTTTTTGTGGATTGAGGGACATTGGTTTTGTTGACACCATTTCTCAAGAGAGTCAATACTTTTTTGTAATGAAACTGATATTCTATCTATGTTGGTGTGGATAGTATGTATTGTTGTATCATCACAAAAAAGCTGACATGGTTCTTTGATATGGAGTGGAAGGTCATTGACATATATACAAAATAGAAGTGGGCCTAGTATTGAGCCTTGGGGGACACCATATTTGACTGGTAATGTACAGGACTTGGAATTATTGATACACACATATTGCTCTCTGTTTCCAAGAAAGGATTTCAACAGTTGTAGGACATTATCTGATATCCCATACAATGACAGTTTCTTACATAAAAGCTTATGATCAATTACATCAAAAGCTTTTGCAAAATCAACAAAAAGGGCACCACAGAACCTGTTGTCATTTAAATTAGTTAACCAGAGAGAGAGAGAGAGAGAGAGAGAGAGAGAGAGAGAGAGGAGAGAGAGAGGAGAGAGAGAGAGAGAGAGGAGAGAGAGAGAGGAGAGGAGGAGAGAGAGAGAGAGGAGAGAGAGAGAGAGATTTAATTTGATTTGATTTATTCTTTTATATCGAGGATAACGGAATAAGCACTCCTGTGCTTTTTTTACATTCAGTCCCCGTGTGTATGCAGTTTTGTAAATGTCATCTGTTCCCACCGGCACACGATGGCCTACTCTTACAAAAAGCGGAACAGGATTAAACGTGTGCGCAAGATGTTCTGCGTGCGTTCACACACGGGGCCTCGGTTTAAAGTCTCATCCGAAGGACTTTTGGGGAGAGTGGAGTCAGCACTGATGTTAACTCCAGGAGAAAAATCTCCTCGACCGAATTGAACCTGGGTCGTCAAATTGCAAGCGCAACGTTCTGACCACTAGGCTATCCGTCAGAGAGAGAGAGAGAGAGAGGAGAGAGAGAGAGAGAGAGAGAGGAGAGAGAGGAGAGAGAGAGAGAGGAGAGAGAGAGAGAGAGAGGAGAGAGAGAGAGGAGAGAGAGAGAGAGAGAGAGAGAGAGAGAGAGAGATTGATTGATTGATTTATTCTTTTATATCGAGGATAATGGAATAAGCACTCTTGTGCTTTTTAACATCCAGTCCGTGTGTATGCAGTTTTGTAAATGTCATCTGTTCCCACCGGCACACGATGGCCTACTCTTACGAAAGCGGAACAGGATTTAACGTTGTGCGCAAGATGTTCTGCGTGCGTTCGCACACGGGCCTCGGTTTAAAGTCTCAACCGAAGGACTTTTGGGGAGAGTGGAGTCAGCACTGATGTTAACTCCAGGAGAAAAAATCTCAAAGAGAGAGAGAGAGAGAGAGAGAGAGAGAGAGAGAGAGAAGAGAGAGAGAGAGAGAGAGAGAGAGAGGAGAGAGAGAGAGAGGAGAGGAGAGAGAGAGAGAGAGAGAGAGAGATTATGATTGATGGTAGGGGTGGATTGTAGACATAAGATAACCTAAGTATAACTTCACCCCCAAAGTTTTGGTAAAAAAAGCCATTAATTGTTAGCCTAATGACCAGAGTAATTCATGAACTCCCAAACAACATTTTGCCAGCAGCAATTTTTTTTAGGAGTTCTTGAATTCTTGTCCCAGTCCAAGCATACCTGAAAGCGGCTCTAATTCCCAGAGCGAGCGTAATCAGACGTAAGATAGGGCCCCGGAGCGAGCATAGATAGAAGTGTCCGCAAATCAAGTCAGCACGTGACTAGATCAGGGAGACAATCACAGCTGGTCAAGCTGGGCCTCAGACAAATTAAGAGTTAAAGTTCCTTGCCTCCAGATGTGTCCGCTCACCTGATTATTCCTGGCAGTAGGGTTGTAGACCTTGTTCAAGAGGAAGTTAGGGGCTGGGGATGTGACGGCTAGACTCTAGATCAGGTCAGGCGGGATAGTCTGGTGATGTGCTCGTGATCTGCTGACCCAGGTTCGAATCTCATTCAAGATAATTTTTCCTCTGGAGTTAATATCAGTACCAATTCCACGCCGCCCAAAAGTCCATCCAAATGAGACTATAAAGCAAGGTCCCGTGTGCGAACGCATGCAGAACATCTTGCGCACACGTTAAAACCTGTTCCATTTCGGAAGAGTAGGCCAGTGTGTGCTGTTTGGAATGGATGACAAAATTTAACAAAACTGCATACACATGGTGACTGGATGTAAAAAACACACGAGTGTTTATTTCATTATCCTCGAAATAAAGAATCAAAATCAATTATAAAGATCAGGAAGGCAGGGGAGAGTTCAGAGGAAATATCAGGGGCTTATGTATGATTGTCTAAAGAGGGAAAATGGTCTTCCTTTGCAAGTTAATGCTACCAGGCGTAGGACAATATATAAATATATATATATGCACATACATACATACGTATATGGTACGTATACGTATACGTATAGGTACTATTATTGATGATAAACTGAACTTTACTGCTAACACACATCTCTTAAATAAGAAATGCCATTCTCGCATCTTTTTCCTTCAGAAACTCCGGAGTCTTCAAGTGAATGTTAAAAGTTCTACAGAATTTCTATCGATGCTTTATTGAGTCTATCCTTTCCTTCTTTTTAATTTGCTGGTGCAGAAGCCTGACTGTAATAAACAAAAGTGTTGTGAACAAAATTGTTACAAGATGTGGCAAAATTGTGGGCTGCGAGCAAATGAAACTGAATGATTTGTATGAATGCCGTGTGCGAGACAGAGCAAAAAAGATTTCAAGTGATGGTACTCATGGGCTAGCAAAATATTTCGAACTCCTGCCTGCTCAAAAGCGCTACAGAGTACCTAAGCTTAAAACCTTGCGATATAAAAATAGTTTTATTCCCACCTCAATTCTGCTGCTTAATCAGAGCATGTAAAAAAATAAATAAACAAAATTTAAAAAATCCAAAAAAAATCTGAACAAACCCAAAGCAGAGAGAGAGAGAGAGAGAGAGAGAGAGAGGAGAGAGAGAGAGATGAGAGAGAGAGGAGAAGGAGAGAGAGAGAGAGAGAGAGAGAGGAGAGAGAGAGTGAGAGAGAGAGGAGAGAGGAGAGAGAGAGAGAGAGAGAGAGAGAGAGAGAGAGAGAGAGGAGAGAGAGAGGAGAGAGAGAGAGGAGAGGAGAGAGAGAGAGAGAGAGAGAGAGAGAGAAGAGAGAGAGAGAGAGAGAGAGAGAGAGAGAGGGAGAGAGAGAAGAGAGAGGAAGAGAGAGAGAGAGAGAGAGAGGAGAGAGAGGAGAGAGAGAGAGAGGAGAGAGAGAGAGAGAGGAGAGAGAGAGGAGAAGAGAGGAGAAGGGAGGAGGAGGAAGAGTGAGGAGGAAGGGGTGGGGTGCGAGGCGAGCGTGAAACAGAGCTCAGCTGGGAAAGGGACGGGACAATCTAAAGCATAGGGAGGCCCTTTTTTCTGTCTTTTCATATCATACAATATGTTTTAGAAATTATTCGTTTTATGCCATAAGAATGTGTGCGCGCGTTATTATCTTAGACTGTGCTTCACATGGTAATAAAAGATTGTTTGTTACTTTCATTGATATTTGTCTTATCATACGACTATTTTTAACAAGTTAAATGATTTAATATCAATTATGGTTTATTTCACAAAAATGTGTGCACATGTATGCAGTGTTTCCAACAGTGCGCGCGCGCGCGCGCGCGTGTGTGTATGTGTGTGTGTCTGAATTCGTGAATAAACTGGTGTGCGTAGGAATGGTTGAGATTTTGTTTTGGTGAGTTTATGACTGGGTGAGGTATTGTTGAGTTGTGGGTGATTTTTATATTATATGTGCGAGCTTTTTTTTTTTCCCTCCGTGATGTTACT
Organism: Stramonita haemastoma; assembly: GCA_030674155.1. Classification (NCBI taxonomy): domain Eukaryota; kingdom Metazoa; phylum Mollusca; class Gastropoda; order Neogastropoda; family Muricidae; genus Stramonita; species Stramonita haemastoma. The sequence continues at coordinate 42,704,688 of CM060331.1, forward strand.
TTTTACATGTTTGCTTGTTACGTGTG
>CM060331.1:42719713-42732213 GCA_030674155.1 Stramonita haemastoma
TGTAATCAGTCTATTGTGCCAAAGAGGTTGGTTTCTGAAATTGGCAATGTTGATTTCTTCCATTGTGCATAGCTTTTTATTATCTAGGTAAGTGAATAAAACTGTGCTCCAGAACTCACTATTTATACTTTTACTGGCTTTTAATTCTGCTGACCGACAATTTACTTCAAATATGTTACTTCCATTCGCTACTGTCTGAAAATACCACTTTGGAATAAAAGTCCAGTTATCATTGTCCGATTTGTAAAGCTTGCCAATCCACTGAAGGTAAAAACACATTTGTAGCTCAGTTACATTTACCATTTTAAGTCCACCTTCACTATATTCACTTTCCATAACTTTTCTTTTTACTTTTTCGAACGCTTTCTTGTTGGAAAATTTTCTCTGCCAAATAAATTTGTATAATGTTCTATTGATTTTTGAAAGTACCTTTTCTGGGAGTCCAATCGATTGCATTATGAAGACAAACTGACTTATCAGCAGACTTTTAACTAGAACAATTTTGCCATGTATGCTAATATCTCTTCGATTCCACACCTTTATAAGATTTTGAATTTTCTGTAGTCTACCTGTCCAGTTGTCTTCGATATTTTGGGCTCGTACATCATTTCTGAAAAATACACCTAGAATCTTGATCTTGTCTGTGAGGACATATGGTATATCTTCATTTTCTGTGTGTTTTCCAATTTTCATTGCTTTTGTTTTATGTACATTTAGTGAGAGACCACTTAATTTTGAAAAATCAGTAATTATGGATGTGGCATGCATTATGTCATCTTTATTGCGCAGGAGAAGTGTTGTGTCATCTGCTAGTTGCTTTATCTTAATGTGTTCAGTTTCAGTGCCATTTTTGGGCAGTTCAATGCCACACACATTGCTGTTTCTTATCTTGATTGCCAGCAATTCAACAGACAGTACAAAAGCTAGGGGTGAAAAGGGACAACCTTGTCTTATCCCACAAGTTACTGGGAAGGGTTGTGAAATCCAACCCCCGTGATTTATGCTACTGAATGTATTGCATGACAGAGTGGATACCCATTTTCTAAAATGTTCACCAAAACCAAAGGTTTTAAATGCATTTAAAATGAATTTTCTGGAGATAGAGTCGAAGGCTTTTGAATAATCTAGTGCTAAAAGATACCCAGCTTTCCTTGTGTGATTTAGATATTCAATGACGTCATCAATTGTTCTGATTATTTTGCTATGTTTCGTCCTTTTAAATAGCCAACCTGATCCTGGTTGATCAGTTTTGGAATTACTTTACCGAGTCTTAATACTAATGTTTTTGCTAATATCTTGTAATCTGTGTTTGAAAGTGTGATTGGTCTCCAGTTATTTAATTGATCGCGTGACAGTTCCTTCCCTTTATGTAACAAAATTAATATTCCTTGTCTCTGTGTGTATGACATTTCTTCATTTTGAAATGACTCATTAAAAGAGCATGTTAACAGTGTTTTAATCTTCTTCCAAAACACCTTCATGAACTCAACCGTTAGTCCATCACTACCAGGAGATTTGCCGTTACCCATTGTTTTCAATGCGGCACTAGCTTCTTCTTCCAAAATTATACCATCACAAAGAGCTGATTCTTCAGCACTTAATCTAGGGACTTCCACATCTTTAAGGAAGTCACAGACAGTTTCTTCCGCATTTTCGATGTTAGTTTTTTGATTGTATAAAGCACGATAGAATTTGTCTTATCTTAGTAGCCCAGCAGTTCTTTTCAGATTTATCCATGTCAAGCAACATTTGATAAGCATTATAAGGTAGTCTGTCGGGATTCCTTTGTAAAAGCTTAAACCAGTATCTAAGAGCATTTCGATAGGAGTTGATATAAAGAGGGTATCTTCCAAGCTCGCCATATGTAATTTTATTTGGAGTTTTCAATGGTACACTCAAAGATCTCTTACAAGCAATCATGTAAATTTTCGCCATATGTTCCAATTTATGTAACTGCCATATTTCAGATGAGTATAGTAAAATTGGCTGTAGTTTGATATCAAAGATATTGAAAAATGTTTCAGCATTAATTTCTTTATATTTATTGAAAACCCTATATAGTTTTACAACAGCTTTCTTTCCCTTTCTCACAAGGTGATCTGTGCCTAGCTTAGTACTAAGTTTTGTCGTAAAATTAAACCCTAAAAAGCAACATTTGTCCACCACTTCTAATTTGAAATTATCAAAAACCCATTGTTCTTTTTTTTTTTTCTCAAGAAAATCCCCATTTTTAAAGACCATGACTTTACGTTTTTTTCAGAATTAACATTGAATTGCAAGTCATCACAACAAGATTTCAATACATTCAGTTGGTTTTGTAACCCTCCAGGAGTAGTTGAATTAAGAGCCACATCATCTACAAAAAGCAAACTGAAGACTTCCATAATGTCTGGTACTAGCTGTATTCTATGTTTACCTTTTTGACCGATAGACTCAGATAAATGGTTAATAAATATAGAAAAAAGAGTAGGGCTTAACAAGCATCCTTGTCTCACACCAATGAGGCATTGAAAATATTCAGACAATTCACAGTTTGCACGTATTCATGAAAATAATGTTTGATACATAGCTGACATTGCTGCAAGAAACTTTCCTTGATGCACTCTTCAAATAAGTTATGTTTAACAGAATCAAACGCTTTTTTGAAGTCTATAAATGCAACATATAACTTTTGACCTTTCTTATTCATGTATTTCTGAACAAATGCATATAAGTTAAAGATGTGGTCAATAGTGGATTACTTTTTTCTGAAGCCTGCCTGATTTTCAGATATTATTTGGTTATTTTCAAGCCAAGAATACAGCCTATTGTTTAATATTGAAGTAAAACACTTTGATATGATACTCAACAAAGAGATTCCCCTATAACTGTCCACGTTATTAGGATCTCCCTTCTTAAAAATGGGAACTATGATAGCTTTAGCCCAGGCTTGTGGGTAAATACCTTTGTCAAAAATAGTATTGAATAAAGTTATAAGAAAACCATGAATCTCTTGGCCTCCATTCTTCAACATTTCAGCAGTTACTTCATCATGGCCACTTGCCTCGCCACATTTTTGATTTGTCTTATTGCTCTTTTCAGTATTTTCTGAAATATTTTGGTTATTGTGGTTATTCTTCTAATAGGTCTATATCACTGTGACAGTAATTAAAGCTAGAATTTCTGTTGCTTTGAAAAACAAACTTGAAATGGTTGACCTAATCAGTTGTTTCTATATTGTTCTTGAGATGAGTTCTAGTGCCACATCCCATGTTTTTTTTTTTAACTCTTTCCAAAAAATTGGAGAATCAGAAATATTGTTAGCTAAGCTTTCAGCCTTTAGATTTCTGAAGTTTTGTCTTTTGGTTTTAAGTAGCTTTTTGTATGTTTTCCTTGCTTGCACATAATCATTTCTATCTTCTTCCTGCCTGGTCCTTCTAAAATGCCTTAAAGTACGTCTTACTGTCATTTTTGCTTCGCTACATCTCTATCAAACCATTCAGATATCTTTTTCTGACCCTTACGATATCTAACATACATACACTTGCTGGCTTCAGTAGATATCGACAAAGCTCTATCAACATCAAAGTGTAACAAATTCAGAGCATCTGCTATTCTATTTTTGCTGTTGTTACTACTTAATGCACTAATAAAATGATATTTTTTCCATCATCCCATCTAAATTTTTCTATAATAAATGTACTTTCTTCTATGTCCCTGGTTCTATTACAATCATCAGTTGTGTTATTCTTCTGTTTCATTTTCATAACAGAGAGACACACTAATGAGAGAGAGAGAGAGAAGAGAGAGAGAGAGAGAGAGAGAGGAGGGAGAGAGAGAGAGAGAGAGAGAGAGAGAGAGAGAGAGAGAGAGAGAGAGAGAGTTTAAACAACTTGACTGGAACAAAGTGAGAGGGGCATGTCATTAATGTATGTCGCTCTGTTCTCTTCATTTTCCTTTTTGTAGCTGTTGCTGATCAAATCTCCACAAAAAATCACTAGGATCTCTCCCCCCCCCTCCCCCTCTCTCTGTGTCTGTCTCTCTCTTTCTCTCCCTCCCCCCCCTCTCTCTCTGTCTGTCTCTATCTGTCTCTTTCTCTCTCTGTATCTGTCTGTCTCTCTCTCTCTGTCTCTCTCTTTCTCTCTGTTCCTGTAGTGGGCTGTAGCTCTATTAGCTTCTCACAGATGCTGTGCACTCAATGGCACACGCAACTAGTTATTATGCAAACACTTTTTCCCTCTTTTATCCACCTCAGTATGGAAGTCAATTTCCTTGAAATTGAAAATGTATTGAATAAAAATTAAGTTTTAGTATGGTAATGTATATTCTTACATGAAATGGCTATTTTCGTTCATTTTTATCAATGAATAATAAAATTAAAGGTTTTTGATTTTTTTTAAAATTTGAGCTCTTAGTAATGCCTGTCATTCTGAATACAAACCTGACAAGCGGATTTCTAAAGATGATGATTATAATCGTTAATACAGGCATTTTATGATGAGCGTTATAGATGCTGTCAATCTGTCAAGAACTGACATTTTTTATACAGAAGTTTGCATGGACAATTCTCATGGACGCTTTCACGTGTGCGAAATGCTTATTGCACACTGAATCTTATCATTTCATCCAAAAGACTATCCTAGAAACTGGATTGTGGCTACCTTAATGGTGCGTCAAAGGCCGGTTACATACGCAAAATTTCACCATCGATGCACCTCAGAGCTCTAGCCACATGACAAACAACACATTTTAAAAGACCATCACCTTGACCATCTCTCATGGTCTAGCGGACGGGGCAACAAGACCAGAGCGAAGTCGACCAACAATCTCTCCTTTCTAAATATGTGTGTCCTTCAGACGGGCCATTGATTCATCTATCTCACGTATGTTATGTAGTATCTCAGTAGTGTTTTGATAGGTGTTCACCACTTTAGCTTGGTGCATTACTGTTGCTTCTGTCAAATCTTACCCTGAATATACAATATGTAACACTTATCATACCTGGGAACTACTGTAAGATTGCGAGCAGCCAATATATGGGAATCAAATCAAATCAAATCAAATCAAATCAAATCAACGCAATTCCTTTTTTGTTGAGGGCCATAAATAAGTATTCATGTGCTTTTTAATTCCAGCCCCGCCCTTATTAGGAATAACATGATGGCGGAAAATCCACACACTTTGATTTTTAACAAAAAAAACAACAGACGAAAAAATTCCATTCTACAGAAACAAACACCGCCCCTATCGCCCAAGAAAGGAATAGACTGTATAGGGAGAGACTGAGAAAACGGAAAACAGGATCAGAAAAAAGAGTAAGAGACAGAAATGGAGACGGCAGGACTGGACATAAACCACGTGTGCATGCTGTAATCTCTCCAAACAAACAAACAAAAGGAGACACCAAAAGAACCCCGTGAAACCAATGTAATCACAAGGAGGATAAGAAAAAAGAAAGCAAAGCCTCTCCCAGCTATCTTACAATCTGGGCCCAAAGCCATCAGCAAGCAATTCGTCAGGCGGCAGCACTGATGCCTGTTTCCTTCTTATTGTCTGGAGCCAGTGTGCTGTTTCAGAACAGCTACCTACACACCAGCTAGTGAATACAGCGCCAGATTTTCTGAGGTCACACTTTGCTACCTCCTCTTCATCATTTTTTCAGTAATCCTGGGTTTTTTGTTCGTTTGTTTATTTTGGATTTGTTTTGGTTCCTTTATTCCGAGAATAATGAATAGGCACTCATGCGCTTTATTTTTTATACCCAGTCCCTGTGTACGTGCGGCTTTTTACCTTGTCTCATCCGCTCCCTGCAGTGTAGATGAACTTCACATCCAAAAGGTGGAACAAGGTTAAAGGTGTGTTCAAGATGTTCTGCGCACGTGTCTACACCGTACCACAGTTTTTGGTGGAAATTTTCTTTTTTTAATTAGAAGATCTACACAAAATGATTTTTCACGAATTGCAAAAAGAGCTTCCAAAATCGTTCAGACTTGATTACATTCTTCTTACTATTATCAGTTTAATGTCCATTCACTACAAAATGATTTTGACTATGATACGTTAATCTTATGTTAAAAATGTACAAAATAAAGTGATGAGGGGAAGAGTGGAGGGACAAAGATTAAAACGGATGTTGCTGAGTCTATAAGATTTCATTTAATTTCATTTAGAGTAGTTCATGATGGTGACTGGAAAATACTTTATGCAACTGGCACTAGGTATCGGACATGTGACGCGGAATCATACAGACCACTTAGAATATTTCCGTATTTTTCGCTTAAATATCTATATACCTTTGCTTTTATACGAGGCAATGAGCACAGGGCAATCAAACATTTCTTACTACTGAAATGCCTAAGTTCTGGTTTGGGATGATCAGAAGAATGGTGTTGGAAGCTGGTAATCGAAGAAAAATATTCTGTTTACGTCATATTTTTTCATCAAAGGGTAAATCATTGGGATCTTTAACGTGCATATTTGATTTGTATTCGTATACGTTAATCTTTTGTTAAAAATGTACAGAATAAAGGGATGTGGGGAAGAGTGGAAGGACAAAGATTAAAACGGATGTTGCCGAGTCTATTAGAGTCTATTAGACTCGGCAACAGGGCCTAAAAACTTGTGCAGTTCCCTGTTGACTTCCCATCACATTTGGTGCTGAAATTCAACATTTACCACAAACTACCCGGTGACTATCAGGCTCAGATGGTCAACTTTGACGGGAGAAAAAGGGAGCCAATACAACCATAATTATGCACTATAATTTGGCGGGGAGAGTAGTAAAAGTATCCACCGGTAAGTCTACCAGTCTTCGAGTCCATGATTTCATGGACCCAAGAGATAAAAGCTCCAACCATTCATTCAGCTACAGGGTTTGTTGGGTGACGGGAAAACACACACATACCCAGCCTGCATCCTGTGCCTAGAACGTAATGGGCTCTGCCAGGCGCCACTGACCCGAGGGACATGGCCTGAAAACTTGTACAGTGCCCTGTTGACTTCCCATTGCATTAAGAAAGCGAAGAGTGAAATAGAAATGTCAGGTATCTTTCAGTTTAATCTTTATTAATCACAGTTTTTGGTGTTGAAATTCAACGTTTACCACAAGCTACCGGGTGACTATCAGGCTCAGATGGTCAACTTTAACGGGAGGAAATCGGGTATAAGTCCGACAAATTGGGTGTAGAAGCTTGTTGCGGCTCAGATGGCACGTCAGTCACAGGGGAGTAAGGAGGTAAGGAGGTTAGGGGTGAGGGGACAGAGACAGGCTGGCACTGGCTAATGACATTGGGGGGGGGGGGGGGGGGGGGGGGGCGGGACCAGCTTGTTGTCACTCACCTCGCCTCACCTCAGTGGCTGTTCAGTTTGAACGTGGCATCTCTTCAGGAGGCTGCAATCGGGGTCACACACACACACACACACACACACACACACACACACACACACACACACACACACACACACACACACACACACACACACACACACACGCACACAACACACACATACACATACTCTCTCTCTTATAAAGTATTTTTCTTTTTCTCACCTTGCTTTATTCGCATAAAAGCTTGGGGCATTTGGTTTACAGCAAACTGCGGGGAATAGTGTGTAATTAAGAATGTGAACAGGTTTGCAATCAAGGAGAAAACAAAATAATGATGAAGTAAGACAGCATTATTTGGAAATGTTTCGTAGTATAAAATCAGAAGGAAGAAAAGAATACTTCACTGTTAAGATATGAGTCTAATTACATAAAACAAAAACAATTAATCCTTTCAGTGTGATAGAAGTAGCCATAAAGTATGCAACAATTTTCTTCTTGTTTTTGTATGTACTCAAAATATGGATTCTAATACTAGGGAAGTGAAATCAAGCAAAAGTGAATTTAATCTGCTGCACCTTAGAATTGTTAACGTACACTGAAAACGCATGAATAAGTATCGAATGTTGATGACTGTTTTATGTACTGCTTTATACCGTGATGCTTTCCCAAATCTACTCTGCATTGTATTATGGCCCAAGGCCGATGTGCAATTAAATCATTTCAGTGTTCTGTGTTCTGTGTTCTGTGTTCTCTCTTCTCTCTCTTCCCCTCTCTCTCTCTCTCTCTCTCTCTCTCTCTCTCTCTCTCTCTCTCTCTCTCTCTCTCTCTCTCTCTCTCTCTCTTCCACACACACACACAACACACACACACACACACACACACACACACACACACACACACACAACACACACACACACACACATTTGATAAGGCAATGATGTTTGATCTGTTTTCTGTATGGTGTCCTTATATCAAAAGTACTAATTGTTTTCAGAGAAGTGTACTTGTTTTGCACACATAATGGATCCTGAATGTATAATTGATGACATTCCTCTGCAATTGAATGTTGTCTACAGGACATGTATTTCCAACATGAAAATTCTTTTTTCTAGCTTTAGTCACTTGGAGAGACATTTTGTAAGTGACATAGTGTGCGGGGCCCATTATTCATGCGTGTATATTGTGTTTTCACAGTTTGTTCTAGATTATTGCAAAATTGACAAAACCGAATTCACTCCAAGAGAGGATTGTAGAATGCATGTGAATGGTTTATTCAATTATCCTCAAAGTAAACGAATAAAACGGAGAAAAAAAGGACTTCCTGAATAGTTCTTCTCTGCTTCCTAGTATTTGGAGGACCAACACCAATTGGAAGGCAATTTTCTATCTTACGCTTTTGTCAAATAATGATGCCATTTTGCCAGCACTATCACCTGTCTCCATTACCTCTGTCAATGGTAGGAGCTTCATATCTGCTACCAGGGTTCGTCATCTTTCTCTGTCTCTGCTAAGTTCGACGATCTTCAGGAGCCCCCCTCAGCACCCCCCCTCCCCCAACCACTAATCTCTGTCATAATTTCAATTTTGGATATAAATGGTCTGGCACTTTTCCTTAGACAGATAGAGAGAGAGATAGATGCATAGATACATAGACAGATCGATAGATATATAAATAGATAGATTTACAGATAGATAGGTAGATAGGTAGATAGATAGATGGATAGATGGATAGATGGATAGATAGATTGATAGATAGATAGATAGATAGATAGATAGATAGATAGATAGATAGATAGATACATACATACATACATACATGCATGCATACATACATACATACATACATACACCCATCCATCCATCCATCCATCCATACATACACGATAGATTCATAGATAGATAGATCAAATCAAATCAAATAGATAATTAGATAGACAGACAGACAGACAGACAGACAGACAGACAGACAGATAGTAGATAGATAGATAGATAGATAGATAGATAGATAGATAGATAGATAGATAGATAGATAGATAGATAGGGAGAGAGAGAAACAGAGAAACAGAAAGGCAGTGACACAGACAGAGAAAGAGACAGAGACATAGAATGAGAGAGAGATGAGATTGAGAGAGAGAGAGAGAGAGAGAGAGAGAGAGAGAGAGAGAGAGAGAGAGAGAGAGAGAGAGAGAGAGAGAGAGAGAGAGAGAGAGAGAGAGAGAGAGAGAGGAGAGAGAGAGAAGAGAGAGAAAGAGAGAGAGAAAGAAGAGAGAAAGAAAGAGAGAAAGAGAGAAAGAGAAAGAGAGAAAGAGACAGACAAACAGACAGACAGAAAGACAGACAGACAGACAGACATGGAGGGGGATCCAGCAATGCAGAAGAGGAATCAACCAAATCAAAATGAAAGCAAAAGCAATCATGCAGGAAAAAATGAATGATGCACTGCTGAAGCCTGAAGTGATCGATAGGCAATTCATCAATCCCACAACCTGCCTGTCAAAACCGGCTTCGTGTGTATCCCAGCACACAGGACCTGTCCTTAGGTAACAAAATATAGATGCATAGAAATAATTAAAGCAATAAGGAAAAAACAAGCAAGTAAATGAACAAATAATATAGATACGTAGAAATAACCAAATCAATAAAGAAATAAAAATATAGACACATAGAAATATCCATAGAAATAGAGAAATAAACAAACAAGTGAATAAACAATAAACGTATGTAACAAAGTGATAAATACATGTACTTCTGGGAGATAGTTTTTACTGTTTCTGCAGAGTCTGGTTTCCTTTTTGTCGAGGAAGTCACCTTAATAGATAAATTATTGCGGTGTGATTTGATTTTTTGTTTTCTCTCTCTCTCTCCTCTCTCTCTCTCTCTCTCTCTCTCTCTCTCTCTCTCTCTCTCTCTCTCTCTCTCTCTCTCTCTCTCTCTCTCTCTCTCTCTCTCTCTCTCTCTCTCTCTCTCTCTCTCTCTCTCTCTCTCTCTCTCCTGTGTGGTGTGTGTGTGTGTGTGTGTGGTGTGTGTGTGTGGTGTGTGTGTGTGTGTGTGGGTGTGTGTGTGTGTGTCCTTGAATGCTGTGTCCAATGATGTAAAAACTACAGATATCAAGAACCTAACATCCCAGAGAAAACAAGATACCTAAACAAAAAATCTCATGCCAAACAACCGAACAAAAACTCCTTCAGAAACCAAAATGTTTTACGATTCACAGCGTAGTCCAGAACTGCTAGCACCATAAAAACGTTATAATGATCTTTAAAATACCAACTGCAAGTACAGTCAACACTGTCAACACGTTGTGCATTGATAACAGTTTATGCCAGCACAGCATTAGCAGGGAGACAAAATCGTAAGGTGTGCCCTTAGTTAACCACCCAGCCAAGAGGTCCCCAGTCCTCACTCTATTTTAAAAAAGACTAGCTGCTGATTATCATTCTAAAATGAATTATTAGAGTATGCATGGCCTGATTTACATGCATAATGATGATAGATTCCTTGAAAAGGAAATAAAATGTACTCCTATGTTGATGCACATTTGGATGTTATGTCGGGGGATGGCTTGGTTTTAGTGTGTGGTTTAGGTCACTGAGATTAAGCAGTCTGAGGACCAGTAACCCTTTTGCTGTTTGTTGGTCTTGAGTGCAGTCCAACTGAAGCAGTCCATATCAGGTCATCCCTAGTATGTACTCTAACTGATCACATCTGGGAACCACTGTGTGAATACACACTGGATAAGAAGTTTGCATGAATAGCCGTGTTCAGATTCCAAGCCATATGGGTAGTCCTACTCCGACTTTAGATCGAGGCACCACTTATGGAAAGTCCCAAAATAAAACCAGCATTGATATGCCACAGGACCTTTATGAGTATTTGTTGTTAGTGTCTGACAATTAGATAGTTGTTTTTTTTTAATGGAGAGGCTTTAAGGCTACGGCCATAGTAAACCCTAGCCGTCCGGAGTTTTGACGTGCGGTCTCTTTATCGGTAGAGCGGATCCGTCAAAGCAGCCATAGTCAACCATGCTTTCTGGAGTTTGACAGCGTCTCTTTCTGACAATGTGGTCACCCCGAGACTGCGAGTGACGCAAAAACGAGGCTGCCGCGGCAACGGAGACTCCGCTCCACGACCCACAGGAAATCGACAGAAAATAGTTCGACATAAAAAGTGTTTTTACGTAAAATACCCCCACAAAACTGTTATCAAAACCACAGGAATGTAATCAGGAAGGGTCAATTTACTAGTTTGTGTAGTCAGAATTTTTGAAGCACCATAAATAAGTTTTTCTTGATTATTTTCCTTTCCGTCAACCCGGCAAACGGACGTTTTGCTCGAAAGTCAAAACGACGGGTTAAAAATACCGGACCCGGCCGGCTCTGCTATGGCCACGCACAGCCGTCATCAGTGACGCCACAGAGTCATTCAGCCGGGCAGCATTTTTCACCCGGCCCGGCAAAATTGACGGCGGCAAAATGCCGGGTTTAGCTATGGCCGTAACCTAAGAGTTCAAGAACCGAAAGGTAGAAACACAAACTGCTGAATCTGATGCCAATGTTATACACATATAAAGGCAGTGGAAGACACTTGAGAATACTCGTTGGCTTACTTAAATACATAAATTCTCTCTCTTTCTCTCTCTCTCTCTCTCTCTCTCTTCTCTCTCTCTCTCTCTCTCTCTCTCTCTCTCTCTCTCTCTCTCTCTCTCTCTCTCTCTCTCTCTCTCTCTCTCCATGGTTGTGTGCAGGCACACAACCATGTGCATGTGTATGATTAGAATCTTACAGCTTTCTGTTCTCTTGTTTTCCTCCTCATCGAGTCACTTCTGTATTGATCTCTACTGAAAAAAAACCACATTGCACTAAGCAGAATTTGCATGATTAAAAAGCAAACATGACAAAAACGAAGTAAATCAATTCTATATCAACATTTAAAGTTCTGAAGAGTCTGTAACTAAAGCTGCACGTAGCTCCTTCCCTTCCCGTAACCACCCACCAACCTTTTCCCCTTGCTGCCTACCTTGTCACCCCCCCCCCCCCCAGTGCTGCTTTTAAGGAAAGGAAAGTGGAGTAAGAGAAGCAAGGTGTGGGCCAGACAGATTAGATAGCCTGGGTGTCGTGGGTGCCATAAGGTTTACAGCTTTGATTAAGGTTAAACCAACGCCAGACGTGTCTATTCTGGACTGCCGATTGTGACC
>CM060331.1:42737213-42747213 GCA_030674155.1 Stramonita haemastoma
TTTTACAAAATATGCTCATATGAGCTACCGCTATTTTCAAGCTATTACTTGCTTAATTTTACTGTGGCATGCCGTGCTCTGTTTACTCAGCAAATACAGGCCTTTTTAAAGGGAGAATTCTACGCCATTAGATTGGGTTGTTTATTGGAGCAAACTAGAGTGAAGCAAGGCAAACAGTAATCGTTCAATGTTAACAAACATGCACATTAATTAAAAATGGAAAAGGACTGCAAGTCATCTGGCATCATCCATCAAGCTCAGATGCAATCATTTTTATGGTGGCGTACCAGCGCACGCGTGCACACGCATGCGCGTACACGCACACCAGCACGCACACACACACCTAAACACACACGCAAGCATGCACGCATGCACACACACACACACACACACTCATGCACACACACACGCACGCACGCACACACAAACACACGCACACATACATACAAACATACACGCACGCACTGTGGCTATTAACATCTAGCTCAGCTTAGCTACATATCTATCTATCTATCTATATCTATCTATCTATCTATCTATCTATCTATCTATCTATTATCTATCTATCTATCTATCTATCTATCTATCTATCTATCTATCTATCTATCTATCTATCTATCCCTTAGTCTGGCGATCGTGGGGGCACCCCTGAAGACTTGGCAACCAGTTTCCTCCATTCTTCTCTCTGTTCTGCCTTTCTCAAGGTTTTGTGAGTTCTAGGCCTGTCCATTCGCTGATGTTGTCCTCCCATCTCTTCTTTAATCTGCCTCTTTTTCTTCCTCCTTGGACAGTGCCTTGCAGTATTGTTTTGCTAGTCCTTTTGAGCTTGCGACATACCCGTACCATTTAAGTTTACGCTTCTTATAATCGAAAGAAGACTTTAGTAGGGATCAATGGTTTGCTGGATTCTGTTAATGCACGTCTTCGTTGCTTATGTGGTCTCCTACAGAGATGCCAAGGAGTCTCCGGAAGCATCTCATCTCTACTGCCTGTACTTTTCTCTCCAAATCTGCAGTCAGAGTCAACGATTCACAGGCATACAGGAATGTGGATATAACAAGGGAGCACATTAGTCTGATCTTGGACTTTAGTGAGATATTTTATCTTTCCAGATGGTGTTCAGTTTTGACAGTGCTGTTATTGCCTAAGCAATACTACATACTACCTCTGGCTCGGACCCCTTGTCTGATACGACAGCTCCCAAGTACTTGAAGCTTTGAACTGTTTCCAGCTTCTGGTCATTGACCCTGATATCAGTGCTGATGCCCTTGGCGTTATTGGTCATCATTTGGTCTTCTCTGCACTGATTTCCATGCCGTATGTTTTAGAGGCCTTGTTCAGGTGTTCTGTTAAGCTGGCAAGCTCCTGTTCTGATCCTGCTAGTCCGTCAATGTCATCTGCGATGCGAGGGTTTGTTATTGCTCTGCAACCAATGCTGACTGATCCGTTATGGTGTTCCAGTGCATCAGCCATGATTCTCTCAAGGAAGATGTTGAAAAATGTGGGTGAGAGTAGACAGCCCTGCCTTACTCCAAAGGTACAGATAATTTCCTATATTCATATTGCATACATAGATTTTAAAGTTAAGAGAAATGTATATGAACAATGAATTTGACACATTCTAGAATTTAATGTTGGCTTATGAAAAGGCTGAAAATAATACGCAATCAGCATCAAAGCTGCCATTTTGTAATATTTGCAAACGTTTTCACCATTAGCTTATCAATGGGGTTCAGCAGAAAAGCTGCTTATTTCTATTCTAAAGCCAGAAAAGAGATGTTTTACAGCCCGGTTTAATCTGTAGGCGTTTTATCTGTCTCACGTGTTAGCATCAGAGGGTGGAAGATTAGCTACTGCTTTCTCTGACACTGCAATGATCCTCCTTCTATTTTACCCCAGTCTTTGCTGGCTGTGCTATGGATTATGCAACTAGCTTGGTGATGCTATTAATGAGAGAAGCTGGTGGTCTGCCTCTGTTTCTTTTTGCCTCGGTATTGCCTTGAAAAACATTTTTCATTAGGTCTGTATCTCGGTTTTGTAGTGCATGGTCTGATATTTTAATTTTCTTTCCTTTACTACAGTTAGACATTTATTTCTTTTATTCATATATATATATATATATATTATATATATATATATATATATATATATATATATATATATTATATATATATATATATATATATAACACTTTAAGTCACGGCAGATTTCTCTCCGTGAATTTCGGGCTGCCCATTCTGGGGAGAGCGCGTTGCCACAAGAGCAGCGCCACCCATTTTTTTTCTTTTTCTGTCTGCAGCTGTATTTGCTTTGATGTAAGAGTGACTTTTTTCTACAGAATGTTGCCAGGGACAACAGTCTTGTTGCCATGGGCTCTTTTACGTGCGCTAAAACTTTGCGTAGCACGTGGAACTTTGGTTTATCGTCTCATCCGAAAGACAAGCACCCAGACCACCCTCATGATCTAGTGGATGGGGGAAGAGTTTTGGGCCCAAACGGAAACGACTTCCGACCCAGACTTTTCGCTTTCTAGTCGGGTGCGTTACCTCTAGACAACCAATCCACTCTTGTTGTTCCTGCTTCGTGTAAAATGCAACTGACCCTTAGCAGCCTCCTGAAAAGCAGCATCTCAGCTGGTTGATTCTTTTGTTGTCTTTTCTTCCTGTCCAGGATTGACAGCCGAACAGTATGACGGGCCATACTAAGCATTTTACTGCTTTCCTTCCAATATGTAAGGAATGCTGCGATCTTTTCAGATGTTGTTCAGTTGAATCATTTTCCTTTTATCCATGCCTTGTCTTGTTTTTCTGTCTTGGGTACATGATGCAGCATTGCCTATTGACTGAGCGTAGATAGTTAAAATCTTTGACACTTTCTAAAGGAGTTTTCTCAATGTTAAAGCAATTCATTATCTCAGCAGAGAACGACAACAGTTTTCATTTTTGGTTAGCGTTTTGTGTCATGCCCAGCTGTGTTCCATGTGTGCCCCTTTTCTCTCAGCTCTGTCACAGCTATAATAGCCACAGGTATGCTCTCCCTCATGTTTGTTGTAACTTTGGGGGGCTACCCCGCAGCCTGGATGACAAGGATCGGTGGTCTAGACGTAAAGCTGGCATCTAAAAAGCGAAAGTTTGTAAGTTTGATCTCCTTTTGAACCTAAACTATTTCCCTACCCGACAGACCATGAGTGTTGGTTTGTATGCTAACGTGTGTAAAAAAAAAAATCCCGGTAAGCAGAGAGTTGTCCTTGGCAAACTGCTGTAGGAAAAAAATCTTTGTTAGAGGAAACCACATCAACACACAGACAGACAACAGGAAAAAAAGGAACTGTCACTCCTCCTGAGGTCAAGAGCTCTCCTGGGCAGAGCAGCTCCAATTTCACGCAAGAGGCCTGCCCTCACTGAAAGTGGCACACTAAAGGAAGGTAGAGCCACCACCAAGGCGCCCGGCCAAGGGAATTTTTACCCTGGAGTTAACCTTAACCAGTATGACATTTTTCCCTCGAAAGTCATTTGAAAGAGATTATAAACCAAGGCCCCGTGTGCAAACGCCCGCATAACGTCTTGTACACACTTTAAAACCAGTTCTGGCGATCGGAAGACTTAAATGTTTTTGCTGGTGTGACGAATGACTAGAAATGATCATCTAAACAGAAAATGCATATCAGTGCTGTGTTTAGACATCATCTTGGAGTAGGAAATTAGGTATGGATTGGTTTGCGCACTCTGCCATGCATACTCCTGCCAGCAATGGTGCCAACAGTTATTGGATTTACAATGACAATGACAATAGTTTATTGTGATAAGCTTTACTCCCATTCACAAGGGGACAGAGGGACGGGGACTGGGCACAAAACACAGAAACTGAAAAAAGAACACAGTGAATAACAGTCCAAATGAACATCATGGCATGGAAATCCACAACATGGGTTTGCGATAATTACAAAGTATGGATATTTTTTTCTGAGATACAAATCATTATCTATTCACTCGCTGGTCTGTTATGAAACAACTTCACACTGTTAGTAGTCAGTCATCATTGGAATAACTATGACACATCTCTACAAGCAGATTGTTCTTTAGCAGCTTGGCCAGCTGTTGTTATTTCTTTTAGTGCACTGGAAAGGTTGTTCATTCGATTGCAAAACTGCCCATCAAACTTCTTTAGTCTGTCCATAATAACCCCAATCGTGATTTCTTGTGTGTCACACAACTGCCCTTCAACAGATTCACCTGAATATTCTGCCTCACTCTCTGCACATTCAGACCCAGACACGCTCCCTCTTCCTCACCATCCACTTTTTCTCTCTCACAACTCTTCAGCACTTAATTCTGCATTATGGTAAGTGGTTTCTTCTGATACTCCAGTGTCACTGTCTGTGTATCTGTAACACACTGCGGAATATCAATGCCCACTGGCTGGCTAGGAGACACAGGCAAGGAAGACTGGCATGGCGCACACGTAAACATGTCGGAGTCAGGCCCACTTCGGAAATCTTAATTTTCATGGTCAGCATTGTAAACAGATACTAGGCTATACTAGGCGGAGTTGGCATAAACAAGTTGAGGGAGAGAGTTCACGTGCTTGCTTTTCACGATTTGTGCGGAACATTTCGGCTCTTCGTTTATCCCGGTTCTGTTGCGAAATATAAATTATACATCTCTTTCTATAGGTAGCATTGCTGTGTGTTTCAGAAGGCTGAATCGAAGTTGTTGATGTGAATCTCAGAACCACAACAGTTCGACTGCCTCTACCATCAATTTTAAACGAAGACACAAACATTTCCTTTAGCAGAGCATTCAACATGCTTTGTAGCTTTGATGGAAGTCCGTCCATAGGCATTTTGAACAGATTGTAATGGTTAAATTGATAAATTTGTTCACGAGCTCAGAGTGTTGCGTCTATCTGGCTGACAGGCAAGGGAAACTCATTGGATGTGCAGTCACGCCATGAGTGAGAACGTCATCGTTTGATGAGACTGCAGATAGCTGGTTGAAACAATGGACAGTGTAGTGTTGTGCTAACAATGCCATCACACTGCTTGCTACGAAAAAACTGGACAGGGTAGTGTGCTAACAATGCCATTACACTGCTTGCTACGAAAAACTGGACAGGGTAGTGTTGTGCTAACAATGCCATCACACTGCTTGCTACGAAAAAACTGGACAGGGTAGTGTTGTGCTAACAATGCCATCACACTGCTTGCTACTCTCTGTCTAGTGGTTAGTTTATCTTCTTTCAAGCAAAGTACAATTCTATTGTAGGACAGTTTCCTTTACACGTGCATGCATGTACACACAAACCCCACCCCCCTCACCCACACACTCGCATGCACATCAACTACATCGCACAACGCACGCACGCACACATATACATCACACAACATACACACACAACCACACACGCACACAGCCGCACGCACCCACGCACGCACACACACACGCACGCACGCACACACGCACGCACACACGCATGTACGCACGCGCACACGCACACTGATATGCTGAAAACGGCAATACTTAGGATAGTTTGACTAACGCTTCCTGCCACTGTTTGCCCTATGTATAAAAACGTTGTGTTAAGCAATATTTAGATAACGTTGACTCCGATTTTTCCCTTCATTTCTCGATATAGAATTGCTGCACTTGGCAAAATTCACATGACTTTAACTGATATTTTCTGCCATTGGTTATAGGATATTAAAAGTTGAAAGTATGGATGAAATATGTTTGCAAAGCCGGCTGAGTCATCCACGCTGATAATGTCAACACAAACTCTGCCCTTTAGAGCAGGGACCTCATCTTCTTAATCCCGGTTCCCTGCTCATTTTGTTTTTCTCTCATTTTTGTCATTGCTAAATGATATTGCCGATAGACTTAAGAAGAAGCACAAATAAACGAGCCGAAGATGAGAGTCGATCTGATCATTCAGTTCTCTGTGATTGATTTTTTTATGTCAGAAAAAGGATGAAGGTGCTTTTAAGCAATACTATGTGCGCGTGTGTTTGTGAAGCAGAGGATATAATTATTTGAGTACCCAACACACACACACACACACACACACACACACACACACACACACACACACACACACACACACACACACACACACACCACCTTATCTCTCTCAATCTCTCTCTCCCTCTCTCTCTCTCTAGTACATATTATACACACACAATCTCTAGCGCGCACACATACGCATACACACACGCGCGAGCGCGCGCACGCGCGCACCCTGTGCATGTATACAGGCATACAAGTAAAAACAAAAACATATACATACTTGTGCGTGCATGCGTACGTGTACACACACGCATGCAAAGAAATAAAACATTCAAACACACATTTATACAACACACACACACACACATACACACACACACGCACACACACATATGCACACACACAAACACACACACACACACACACACACACACACACACACACACACACACACACACACACACACACACACACACACACACACACACACACTCACACACACGCACTCGACCAATGTTGCAGATAATATTCAACATAGACATGATGCGCCATGTACGCGCCAATGAAAAATTGTCCCCATTCCATCTATGTTTTCCGAACATCCCCCCATCACACAGGTTGATTGGTTCTATGGTTTCTGAGGAGAGCTGTGGATTTGTTTGCACTCTGTGGCACTTCTCTAATGAGAAAGGAGCCATGCAATGAAACAATGTACTTGTCAGGAATTCAACCTCTAGCCCAAAACTGTAGGAATGCAAATGGGTTTTTAATTTAAAGCAAAAACACTACAAGGAAAAAAGTCAGTACTAAGCAAACTATACTCTTACAGAGCCCGCTTTTAGCTACACAATCATTTTAGGATTTTATCTGTCTGTCAGTCTGTCTGCCTGACTGTCTGCTTTTGTTTGTCTTTCTGTCTGTCTATCTGCCTGTCTCTGTCCCTCTTTCTCTAACTTTCTGTCTGCCTCTGTCTTTCTCTGTGTCTTTCTCTCTGTTTTTGTAAACAGATGATTCTAGTATAAACATTGTATCGGTCACACACACCACACACACACACACACACACACACACACACACACACACACCAAAACACACACACAACACACACACACACACACACACACACACACACACATCAAATGATGTAAACTGTATTTGTGGTGATAAGATAACGAACAGTCATATTCTTCTTTGTGGATATCTAAAACCACTTTTACCTGTTGTGCCTAATCTATCACTGGACCAGTTGTTGTCTGAACCATCGCATTTGTTGGACATTGTGTTAGCACTAATAAGTAGTCCGATAATTCAGTATTTATAGTTTGTTAAAGTTAGCTTTATATTTTAACTTTGTTATCTGGCATTGGTTTCAGCTATTGTTCAATTTTTCTTGTTCAGGTGTTGTTTTTTTTTTTTGTTTGTTTGTCTAAATCACTTAATGTGAATAGACGTTAAACTGAAGAACACACACACACACACACACACACACACACACACACACACACACACACACAAACACACACACACACACACACACAACACACACACACACACACACACACACACACACAACACACACACACACACACATACACACACACACAGAGTATCGATGGTCTAGGTGGTAACGCGCCTTGCCTAGAAAGCAAAAAGTCCGGGTCGGAGTGTGCGGTGGTCCGTACCCCGTTTGGGCCCAAAACTTTTTCCACATCCATTAGATCTTGAGTGGTGGTCTGGGCGCTAGTCTTTCGGATGAGACGATAAACCGAGGTCCCGTGTGTTACACATCACTATTTAGCGCACGTAAAAGAACCCACGGCAACAAGGGGGTTGACCCTAGCAAAATTAATATCTGTAGAAAAGAGCCACTCTGATAGGGAAACAAATACAGTCGCATGCAGGAAAAAAATGGGTAGGCGCTGCACTTGTGGCGACGCACTCTCCCCGGGGAGAGCAGCCCGAATTTCAAGCAGAGAAATCTGCTGTGACATAAAGTGGTACAAAATACAAAAAACAAAAATACACACACACACACACACGTGCGCACACACACATATACACACACACGCGCACACACTTGCACACACACACACGTGCGTACACACACATACTCACACACTTGCGCACACATAAACCCAAACACACACAAAACACACAGAGAACATCTTGCGCACATGTTAAAACCCGTTCCGCTTTTGGAATAGTAGGCCATTGTGTGAGGGTGGGAATCGATGACAAAATTAACAAAACACATGGGGACTGGATGTAATAAAGCACATGAGTGGTAATTTCATAATCCTCGAAATAAAGGAATAAAAAAAAATACAATACAAACACGCAGAGTAAAGTATAGAATAAAATAGAATAGAAAAGAAGAGAGAGAGAGAGAGAGAGAGAGAGAGAGAGAGAGAGAGAGAGAGAGAGAGAGAGAGGAGAGAGAGAGAGAGAGAGAGAGAGGGGGGGGGGGGAGAGGGGGGGGGGGCGGCAAGACATACGACACTGAGCACATGCACAGAGACAAAGAAACAAATTCATGCACAACTGTGAATGCAAAACAAAGACCAAACAAACAGAAAGATTCATGCACAGACAGGAAGAATAAACAAAAGATCCCCAAACAACAAAAAACAAAAAAACAAAACCCCAACACTGTGACAATCGCTGCCTTAAGCCATTATCTAGCAATTCATCACTCTGTAAACAAACAAGCACACATGCAAAACAATCAGTAAAACACATAAAATCACAACATGGCCAAAACAAAAGGAAATTCAAACAGCGTAACGATCTATGTCTTAGGTCATTACCACGCAATTCATCAACGCTGGTATCCCTAGTGTGCAGGGCTGTGTGAGTCTATCACAGCTGTCTGTGGCCTCACAACAGCCACAGAAAAACGGCTTTGTGTGTGCAATGGATGCTGTTTTCTGGACAAAGAGCAGTCCACTCAACAACACTTTCAATCTTCCATTTCTCTTTTTATCACTTTTTATATTTGCTGTCTTTTCTTGTTCTCCTGTTGATTAGTGTTATACGTGTCTACATTTTATTGCCTGTTCTTGTTCAGTGATACATGACAAGTGTGTGTATGTGTGTGTGTGTGTGTGTTGTGTGTGTGTGTGTGTGTGTGTGTGTGTGTGTGTGTGGTGGTGTGTGTGCGTGTGTGTGTGTGCGTGTGTGTTGTGTGACACACGGGATCACATAGTCATATATATATATGTATATATATATATATATATATATATATAGTAATAGAAATAGAGGAGAGAGAGAGAGAGAGAGAGAGAGAGAGAGAGAGAGATAGATAGAGAGAAGATAGATAGATAGATAGATAGATAGATTGTGGTTGTGTGTGTGTGTGTGTGTGTGTGTGTGTGTGTGTGTGTGTGTGTGTGTGTGTGTGTGGGTCTCAAAATCAGTACCAAGAAGACCGAGGTGATGCACCAACCCGCTCCAGGAAAACCATATGTAGAACCCAACATTTCCATCAATGGGCAAAGACTCAATGCGGTTGACAAGTTCACTTACCTCGGCAGTACGCTTTCCCGCAATGTAGTCATTGACGACGAGATCAACACCAGACTTGCCAAAGCAAGTGCTGCCTTCGGCAGACTCCACAAGAATGTATGGGACAGAAGAGGCATTGCCTCCATGACAAAGATCAAGGTCTACAAAGCTGTCATACTCACCACCCTACTCTTTGGATGTGAATCGTGGACTGTCTACCAACGCCACGCCAAGAAACTAAATCACTTCCACACCACCAGGCTGAGGAAACTGCTTGGCATAAGATGGCAGGAAAGGGTACCTGACACAGAAGTCCTCACTCGTGCCGGGCTCCCAAGCATCCCTACCATCCTGATGAAAGCCCAGCTTCACTGGGCTGGTCATGTAGCCCGCATGCCAGACTACATGCTATTAAGAAGCTTATGTTTGGTGAGCTCCAGTACTCCAAGCGCTCCCATGGCGGTCAGAGGAAACGGTTTAAAAGACGCTCT
>CM060331.1:42752213-42757213 GCA_030674155.1 Stramonita haemastoma
TCTTATCACCTCTTTTCCCAGCTGGGAGCTGGGGGGTTATCAGGATGGGAGAGAAGAGTGACAGCACGGCAGTGTGGTGCACACAGATGAGATGGTCTGGACGCGGTGTGTGCCTGAAGCCTGACAGGCTGAAGCAATGCTCTGCCACAGCCAGACACCCCCCTACTGGTCGTGATACCTGTCCTTGTGAAACATGACTGCCAATTCTGACCCAGCTTGCCTATCTGTAGGAAAGTACAAGATGCTGTGCTCACCATCAATTCTTACTTTGAACAGAAAAACGGCTATTTTATTTTCTAAGCAGCACCTAGTCGTTGAGATGGACTGTTTTATGATTACCTAGGGTTGACTGCCTCATAAAGGCTAGGAATTTTCAGACAGAAGGCGTAACTCCTATCAAACTGTGGTGTATCTTTGTTTGGTATGGCAAAGACAAACCTTGGGGAACGAAGCGCTTGAGATGGCTAGTAAGGGAAATACGGAATAGCAGAATAGAAAAAAGGCAACCCGCTTGATTTGAGCTCATGCATATTCCTGATTACATACCGACAAGTCATGCATGAAAACATGTTCCACAAAGAATGCACTTAGCTAAGGCTCAGTGCCATGGAGTCATGTCGATACTCATGGATAATCTGGCAGTAACAACACCGTTCCACAAACAGCATTTCCATCGGACGGGTGGTTTTGTCCAGACTTTGGAAGTAGATATGTATTGACTTGCACGGCGTGGAATTCTTCTTTGGAGAATGGAATGCTGTGATTGATGGATGTGCTTGCCATGGGTAGACTTCTGAAGCCAGTCTCTGGGTATGTAGATGAGTTATAGAGCGGAAGAAAGCACCATGACAGCAGGCTGTAAGGATACTGGCTTTACACAGCTTGCAGCGGCAGTGTAGCTATTTCAGGTCCGGTTACAACGTCTACATCTGTCTGAATACTTCTCCTGTTGAGCAAGGGCAATGCAGATAAAAAGGGTATTAGCTACTGAATATGTTTCGAATTTCGAAATAACAATGGATCATACATTTTACCACTTGTTTCATTGACAATATTATTTGTAAAATGTACAAAACGAATAAAATGAACTACACATTTTGATATGTCAACACACGTTTTCTTTAAGACTCCAATCAGTAATCATTATCACGCCCATATTTTTGTTTCTCATATTAACCAAAACGACATTTGTTTTAAACTAAAGATGAAACACACATAAACAGGGAGGTGGTAAACGTTGGGAGGTTCTGATAGCTCATGATCCCCTGATTGCTTTTTAATGTCACAAAAAAAACATTGCAAGAGCAGACTGCGAGGGCGTGCACTTGTGCGATTGTTGAGGGAATTCGTGCGCATGGATGCTCACACACACACACACACACACACACACACAAACACACAACACACACACACACACACACACACACACACACACACACGCACACACACACACACACACACACACACACACACACACACACAACCACACCACAAACAAATAAAGGAGTAGCAGCTGAGAGTAAAAAACTTGTAATCATTACGTTCATCATGATTGTGGATAACTGTCTAAAAGAAAACAAAATTGTGACAAATAAAAATACAAGTAAACCGTAGTAAAGGACACGACAGCCACTGAATCAAAGCTACACTCGCACGCACGCACGCACACACACACACACACATATACACACACAAACACGCGCGCGCGCATGCATGCAGGCACACACGCACAAACGCAGGCTTTAAACATTTTTCAATGTTACAATAGGTCTAAATTTCGTCATTAAAAATTGGACATATTTGAAATCTCACTAAGACTTGTTTTCTATTTGATAGCTTGATACAAAATGGGTCGTTACTGTCTCCAGTGTCTATCCTCTAACGTCAGAAAATGGCTGACTTTATGGCAAAATACTTGTTAACAGTAACACATAGCCACTTTTCTTCCAGTATGAAATACAATACCACAGTTGTTTCCTGATCTGATAGGTGAGACAGAGTGTGTGACCTCAATGGTGTTTAGTAGTTGAGGAACGCCCAACAAAAAACAACAAAACCTTGGCCTTGGCCAATCCATCACGATCAACGCAAACCTTCTTCACCCCACTACACCCCAATCTATCCCAATACAGCACAGAACAGCCAAACCCAATACAGCCCAGCCCAACCCATCCCAACCCAACCCATTTCAGACCGCTTCTATCTAATCCAGTCTGATCTGTCAACTCATTCCGGTTAAATCTAACCCAATAATGGCGAGGGAGAAAATGGCGCCCCTGTCTTGACGAACATAGGAAGAGAAGAATGGAGAATATAATTCACTCATTCTGTCGGCGAGAGACGAGACAGTTGCAATTCTTATACATCTGATTATCACGGAAGAAAGGTCTGGCGCTTCCATATCAATCAATCAATCCATCGATCCATCTATCCATCCATCCTTCGTCAAGCCATCAATAAAAGAGAGAGAGAGAGAGAGAGAGAGAGAGAGAGAGAGAGAGAGAGAGAGAGAGAGAGAGAGAGAGAGAGAGAGAGAGAGAGAGAGAGAGAGAGAGAGAGAGAGAGAGAGAGAGAGAGAGAGAGAGAGAGAGAGGAGAGAGAGAGAGAGAGAGAGAGAGAGAGAGAGAGAGAGAGGAGAGAGAGAGAGAGAGAGAGATGAAAGGGCAGAGTCAAAGATAAGACAGATAAAAAAGAGAGTCGAAGTGACACAGACAGACTTTTCTATAGCAGATTGGACAGAGGACAAATAAGGCATACAGATGAAGTACTTTGTGTGATTTTAAAGTATGATGAAATGACATGAAAGGAAAAGCCTTTATTCTTTATGACCACTAATCTAAAGCATGACACAGTGTCTTTATGGTCGCTGCTTCAAAAATCAAATCATCAACTAGTGGCCTTCCTACAACTGGTAACGACTGACTTGTGTGGTCAATCCTGGCTCAGCTGCTGTTCTAGCCACAAGATTAGAATGGCAGGACGCTGAGAAACAGAGACAGCGGATGGGGAGTGAGGGGGGATACACACTCAGGACGGTTGATGTGGGCAGAAGCCTATTGCCCATGACCCAACCTAGGGAGTGACCAGCCAGCTAGCCATTCTGGAGACAGACGCTGGAGACAGACCTTGTCACACACAAGTCTGAGACTGGTCTTTTCGGGGTTTTTGTTGAATGATTTTGTTTGTCTGTCTGTCTGTCAGTTTCTATCTCTTGTGTTTTTCCTTTTTCCTTATTGTTGTAGCATTTATTTGCTTGAATACAGATTTTGCTAGAATTTTGTACACATGACACGCACATGTAGCATCGCTGACACATGTTTTGTATTGTGGATGTATCCTATTGTACTTCATTTTGTAATACCTATGCAGCCATGCCACTTAACAACGCACACAAACACACACACACACACACACACACACACACACACACACACACACACACACACACACACACACACACACACACAACACACACACACACACACAAACACACCACTAATCGAAGCTTAATCGCACGGAAAGAAGCCAATAATCCCACAATTCAGGCACCCAGCTATCGATGAGCAATTTGTCAACCCCGCAGCCTCCTGTCCCAGAAAGGTTTATTTTAATATTTCCATTCAGCATATCGGTGATGTGTTTTTAGTTGAAGACAGCTAAAATGAAAGTACTGTTTCAGAATTCTAAGAAATAACTTTTACCCTTTCAAGAGAGCCTCCCTTCCAGCCCCTGATCTACGGAAATGATTTTTCCCTTTTACATAACTTTTCATCCATCACTTGTGTT
Source organism: Stramonita haemastoma (assembly GCA_030674155.1). Taxonomy (NCBI): domain Eukaryota; kingdom Metazoa; phylum Mollusca; class Gastropoda; order Neogastropoda; family Muricidae; genus Stramonita; species Stramonita haemastoma. Next base: position 42,756,000 of record CM060331.1, read on the forward strand.
TTTCCTTTTTCTTCTATATTGTTTTCGTGTCTTACTTGACAGCACTAGTTTATCACCCAAGAAGAATGGGGACTGCGAGGGGATGAAAACAAGCAGCGATCTGCCGGTTCCTTTTGGTGCAAGGTTCTAAGGTTACTGCAGTGCACGGACTCTTAGGCTGGCTCTGTGATCAGTTTTGTGCATTTTGCTATGTAATGCTTTTTCAATCACAATTTGCAAAAAAAGTCGCAACGTTTTGTTCAGGTAGGTTTTGTGATTAGCTCTGAGTATCTTCAAATATGATAGTTTGAGTAAATATTTAGTCATCAGGATGCATAGTTATGCAGTTTATATATTAAATTCTATTTGCTATATAACTATCATGATGGAATGAAACTGAGAACTGTTATGTATTTCGTAATTTCTATGAGCACTTAAAACGAAAGTTAATGGCAGTAAATATTTATTCTTTTACGCACAATTTAGACAAGAAATTCATCTTTTTCACTTCAATTTCCAAGATATTCCATTCTGGTTCATAAGATAATAATGTTTGTTTTCAGCACCAAGGTATAAACTTTTGTACCATAAGTTACAAATGTAAATGGTCTTTTGTTTTTTTTCACCGACTTATATAATGTGAAGTTTCACTCTAGTTTCTTACATCTGATTTTTACGAGGAGCGTGGCACCAGCAGGGCAGTGTATGGTTTGTATTTGAGGAGCTCATCAGTATCCAAGCTTTGAATAGCGCGCTGACTATGATGGTATCATCTGTACCACTGGCCTCAGTTTGCATACACTGCATCCCACAACTTGGTGCCCGCCCTGGGTTGACCCTTATGTTTGACCAGGGCGTCGATTCAAGGACGGACAGTAGAGTTGGTTGTTATACCCTGTTTGAATCTGTATATAGTTGCACAGTTTTGTTCAGTGATTTAAAAGTTTATGAGGTGACAGTCGTGATATGATCTGTGTGGTCAGCGGGGCTATAAACAACATGGCGGGTGGGATTGGATTACTCCACAAAAAAGCATGGGCAGTCTTTATTTGTGCACTCAAACACATACTTTTAGTCTCATCTGATTGAGTCTCTATAGGCAAGACACGCACTAAAGCATTATTAGACCCCAAACTCTTGTTGTGATTTGCAAAAAAACATCCATTGAACTGGACAATGAAGCTGTTTATGCATGAATATTTGTGAAGGTTTTCTTGATGATGATTTATTTTGTC
>CM060331.1:42762213-42784713 GCA_030674155.1 Stramonita haemastoma
TCTTCTTTTTTTTTGCTGCCTCGTCTTCTGTGACGTCCTCGTATTCCTGTTCCCACGCCGCTCATTTCAATCTCCCCGCCACAGCCATACCCAGATTCGTTGCGTCTCATCCTCGGGATCGGCAGTCCACAGGGAGGACATCAATATTAGGCCGCCGTGGGGCCACCAGCCAGAGGGGCCCTGCACTTCTGCTGAGTCACTTTGGTGGTGTTCAGTGGTGCCTGTTCTGATGTAACAAACACAGGACACCACCTACTAAGCCCCCTACTAACGACAGTATTAGCTCAGTCGCGGAGCCAGACCTGAGTGAGTCACCCACCTGAGGTGGCGACCACCACAACGTCCCTCCAACGACCGTCTCCCCGCGAACCTCCAACCCCAAAGGCTTTGACACAAACTCACCACAGGCACGGACAGAAGCGTATGGGGAAACCGAATCTGAGGTCACCATGAGACCAGAGCAACGAGAGCCACCGAATCAGAGGCAATTTTTATTGCATAATGATCAATGGTGATGGGGATGATGTAATGATGCTGCTGTGGAAGTGCATCCGCTTTGAGACTACTTGACAGGGTTGCACTCTACGCTTACTGTAATAATATATCCCGGCGTCAACCGGGCCCGAGAGATACAGACACCTGCAGTGTTGGTCAGGTAATTAGAGCAACACTCTCAAATTCGCATCCGTAAAATGGATGAAGCTCGACTGTGTGGTCCCAGTCTCCCCACTGAGCCCACAGCACACTCACTCTGGGTAGGAGCCGGCCGGAGTCCGAAAAATCCCTATAACTTATGGGACTCGAACCCGCGACCTTCCAGTCCGAAATCCAAAGCGCTAACCACTGCGCCAACGGGGGCTGGTGTGTTGTTGAATATTCATGTTAGAAAAGAAAACACAAGTAAAATTTATAGTTTTTTTTTTTTTTTACAAACTGAATGAAAAGAAAAAAATCAGATGATTTTGTGACTATTCTTTAAGAAGAAATTGAGCGCTTTCATTACATTTGAACAACAGGGAAATTGTAGTGTAAGTTAGAGATGCTTCCTTTTAATTATATCGGACTGTGTTTATTTCACATTCCTTAAAATATAGGCATAAGCTTTAGTTTCCTGACAATCAAGATCATAAAATTATCTCACGATTTTGAAAGGGGGGGGGGGGGGGGGGGATTAAGAAAATATCTAAACGTTAAACGATTTAGCGTTATTTGGCAACCTGGTATTGAAAATAACAACTATCAACTAGTTAAGCTCATTTCAAACGTAAAAAAAGTAGTCTGATGACAGAACGTAAGACTAACCTCATCAAAACACTGTCATTGAATTTTGTTTTCTTCTTTCTAAAATACCAAGCAAAAGCGACAAAGCTTGGCAAACGATCTGAGTTTATTTTCGTACAAAAGAAAATCAACTGTATGATAGTGGTTATTCATTCAATAAAAGAAAGGCATTCCTGACGCATATCATCGTATGTCTGACATGCAAACAAAAAGTGTATTTCGTCTTCATTTTGGGCACTACATAATTATAGGGTATGGGAACTGCGCGCGCGCGCGCGCGCGTGTGCTGTGTGTGTGTGTGTGTGCGTTTGTGTGTGTGTATGTGCGTGTGTGTGTGTGTGTGTGTGTGTGTGTGTGTGTGTGTGTGTGTGTGTGTGCGCGCGTGCGCGCGCGTGTGTGATGTTATTTCTTTATCTTATCTATTTATTGATCCTTTATATTGAGGATAATGGAATAAGCGTCCATGTGGTTTTTTTTTTTTTTTTTTTGGGGGGGGGGGGGGGGGGTGGTGTTACATCCGATCCCCGTGTGTATGAAATTTTGTGATATTCGTTATCCACTCCCACTGGCACACACCAGCTTACACTTTTGAAAAGCGGAACAGGTTTTCACGTGTGCGCAAAACAGCTCTGGGTGTGTTTGCTTGTATATATGTGTGTGTGTGTGTGTGTGTGTGTGTGTGTGTGTGTGTGTGTGTGTGTGTGTGTGTGTGTGTGTGTGTGTGTGTGTGTGTGTGTGTGTGTGTGGTTTGGGGTGAGGGAGTTAGTGTAAAATGATTGCTCTGAGTTGTGCCTGTGCAATTTTTTTTATATTATTGCAGAAGAACACGTCCTGAAAAACCAACCTTGTCTGACAAGGTGTGCAGTCAGAGCATGCTCAGTAGTATCATGGTTTATGCATACACATGTGGCCAATCTACAGTCAAGTAGCCGTCTCCCAATCACCCCTTCTATTGAAAGCGTTCCTTTATTCAGAGAGTCGGGAGAAGCCGATACATATTTATTTGCACGCTATGGCCTTTATTGCCCTGGGGAGAATGGATCTATACCAACAATAGATTTGCTTGCCTTGGGTAGAACTGTGAAGCTGGACTGTGAATACATAGTCAGAAGGAAAAATGATGTATAAATGATGTCTTTTAAGCAGCCTGTTGCATTGTAGGCCTATCTGTTCCAGGCTCAATCACAAACTTAACAACCATCGTTTCTATGTTTCTCTTGCGGGATGAGGTCATTTGCGTGAAGTACTAACGATTGACCGTGTTTGCATTTCTGAAACTATCAGGAATAACGCCTTTTGCCACAGGTGTTTGGTCGTTGTTGCCTTTTTGAATTGCTAGTAAAAGTGTGCTGATCCAAACACTATGGTAATGTCAACACGCACGCACAATTTGCTTTGGGACCAAACCACAAAATTGTCACCAATGTTATGTCCATCGCTTTGCTTTTACTCTCTATGCACAATAATACTAGCGAAAAACTTAAAGACGAAACGCCCTAAAAGCGAGAAAGTCTGTGGATGTTAAGATATTGTTATAGTTCATGATGCAACGATTGCTTTTTTATATCATGAAAACGATGCAAGCAATACACTGTGAATGTGTGCACTTCTGTGATGGTGGTGAGATTTGACACGCACGCGACAACCACACACACACACACACACCACAACACAACACACCAACACACACACACACACACCACACACCACACACACACACACACACACACACCTTTTTTCTTTGGTCGTTTTTAATGCCTTCTTCGTATCTTTTCTGCGTATTTGTATTTTTCTTTGGGTTTTTTGTTTCGATTTTGGATTTTGATTTTAATTTTTTTTTTATATTTGAGACAGATGGTTAAAAAACAAACAAACCAAAGCAACCTTTCAAAATGCGCCCGATGATCACTCTTTTACACGAGTCGTTTGTTTGAAATGAGAAACATAACCAAACAGCAAGAAAAACCAGCACGAAGCTAGCAGCAACAACAAGCAGATATGGACATTCTGTGATGTTCCGCCTGTGGAGGGGGACAACTCGGCAAGTGCAATGTGAATAATTATTGTTTTCGTTCTATGGCTAGAGGTCTGAGATTCACCAATGGTGAGGTTTTGCGTATGTGACCGTTTGCTCACCATCATGGTAGCCACATTCCGACTTCGGGGATGGTGTCCAAACACAACATAAGTCTATCTGCTTCTCTTCAAATAGCTAGAACCCGTTCCTACTAGCACACAATGGCTTATTCTTTGGAAAGGCAGAACGAGTTTTAACGCGTGTGCAAGATGTTTTGAGTGCCTTTGTATACGTTTATAGTGTCCTCCAAAGGATGATCAGGAGGCTGGGATCAAATCTGAAGGTAAATCCAGAGTAAACATCCCCTCAGAGGTCTATGGGGTGGCTTGAACCAGCGCTTTCAGATCGTTAGCGCAAAGCTCTAACCACTGGGCTGTCCCATCCCATTGAACTAAAGATAATTACAGCCTGGTGACAAGACCTTAAAAATGGAGACACGACATTCGAATGTAAAAAAACGATACAAAGGACAACTTAACATTTTACAAAATTGTCACCCTTTATGTCAGTAGTTTCTGCTTAGTCACAAAGTCTGTTTGCAGTCTCTTCTCAAACAAAAAGTCTACACAGACAACAAATAACCCAATGCTCCGCTTGGCATTTCGAAATAATTATGAAAAATCTCTCCTGCTCATGTTTGCTTGACGTCAAGTGTGGAGGTTTGAAAGGAGCGTTGTTTTTACAAGCCAGGATGCGGCTAGAGCTGCCCAGTCTGAAAATGTCAACACAGAAATTGCTCTACAGGACACACTGTTCCCTCAAATCCACACTCTTAAGCTGCTGATGCTTTTTGTCTTTTCCCTCCTCCTTAGATGCATTATGATATGGGGATGATAAAGTAAGTAGAAACGTAATTTACGAGGCAGCAGATAAAACGTGCAGAGATTGCGACACCTTGCAAGGCCCTAACTGCTTTGAAAATATTGCGATTCGTGACAATACTAGAATGGGTGCTCCAAACCAATTGAAGTAAAAATATCCACACTTGCGACTATGGAGCAAGTACTTTTCCTTTGTTTATCGCTATTTCTGTCTCTGACTCTACCTCTGATATACACACATCATCAACTTTACACGTTTGCCTGAGCGCGCACATATACACACAAACACATACAAACGCGCACACTCACATACAGAAACACAGAGACAGACAGAATAAAACACGTAAACAAATAAATTAGGAGACAAAGAGACATATGCGCGCACACACACACACACACACACACACACCAACACACACCACACACACCACTCACTCACTACTCGCTCGCTCGCTCGCTCACTCACTCACTACCTCACTCACTCACAAACTATCAGACACAGAAACACACACACACAGAAACACACACACACAACACACATCACACACACACACACCACAAACACACACACACACACACACACTTATATGTAAAAATACATATTATGTACACATGCACGTACGTGCATGCGCAAGTATGCACACACGCATACACACACGCACACATACATATATACATAGGCACACACGCACACGCGTGCATGCACACGCATGCACACAAATACACACACATAATTATACATCTCTCTCTCTCTCACTGCCTATGTCTGTCTGTACATTTGTCTGTCTCTCTCGTATACGCATATGCATGGCAACAAGCATACACGCACGCACACACACACACACACACACACACACACACACACACACACACACACACACACACACACACACACACACACACATATATACACACACACACACACATTCACACACACACATACACACACACGCCTGCACAAATGCAGGCACGCAGGCACGCACGGATACACACTTGCATACTTTTGCATTCTGCTTGAAAACTGTTTAAAACTAGATCTTATGAAAATGAGTGTCTTTACATAAATACCAGTAGCTGATTTTGTGAGAATACAGAAAAATATCGAGAATGCTGACTGCCAAAAGAGCTAGGGCTAATCAAAATTATGCAAATAATCTTGCTGCATAATATTGAATTGTTTTAGGCCTGGTCACGTAGTTTACAAGTGTCTCTATGGGATCTTTTATGAAGCAAACGTGTCGAAACACACACACACACATACACAAACACTCGCATAAGCGCATACAAACACTTGCGCACACGTGGCGCGCGCGCGCGCGCACACACACACACACACACACACACACACAGCTTGCTGCATCAAGGAATTCAACATAATTGTGAACACAATATCGTCTACCAGTGTAAACACTTTTGGTAAAAAGAGGCAAATGTAATGGCAAAGTGACCTGGAGAACCCATTGTGATAATGTCAACAGACGAACTGCCCCAAGGGACTAAAGCTTTATTTTCTCTATGGCATTCTCTCTTTTATTTTTCAGTCTTTCTTCAGAGCTAAATAATTACTTGGAAAGGCCCGAAGAGAGAAAAAAAGTAGTTGCGGTGGAGAGTTTAGAAACTGTAATCAATAGTGCTGCTGTGATTGAGATTTAATGTTACAAAGAAAGAAAGAGGGAAACAGCTCAACACAAATATAAAAAGAAAACCAAAATCGCTTATGACTGGTAGCACTTGTAAGAGGTACTTTGCTTTTACACACACACACACACACACACACACACACACACACACACACACACACACACACACACACACACACACACACACACACACTTTTGTAATTTTTCTTGCTATAAGCTCGTTTAAGCTGTTCAATGCCCCCCTTACCCCCTCCTCTTTACCCTGATTTCTTTACATGATCATTTTTCCCTGTATCTTATGCACAAATACTCATAGGTAAAGTACATATACTCACACAGACACACACACAGACACACACACACACCATACATAATTATGCATGTATGCATGCACGCACACTCATGCACACACGCACACACACACTCACACATGTACAAACGCATGCACACACACACTCCACCCCCCCCCCTTTACTTCAGCTCGCAAATATATATATCTACACATATTCTTGCAAACACGTTCACACATATGCACTTACGCTCACATAGATGCGCTCATGAATACACATGCGCTCACCCTTCTCCCCCCCCCACAATCACACACATACGCACCCGCACACTCACACACACACGCACACGCACACACACACACAGAGATATATATGCATCGGTGGTCTAGGTGGTCACGCGCCTTGCCTAGAAAGCAAAAAGTCCGGGTCGGAGTGTGCGGGGTTCGTACCCCGTTTGGACCCAAAACTTTTTCCCCATCCATTAGACCATGAGTGGTGGTTTGGGCGCTAGTCTTTCGGATGAGACGATAAACCGAGGTCCCGTGTGTTACACATCATTATTTAGCGCACGTAAAAGAACCCACGGCAACAAGGGGGTTGTCCCTGGCAAAATTCTGTAGAAAAAAGCCACTCTGATAGGGAAACAAATACACTTGCATGCAGGAAAAAGAAAAAAAATGGGTAGGCGCTGCACATGTGGCGACGCGCTCTTCCCGGGGAGAGCAGCCCGAATTTCACGCAGAGAAATCTGCCGTGACATAAAGTGGTACAAATAAAATACAAAAAATACAAAATATATATATATATTATTATATATATATATATATATATATTATATATATATATATTGTATGTATTATATATATTCATATTTTCTCAATTATATGATTGGTTAAGTGGAGAATAGCATCTCTTTTTGAGATCCGAGTAAAGGCCATCTTTCTTCAACTTCTACTGCCTGTGCCAGCTCTGAAAGTGTCTGGCAATGTTTGGGTTATCATTGTTATCCAGCTGGGACTAGCCTATCAGCTGGGTACGGACTTTATGATCTCCCTTGCATCCTTTCTTGTTTAAAAGGATCCCGAAACATAAGGCACAAAGATTTACTAGGTGCGTATTTCCTTCTATATTCAGATGTTGTTTTTCTCACAACATATTTTTCAAGCTTATTTTCTTCTCTAACCATTTATCTTTTAGTGGTAGCAGTGATAGGCCACAGGAATATTTACCTATTCCCAGGGCTGTAATGGACACTTCTAAATTCTAAAAAAGTGTCTTGCTCTTACCACAACGGGTGAGTGAGGTTGCAATCATTACCAGGATCTCTGAAGAATGTTCAAGCAGGAGCCAGTCAGTTCAGGCCCTAAGCATGGTCCTTACTCAATAATTCCCCAAATGCTGCCTTCACAGTTATTTATCTTATAAAGGCGAATTTTTTATTTGTATCTTTGAAAAACATAAGTTTTGTGATGAGAGTGAAGTTGTAACTGGTTACCTGCAATTGTTTTTCTGCACTTGTTATTCTCCACTATATTTTCTCAATTATATATATATATATATATATATATATATATATATATATATATATATATATATATATATGTATATATATATATATATAATCATACATACACACACACACACGAGTTTACATCAAATCCAACTCAATTCCTCCCAAAAGTCCTTCAGATGACTCTAGAAGCCAAAGTCCCCTTTGCAAAAGCACGCATACATATTGCGTACACATAAAAACCCCATCCCCTTTTTTAAGAGTAGGCCATTGTGTGCCGGTTGGAACATATGGCAAATTTACGAAACAGCATACACAGGGGGACTGAACGTACAAAAAAGCATAGGAGTTCTTATTTCGGGTATTCTCAAAAAAGAGAATAAAGAATAAAAGAACACACCCACACACTTTGTGACGTAAACCAAGAAATGACGTCAAATGAGGACAAGAGAAAAGGATCTTGGAATCAGTCACCTCAACTCAAAGGGACTGAATCAGACATGCTCTCCCTTTGCACAACACGACAGCGAACAAAATAAGTCCATCATGCTTAGCAATGTCATCTGGTCTTCAGGTGGCAACGAAAAGTCTACTCCATAGACACCATCAAGAAAGTTGCAGAAGAAGCTAGCAAGGAGCTAGAACCCGCCCCAGAGTGTGTCAAACTGCATGCAGGCATCAACGACATCAAAGGGAAGGATCCTGCAACATGGGGCAAAGCCATGGCAGCGGCCTAAAGCCGTTCAGAAGATCTTCCCCAAGACGCATGTTGATATAGCAGGCCGACTCCAGTAAAACAACAGCATCTAGAAGCAAGACGTTAGACATTAACCAAAATAACAACAAACACACAAAAACACACACTCACACAACACACAAACACACACACACACACACACACACACACACACACACACACACACACACACACACACACACACACCACACACACACACACACACACACACACACACACACACACACACACACACACACACACACACACTGAATTTGGAGCGTTTATCATTTGGAACTTTTTTCGAACAAAAGATCCTCTGCAATTGTGAACATATTTTGACCAGAGAAACAGAAACTGTAATGGCAAAGTGACCTGAACAACACATTCTGATAATGTCAACAAACAAACTGCCCCGAGGGATTAAAACCTTATTCTTTCCATGGCATTCTCTCTTTTATTTTCAGTCTTTCTTCGGAGCTAAAGAATTACTTGAAAAGTCCTCAACAGACAAAAAAAGCACAAAAGTTTCCTGCGGTGGAGGGTTTAGAAACTGTAATCAATAGTGTTGCTGTGATTGAGATTCGTGTTACGAAGGAAAGAGGGAAACAGTCTAAAAAAGAAGAAAAAGAACATGATTTTTTTTTCATGAAGGCTAGCACTTGTAAAAGGTATTTTTCTTTCACTTAGATTTCACACACACACACACACACGCGCGTGCGCGCGCGCGCGCGCGCACGCACACACACACACACACACACACACACACACACACACACACACACACACACACACACACACACACACACACACACACACACACACTTCTCTTTGGAGAAGTCTTTCGGATGAGACTATACAGCAGGCCCCGTGTGTGACGCACGCAGAACATCTTGCGTTCACGTTAAATCCTGTTCCGCTTTTCGTAAGAGTAGGCCATCGTGTGCTGCTGGGAACAGATGACATTTACAAAACTGCACACACACGGGGACTGGGTGTAAAAAAGCATATGATTGCTTATTCTATCATCCTCGATATAAAAGAGTAAATAAATAAATGAAAAATAAATAAATAGACACACACATACGCACTTACACACACACCACGCACACACACACACACACACACACACACACACACACACACACACACACACACACACACACACACACACACACACACACACACACACACACACACACCATCACACCATCACACACAACCTGGTGTAATTGACATTTGAAAGTAATATTCTTAACCAAAGATCTTCAACCATTGTGAAAACTTTGAGAAAAGTCCAGTTCTTCACAGGAAACACGGGCAGAGTAACCTGAACCCTCTAGTCTGAAAAAGTCAAGAAACAAACTGCCCTTAGGAACGCAAATCTTCTTCTCCCCATAGTAGTCTCTCTTGTGCTTTACACTCTTTCTTCTTAACAAAAAATTACTGGGCAAGAAATAAAACAGAAATAATATATATATATATATATATATATTATATAATATATATATATATATATATAATATATATATATATGTATATCAGGAGATACAAAGTTCAGAAATTCTTCTCAATGGTGTTGACACCAGTGCATTTTATTGTGACAACCTACGCATGAAGCAAGCATAAAAGCAAATACACAAATACGTGACTAAAACAACCAAAGACATAAACACAACTGTTGAGTGAAGGCTGTGATTTCCGATAGTTTTTTTTTTCATTCCTCTCTCTTCTCTCTCTCTCTCTCTCTCCCTCCCCTCCTCCTCTCTCTCCCCCTCTCTCCTCTCTCTCTCCCCTCTCCTCTCTCTCTCTCTCCACACCACACACACACGGGGGACGGGATAGCTTAGTGGTCAGAATATTGCGCTGGCAATTTGACAACCCGAATTCGATTCCCGTTTGAGGGGATTTTCCCCCTGGAGTTCACATCAATGCTGACTCCACTCTCCCCAAAAGTCTTTCGGATGAGACTAAAAACCGAGGCCCCGTGTGCGAACGCACGCAGAACATTTTGCGCACACGTTAAATCCTGTTCCGCTTTTCTAACAGTAGGTCATTGTGTGCCGGTGGGAACAGATGACAATATTTACACAACTGCACACACACGGGGACTGGATGAAAAAAGCATACGAGTGTTTATCCCATTATCCTTGATATAAAAGAATGAATAAAAAAAATAAACACCACACACACACACACACACACACACACGAACACACGCACGTTTGTTCTTCTTGTTAGACATCTGATTTAAGTCCCTTTTTTCTATTAATGGAGTGTCATCTTGCTATGGATCATTGTGTCCCTTCATATTCTTTTAAGTACCCCTCTGTCTCCGATCACAGGGAATTATGTCGAAGTCTACACTCTTTTCCATTGATTTGATAATGCTTGAAAGGATTCAGACAGGCTCCATAAAGTGTAGTACTACTGTATTGGATACCTGGAGGCGATGAGGATCATCACCATTGTCGCTCTTCCTGCATATTCTCCGATCTTTAAGTATGGGTGCCTAAATGGCGGAGTGCTAGAAAGCAGCGCTCTGCGAAACCGCCTACTAATGAAGACAAACGTCTCACCTAGTCTGCACTCATGGTCTCAAAGGGGGTTGCAGATGTTACGAAGGAGATAGAGTGTATAATTGTCTGGTTTGCACCCAGGAACTAGGTGAGGCAGAACATAAACAAAAGCAGCAACGTTATCAACAACAACAACAACAACAACAATGTTAGCAATAACAGCATAGCTACTAACAATAACAACGTTAGCAACAGCAACGTTAGCAACAGCAACCGCGTTAGCAACAGCAACAGCGTCATCAACAATATTGTGAACAACGACAATAACAACAGCAACAACGACGATGACGACGTTAGCAACATCAACAACAACCTTTTTTTCAACAACAAAAACAATAACAACAAAGTTGAAAACAACGTTAGTGTTATAAGCAACAACGTTAGTGTTATAAGCAACAACATCAGCAAAAAACAACAACACTAACAACGTTAGGAACAACAAGAATATTATCAGCAACAACATCATTAACAACAAAGTTGGAAACAACAAGAATGTTATCTGTAACAACATCAGCAACACAACAACAACCACAACGACGTTAGAAACAACAAGAATGTTATCTGTAACAACATCAGCAAACAACAACAACCACAACGACGTTAGAAACAACAAGAATTTATCGTACAACATCAGCAACAACAACCAACACTTTAGCAACACAGAATGACTGTAACAACTCAGCACAACAACAACAAACGACGTTAAAACAACAGAATTTCAGCTAAACACACAGCAACAAACACATTAGAACAACAAATATAAAGCAACAACATCAGCAATATCAACAATAACAACAAAGTTGGAAACAACAAGAATGCTATCAGCAGCAACATCAGCAGCAACAATGACATCAACGTTAGTAACAACAAGAATGTTATCAGCAGCAACAGCAGCAGCAACAATAACATCAACGTTAGTCACAACAAAAATGTTAGCAGCAACATCAGCAGCAACAAGAACAAAAAGTTAGTAACAACAATAATGTTATCAGCAGCAACATCAGCAGCAACAACATCAGCAACAACATCAGCATGGCCATGGAAAGCTGTGTGGTGATTGCGGGGGGATCCCTTGTGCTTGAGCAGAGGGGCTCCTAGCTGGCCATGCGGATGTGAAGGAGACAGAACTCATCCCATCCCATCCATCATCCATCCCATCCCATCCCATCCCATCCCATCCACATCCCATCCCATCCATTCCCATCACATCACATCACATCACATCCCATCACATCCATCCATCCCATCATCCCATCACATCACATCACTGGGCTCAGGTCATGTCTGAGGGTCATCTGGGGTCTGGAAAAACTGAGTAACATCAAACTGACTAAATGTAAAGAAAACATCTCAACAAATAGAAACAAGACTCACACCAAAAAAAAGCCCACCCCCATTAATATTGTAGAGACCTCAACCCAGCTCTTCATCTTTTTTCTATACTTCAAAGAATGCTAATAAGTCATTCAGTGGATCGTTTTTAGATTATAAGATTTAGAGTACAGATGCTGTTTTTATCAAGTTGTTTATGACGGAATGGGTTTTTTTGCGCTGCCATTATAGTTAGTAAAATAAAGGTAAAGGCGTCCCATAATCTGTGCGGTCGTAGGGGAGCAAGGCATCAGAGACCTCAGCTTCTCTAGGGGCCAGCATGTTGAGGGCGGCGCACATCTCCTCTCCCTCGCTGCTTTACCTAAAGAGGGCACATACCCATTTACAGCTGGGTGAAATGAGGAACTGTACTGAAGCCACGGCGCGAAAACGGTCACCCTTCCAACTGATAACCACGCTCGATGCTGCTTAACCTTGGCTTGGGGAAAGCGAGTGTTCTGACCACTGAGCTATCCCATCCCCTTAAGTTGCTTATGAATATCAGTACCTATCTATAAACGGCGGTCTCCTTCCATTCTTCGAGGAAGGTGTTTGTATGAGAGATAAACATAGTCTTTTGTACACAGTGATAACACCCCAAACCCCAATCCCCCCAAAGAAAAAAAAACCAACAACAAACAAACAAAAAACCAAAACGACCACCCTTAAAACAAACAAAATACGGTGGGAATAAGATATCTCTTTAAAAGAATTCTACGGTAAAAAAATACATTCAAGAGATTGTTAGTCTTGCTTATAAAAAAATTTATCCAGAGTTGACAGAACTTGACAACATTTTTCTGAAGAAATTAAAACCCAAGAAATATAATCGTGTTTACTCAGTACAGTCTGATTTGGTTTCCTTTAAACTGTTGTTGTTAAGATCCCATTCAAGTCCCAGCGGAAGTATTCCGAATTAGGGAGTGTGGCAGAGGGTCAGAAGGTCGTCCCACTTCAGTGCCTAAAATAGCATAATCCTGAAAAAGCAGCGGGAGGCAGGCCCTGCAAGCAGCAGAGTGCTGCACGAACCCGGTTCTTGCTCATACACATTTTCCTTCAAACGGTTCTTTTCATTCTATTGTGTTCCAGTCCACCTGTCCAAACTCAACCTAAATCACTTCCACCCCAGTCTAGCCGAAATCAACCCAACCACACACAACCAAACCCAACTCACTCTGACTCTTGTCCAATCCACCCAACTCGCCCCAATCCAGATCAATCCAGTCTATCAATCCACTGGGATGAAGTCTAGCCCACTGGTCCAGAAGGAGGAAATAACACCTCTGTCTTGACGCAAATGGGAAAAGAGGGAGATGGATATAATTCCTCCACTGATTTGGTGGGAGACGAGACAAAGACGTTTCTGATACATGTCATTATCACGAGAGAGAAAGAGGCCCGGTGCTTCCAGGTGTATAAATAAATCAATTATTTGGTCGATCCTTCACTCTAGTAATCAATCATTAAAAGGTGTAGGTGTGAGTGTGAGTGAGTGAGTGCTGAGTGTTGAGTGTTGTGGTGGGGTGTGTGTGTGTGGGGGGGGTGAAAGAGAGATAGAGACAGACATACCGACAGACAGAGACAGAGAGACAGGGACAGAGAGATAATGACAATTGTTTATGTGATTACACAAAGGGACAGTGGGAAGTGGACACGATACAAAGCTGATATCGACAAAAATCCATGTTGCTCTAAACTGTGACAGCTGTAAATTTGTTGCACATATTTGGTTTTAGCATGCAAAATGCAGAGAGAGAGAGAGAGAGAGAGAGAGAGAGAGAGAGAGAGAGAGAGAGAGAGAGAGAGAGAGAGAGAGAGAGAGAGAGCAAATCACAGAGGAAATGATTTTGTTTGCTAGTTTTCAATACAACAGAACAGGAAGCAAAGGCCTTTGTCCTATACTTTTATGGTAGCTTTTCAAGCAGACACAGATGCCTCTGTGATGGTTGTCAAGCCTGATTCAACTTTTTATAACTAGAGGAAGGATAGCATAGTGGTTAAGGTGTTGCGACCTTCATCTGCTGGTCCAGGATCAAGGAAAACTCGAAGTGCACATTGAAGGAGATCTTTCCCAGGGAGCTAACATCAGCACTGTCCTCTTCCCTGAAAGTCACTCAGGTGAAACTGTAAACAAGGTTTTGTGTGCAGAACATCTTGCGCAGGCTAAAAAACCTTTCCGCCTTCCAGAAGCGTAGGCCATTCGTCCCAGTTAGGATGGGTGACAACATAAAAATAAAATAAAAACGCATCCATACAGGTATATTCTGTGGGTCCAATCCCTGAAGCCAAAATGGGATTACCTTGGTCATGTGGAAAAAGCCGGTTGTGTCGCAAAATCTGACCGTTTGATTAAACTTGGAGCTGTAGACAAGGAAAGCCAAAAGTAAACTAACCAGTTGCGAAACACGGTGACCCAGGGGCAGTGTTGTTGATTGTTCGCTGGTTAAGTGTGCCTTGGTTTTCGTTCAGTCATGGCTCAGGTGGTGTGTTTGTCACGAGGTTAGAGGAGGTACGGGGTGGGAAAACAGAGACAGGGGTTGCGCGGTAATCATGGAGGACGCTGGAGGCAAAGCATTCCCCGTCATCCAACCCAGGGTGACCAGCCAGCTAGCCAGTCCGGCTTATTTTATTTATTTATATTATCTTTATTTTATTCTTTTATATCGAGGATAATGAGATAAGCACTCTTGTGCTTTTTTACATCCAGTCCCCCTGTGTATGCAGTTTTGTAAATGTCATCTGTTCCCACCGGCACAGCAATGAGAGGCCTTGTCACACAGACATCTGAGACTTCAGACTGACATGTCTTCTTGTTTGGTTAGATAGTCTGTCCATCTGCCTGTCTACTTCCATCCCTCGACTACCTTCTCTGTTGCATGCATTTGCCTGGCTTAAATGTCATTCACCATAACTCTGCAAGGCGATATCAACAAAATATTGACGCACTTCCAGCATCTTTTTGCAGTATGGGCATGTCACAATATTATCTTTTATGTATACTAAGTTTATGGCAACACATAACGAAGCTCGCCACTATATATCTAAGTTCTGTGAAAGCCTTCCAGATATGTGTTTGTTCTACCAAAAATAATGTGGTCTTATAATAAAGTACACTTTTGATTTACTTTATGTCAGTTACTGTTACTCTCAAGGAGCATCGTAAATGTTCTATTTGGTATTAGTGTGTTTTCTCCACAACATCTGGAAGACAGCCATAATGTCCATTGTTAAATACCAACAGCACACCAATTAAAACATGATTAGTAGAGTTTCATCTGATAAGTTGAAATATTTTGTCAAAACGAAAAAAACATCTCACACACACACACACACATACACACACACACACACACACACACACACACACACACACACACACACACACACACACACACACACACACAACCACACACACACACACACACTGAGAAAAACAACAACACTAATCGAAACTTAAGCGCACCCAAAGAAGCCAATAATCCCACAATTCAGGCACCCAGCTATCGATGAGCAATTTGTCAACCCCGCAGCCTCCTGTCCCAGAAAGGTTTATTAAAAAAACAAAAACATTTTTAGTGCATCAGCATGAAAACACCAACACCTTTCTGATTTCGAATGATCTGCCTTCTTTCTCTACAGAGCTATTTCTTCTGTTTTGTGTGTACAGTAAGCACTTGTCTTTCTCTCGCTAGATTTTTTCCCCTAACTTTTCTATTCTATAAAGAAAGCGCTTGTCTTCCTCTAAATAGCTTTTGTTCTTTCACTGTTTAATGGACGCGTTTTTCTTTCTTTACATAGCTTTTGTTTTTTCACTTTTTAATGGACGCTTTTTCTTTCTTTACATAGCTTTTGTTCTTTCACTTTTTAATGAACGCGCTTTTCTTCCTTTATATAGCTTTTGTTCTTTCACTTTTTAATGAACGCGCTTTTCTTCCTTTAAATAGCTTTTGTTCTTTCACTTTTTAATGAACGCGCTTTTCTTCCTTTAAATAGCTTTTGTTCTTTCACTTTTTAATGAACGCGCTTTTCTTCCTTTAAATAGCTTTTGTTCTTTCACTTTTTAATGAACGCGCTTTTCTTCCTTTAAATAGCTTTTGTTCTTTCACTTTTTAATGAACGCGCTTTTCTTCCTTTAAATAGCTTTTGTTCTTTCACTTTTTAATGAACGCGCTTTTCTTCCTTTAAATAGCTTTTGTTCTTTTACTTTTTTTTTAAAGGACGAACTTTTCTTCCTTTATATAGCTTTTCCTCAGTAACTTTTTTTTTTTTAAGGAAGTATTTTTTTCCTTCTGAATCGCTTTTCTTCAGTCTTTGTTTGCTTTGCTTTTTTATTATAAAATAGGTACCTTTTTCCTGCAGATAGCATTTTTGTCCGTCCCTCACCTGTTGGCTTCGCCATTTCACACTGGTTTTGTGCTGTTTGACAGCAGCAGTTAATCAGGAAAGGAATAGTGGAGACAGAGGAAATGAGAACAGCGTCCATTGGGTCATCTTAGTGCAAGGTTCTGAAGTCACTGTAGTGCTGCATTTGTTCACATCACTTGGTTGAAAAGCTTGGATTTTGGTGTACGTAATATTTTGAACAAGGACTGGTAAAAATCTATATACACCTTGTTGATTTGTTTAGTGCTCCTGCACTGTTTTTGTGTTTATTAAAAAGGGGAAAAGAACTAAAAGCTATATATTATTGTGTTTGCTTAAATTCATGAATGTGATTTTTTTCGTTCTTCCGCTAGAACTTCGAAAGTCATCCAGGTGATATTTTGCATATTCTGCATTCCGACTTTGGGAATGCCAGTGCGCTTCATGGTGATATGAAATAGTATTGAGAGCTACTGTAGTGAGGACCTTTCATACCTCAGTTTCAGTTATGAAACCACAAGCTATGGCACAATGCAGTACTTTTCTTGTTTTTTTTTATATTTCCAGACTGAAGTAACAGTTTTGCTAAAAATGGTTAATGCTTATTCTGTTATCCTCGATATAAAAGAATGAATAAAATAAAATAAAATAAATAAAATAAATAAAGTTTCAGTCTTACACAGTGTCTTTAGAAAGTCGAATCTAGAGAGCCCATAATTATGTCACCAAGCTTTGGATAGCATGCTAAGAATGCTTGTAACATCCAAGCCACAAGTCACAAGTGGACATCCTTTCCTACCAGTGATGGGCTGTCAACGTGGTATGAAATTATTTTCAAACTTGTACACAGGGCCTCGGTGTCTCGTGAAGGTCTCGCTACAGGTAGAACGTGACAAAAGCGTTCAAAAACGCTAAAATCTTTGTTGTGGAATGTGAATACAGTCATTGATTTGGATAACAATTTCAGCCATCTATTTATGCTATACCTTTCTTGATGAATAGTTGCTGTGATTCTTGTCCCCCTTCCTTCGCTTAATTGCATGGCATCCCTTCTCCTCTTAAATACAGACGGAATCATCTTTCCAGCACACAGTGGTCTCTCACAGTAGGAAACAGACAGAGCTAAGCAGCATGTCTGATCTTGCAGTAGCCATGATTAACTTGGCACACATGGCCCTCTCTTTTAGTGCCAGCTTAAAGACTGCTGTAGGCAACAGGAAGGGAGTCTAGACAGAATGGATAATATGAATTTGAAGACCAGATATATAAAGATATACAAGATATATAACGTTTTATTAAGACGGGTGAAAACACAAAGAGCGTCATTGGCATAAGCAAGCATTGCCATGTGATAGATTGACTCACAGAGATAATGTATGTGGTCGCAAAGAATGTAGTTGGAGTGTAATTCATATAACGTTTCTGAATAGGGAATGCAATGGCTTTGTAAGCCGGCAGGTAAGACTGACTGCTATGCCTAGAAAACCAAGCTGTATTGTTTGTCAAGCATGGTGTCCTGTTGTTATTTCCTACAGTCGTTTAAAAACGTTTGAGCATAACCGCTATTTTAATATTTCAATATACAGTTCAAACAAACAGAAAGTTTTTTATCTGAATTTTTTGTGTGGATAATTCTGTTGTTCTTGTCATTAAACAATAACGAAATAGCATTCTTCCGAATATATCTCTTTTTATAATTGAAAAATTACCAATAACAGAAAAAAGCTGTCCCTATGCAGATACAGAGATAACAATACAGTTTATGTGATTTCAAATGTATAGCTGGATATGTGTAACTGCATTGCATTCTAAGTTTGAGATCTTAAAAGGTTTTAACAAAATGTGACTGTACTTTTTCTTCCATACATAAATGGCACTTAAAAAAAATCACATTGGTCTAATGTTCTTAAACAGACATGCTATTTGGGTTTTTGTTTTAGTTTGTTTTGGAGTTGGTTGGTGCATTTTGGTTTTAGATTACCTTCATTAAATTTTGTTTCACCACTTCTTTATGAATAAATCCACTTCATTTGAAAAGACCTTTTTGCTGACAACAAGATCCATGATTGATATTTAAAAAAAAATAACTCCCCCCTCCCATCCACCTAATTTAAACGCTGTATCATATCCCTGCTTTTTGCACTAGCTAATTTTGTCATGGAAATGACCTTTGCATAATCAATCACGCCGCAAACGTGATTGGATTTTAGGTTAAGATGGGATGCTTCAGGTCAAATCTATGTGACAAGCTCCGAGCATTTATTCATTGTATCTTTAAATTGCTGCCCTTTCCGATGCATTCATTAAATTGCATCTCCATTTATAATGAGTTGCAGGTTTCACAAACACTTATAGCTATTTCATTTGAGATGAACTCAGCTATGCAGGGTTGGTAAGGGGAAGGGGGTCTAATTTACTAAACTTAAAAAAGAAGACGAGGAAAAGAGACGAGGGAAGAAAGCTGGCAATGTGGAAAATTGCCTTTGGGAATTAAAGTAGAGAGAGGGTATGGAGATGGTAAAGGGGATTAGAGAGAGAGAGAGAGAGAGAGAGAGAGAGAGAGAGAGAGAGAGAGAGAGAGAGAGAGAGAGAGAGAGAGAGAGAGACAGACAGACAGACAGACAGACAGACAGACAGACAGACAGACAGAGAGACAGAGAGAGAGACAGAGACAGAGAGAGACAGAGACAGAGACAGAGAGACAGAGAGAGACAGAGACAGAGAGACAGAGAGACAGAGATAGACAGAAACAGAGACAGACAGACAGAAAAGAGAGAGAGAGAGAGAGAGAGAGAGAGAGAGAGAGAGAGAGAGAGAGAGAGAGAGAGAGAGAGAGAGAGAGAGAGAGAGAGACAGACAGACAGACAGACAGACAGACAGACAGACAGACAGACAGACAGACAGACAGACAGGCAGGCAGACAGACAGACAGACAGGCAGACAGACAGACAGAAAGACGGTTTGACAAACAGATAGACCGACTGACAGACAACCCAACAGACAGACAGACAGACAGACAGACACACACACACACACACACACACACACACACAACAAACAAACAAACAGAAAGATATACAAACAGAGACAGAAGGACAAGAGCAAGACAAAGACAGAGAGATAAGGACAGATCAAGAGACGGAGAAAAACAGATACAGAAACGGTTTTCAATGAATGACTGCGTTGCTGATTAAAGCAATGGGTCTGTAGGTGTTACAATTTTGACGTACCCACACTTATCAACCAATCAAAATTTCGATATATACATTCCGTTGGTTACTGATGAGTGTCCACAACAAAGATGATGCGTTATCTTTCAGCTTCCTTCTACATCGTGTTTTAGCCCTTCTCCTGAAACATGATCCAGTTTTAGAAGTTTTATGGATTTGAACTGTTCGATGGCTGCTTCAAGTCAACTTCAAAGGGGTTCTAGTTCCCGGATTCTCGGTGGTGGAGATCAGCGCATAGAGGGCCATTGCCAGTGAAAACGAATGCTGTATATAAATTGCACCTGTTCACCATTTAACGATCCTCTTTAATCTATACAGTGCCTTCTTTGTCGTTGATGCACTTGTGTTTCTGGGCTGTAACATTTTTATTTTTTGAAATATTTGAGTTATTTGAAATATATGAGTTTTCTGATTTCATATCTTTTCTGTTGAATTTTTCTTCAAATGCTAAGATGTTTTTTTCTAAAAAAACAACCATGAAACAGTCTAGAAACAGCACAGGAATAATGAGATTTGAAGACAATTCGAGCTGTAGACCCTTTCTATGGTTAAAAAAGAATGAGATATGTGGTGCTATGGAAATAAGGGTTTGTTTCAGATTTGGTAAGCAGTCTCTAATTTGAAAGTTAATCATGTGTTTAATCATTTATTTGTTTATTATTCTTATAACTTTATATCATTCATTTATCATTTTATTTATCTAAGGTTTTGATTATCTTCATAAATATCTCAAACAAAAGCAGTCTAAACACAAACGTAATAGCCAAGGTGGATGCACTTTGGAAACAGCACCCCCCCCCCCCCCCTGCCCAAACCCTTTTAATGTAGCACTGATTAAATGGATCCACTAAATCATGATTATAAATCACAATGCTATATCTTAGGATTGTTGGAGAAAAGTCCAACACATTATCCTACATATTTAAGTACACAAATTTAAACTGAGTCCAGCATGTCTTGGTCCCATCCTGTTTCTCCAGGACTATGGGGTTGACTAGGCTACAGCAATCAACAGATGTTAGTTTCAGACAAGAAATCCCCTTGAACGGGCGTCACAGCGGTTGCTTGAACAGCAGCCATCAAAATGGGAACCAACCCTCAGATCCTCAGGCTATCCTGCCCCCTCTACCTCCATCCCTCCTCCTGTTTTAAAAATGTTTTTTTTAATTGAATTTCAAAGCAACTTTTTTCTGAAGTAATATCGTTCCTTACTGTTCCACCACCCTGTCTCCTCTATGATATGTTAATTCTATTTCGCCAATGAGCGCTTATTAGCGGGAAACCCAAAGCAAGGCTCCGCTAGGTGTAGCTTTAGTTGTTGGGAGTGAGACATGCGCGCGCACGCACGTATGTGTGTGTGTACGTGCGCGCGCGCGTGTGTGTGCGGAATAGTCAAAGTGTGTGTGTGTGTATGTGTGTGAGTGGAGGGAGGGGTAGCTGTCTATCTGTATGTGTGTAGAGTGGTCATGTCCTCTGACGTGGGTTGTCCCCACCAGGCCTATATAAATTTGTATTTTATTACTGTGTGTGTGTGTGTGTGTGTGTGTGTGTGTGTGTGTGTGTGTGTTTATTTATGTAGTCTTTGACATATGTGCAGACTTTTACACGCCATTGTAGATGCAAACAACGCAATTTTGAAGACAATAATCAAGCGCAGAGTCGGAGTTCCTTCTATCACGGTGTACAAAATCTTTGTCAATGGTGGCGTAAACAATTTCGTTGCCACCCTAGCACTTGCGTGCCACCTATCTCAGTTACTCCCCCTGCCTCGCAATAAGCGCTCATTGTATGTGTGCCATTTTTGAAGATGCTTTTCTTTCCCTGAAGATGTTAGCTGTCTATAAAGTGGACAGAAAAGAAAACAGCAGTCTTTTGGGTCATTTCCATGGAGATTCCTCTCGTCCTCAAAGTCAGTCTTTCAGGTCACTCTGGTTATGAACTCTTTGTGCTGTATTTTGCATGGGAAATTGAACAGACATGAGTGGACGGAATTTGCATCAACCGTTCAGTCCCTACGGTCATCAAAGCAAAAGCCAAAAGCAAAGACAGAAAATAGAAAAGGGGTGTGAGAGGAGGGGGAAGCATACAGATGTCTGATATCTTTTCATCAGTATTGTCCAGTTCCATTTGTTTCTTCAACTAGAGCTCTGAAGGTTAGCAGTAGTGAGGCATGTGACCCTTTATCCACCATACAGGCAGCGGCATTCCAACTGCAAGGCTGATGTCCTGACACAACACCAGTGGTCATGCAGGCTTTGTACATTTAGTTATCTGTTCACACAGGCACACCTATTAATGGCTTGCTCGTCAGTAGAATGGAAGAGAAGAGAGATAGAGAGAGAGAGAGAGAGAGAGAGAGAGAGAGAGAGAGAGAGAGAGAGAGACAGAGAGAGACAGAGAGAGAGACAGAGACAGAGACAGAGAGAGAGGTAGATAGATAGATAGATAGATAGATAGATAGATAGATAGATAGATAGATAGATAGATAGATAATAGATAGATAGATAGATAGACAGACATACAGAGAGAACTCTGAGAAAAAATCATAAAGGCTATTGGCCCATACACGAAGGAGGTTGCTGATAATTCACTGAACAATGACA
>CM060331.1:42792213-42802881 GCA_030674155.1 Stramonita haemastoma
TGCCATTTAATGAATCCCTCACAACTAGGCAACTCGTTATGGAGAAAGATGCCTTGCCATTTAATGAATCCCTCACAACTAGGCAACTCGTTATGGAGAAAGATGCCTTGCCATTTAATGAATCCCTCACAACTAGGCAACTCGTTATGGAGAAAGATGCCTTGCCATTTAATGAATCCCTCACAACTAGGCAACTCGTTATGGAAGACGAAGCTATGTTTGTTATATATTGAATGAATCAGAAGTAGTGGCGACTGAAGGCTACATACAGTAGGCCAGCTCTGTAAATGTTTACACAATGTTGACTATAAAATATTTTATTCAAGTAGGTTGTTTGTTGGTCAAATAAGTTATATCCAGTCTAGTCTTAATAAGCAATATGATATCAACAATAATTTTAGTGGTATGACACAATTAGTATGTTGATGACAACATGCTGAACTATATTAAAACACACACATGTACACGCACGCAAGCACACACAAACATACACACACAAACACGCACACACACGTTCACACACACACACATTCACACACATACACATATGCATACGCACACACACATGCATGCACGCACACATACACGCACGCACACACACGCATACACACATATCGTGTCACAAAGCAAATAAGTGTACAATAAAAGAAAAACAAAGAAAAGTAAAACAGCCCCGAAAAAGCTAACTATGCCGCAATTAGTCCAGGCACGGAACAGATTTTTGTCTATCCTGTAGAATTCTCTTCATGTTTATTCTGATGTTCCACTACTCCATGAACCTTGAAGGAAGCAGCGTAAATCAACACCCCCCCCAATTGTAAAGAAAAGGGGACCCCCCCCTCTTCCTCCTCAGACTAAAGAGATGGTCCGTTCCTTGTCATGTGCTTGACTGCATCAGTTCTGAAGAACAGAAAGAAATGGGAAAACGGGGAGGTATGCTGCTTTGTTTTCAGCTAGTTAGCTGCAAGCTTTTAAGCTGACTGTGGTATCAAACTTAATGTGCTGCAGTTTTTGAAGAAAGAGTAATCAAGAATCTGCTTTCAATGGAAGAAGTTTAGATGGCAGTGTGTGTACCGCTGTTGGGTAGACATACATACATACATACATACATACATACATACATACATACATACATACATACATACATACATACATACATACATACATACATACATACATACATACATACATACATACATACATACATACATACATGCATGCATGTAAGTTTAACGCTGAAAAAAGGTCAAGATAAAAATAAGTTATCAGCATATTCCGCAAACAAGAAACACGATGATAAGCAGAAAGATTATGCTGAACGATTTTTCTGGGATGATAAATCTGCCAAAGCTCTTAGTCAGGCATTAAAGACCAGAGAAATCAGTCAACTGTTACAAGAAATAAAGAACTACCTAAATACCCTACACTCCACAAAATCTGTCGATTTTATAGTTGAAAAAGTTACAAACATGTTGAAAAACGCATCAAAACTAGCTCTCCGTTGTACACAAAGACGTACAACACGAACTTTAAAACGTTCTAAGAAGTGGTTTGACCAAGCTTGTTACATTCAAAGGAGAGAACTTATATCACTAAGGAATGCACTAAATAGGCACCCGCAAAACAGAACGTTAAATGAGAAATACTATCACCAGCTAAAAGTTTATAATAGACTGTTGAAGAAAAAAAAGAAATCATACAAAAATATGTTAGTTCAGAGTCTCAATGAAGCCTTATTACAAGACCCAAACCAAGTATGGAAGACTTTAAAACTACTCCAAGAAGCAGAGAATCCTATAAAAGATAATCACTCTCCCCTTTCAAACTCGAAATGGTTAAAACATTTGGAAGGCCTTTTGGGTAAAAACTGTAACATTGATAAAAACATAAAAGCAAAAGTACACACTGAACTGGAAATTATAAACTCAAACATTTCATATTCTTACCTCGACTTTCCAATTACTATAAAAGAGATACTGCATGCGTCTCGAAATATGCGCAACAAAAAGGCACCAGGAAAAGATGGCATTACTAATGAAATAATAAAAGCCAGCCTACCAGACATGATAGAAACTGTTCAAAAATTATTTCAGCTAATTCTTAATTCTGGCACCTATCCTGAATCGTGGAAAAAGGGAATTAGTTTACCCATTTTCAAATCTGGGGATCCAATGGAACCTGGAAATTATCGAGGAATAACACTGAATAATTCCCTTAGCAATCTTTTCTGTCAGATATTGAACAATCGCATATCGAATTATCTTGAAGACAACAGACTAATATCACACGAACAAGCAGGCTTCCGAAAATCATATAGGACATACAGATCAGATATTCATACTGAAGAAAATAATAGATGACATTTTAAAATCTCGAAAGAATCGTCTTTATTGCTGCTTTGTTGACTTTCAGAAAGCTTTTGACTCAGTCTGGCATGAGGGTCTTATGTTGAAAATGTACCGCTTAGGTATTAAAGGAAACTGTTTTAGAATAATCCAAAGTATGTATAATAATGCAACAGTGTGCACCAGAAATCGTTGTGGTTTCTCCTCTGAAACATCAGTTCAAAAAGGTGTACTACAAGGAAATGTACTTAGTCCTACTTTATTTAATGTATTTGTAAATGATCTTCCAAGTTATATTGATGATATGGACTCACCATCTATAGATGATACTAAAACCAATGTTATTTCTTGCCTGTTATACGCTGACGACCTTGCAATCCTATCTACTACAAAAGCAGGATTGCAAAAGAAGCTAAATAACCTTACTGTGTACTGTGAAAACTGGGGACTAAATATCAACACGGAAAAAACCAAAGTTGTAATATTCACTCACTCAGACCCAAAAGTACCTATTCACTTCAAACTAGGTAGTCATATAATCCAAACTATTGATCAGTTCAAATACTTGGGTGTAGTATTCCACAAATCAGGAACTTTTCACTTTGCCCAAGAACACTTAGCTAAACAGGCAAATAAAGCAGTGCATTCATTAAGACGAGTCATCAGAGGACAGAATATTCGTTATGATACTATAATGCAGCTTTTTGATTCATTGATTATGCCTATAGCAACATATGGAGCTGAAATTTGGTTTCCATGGGTTGAAAATAAGATACCTATCTCAGTTAACTCAGACATATCCTCTTTCTTTGGAAACTGTCTTTCTTCTAAATATCCACATGAAAAAACACATCTGAGATTTTGTAAGCTTATTTTGGGTCTACATTCTAAATCAATGAATCTACCAACGCTTGCAGAATTAGGAAGATATCCAGTGGGGATTCATGTTGCATATCGAGTGATTGGTTACTGGACTCATATCTTACATGTACATCATAATACTTACACAAAAAGAGTGTACAATGCTATGTTGAACCAAGAGGACACTGCTAAAGCTCACTGGATACTGTTTGTTAAAAGCTTTCTTCATAATTTAGGGCTAGGACACGTTTGGAACAATCAGTCAACACTTAGTAAAAACAGGCTGAAATTTGCATTTCGCCAAAAATTAGAAGAGAGATATGTCAAGTTCTGGAAACAACAAAGAACAAAAACAAGTAGACTCGAATTTTACGATAAAATTAAAAAGACTGATTATCACCTAGAACCTTACCTTGTTGCAGATATCGACCCATCCCACAAACAAGCTCTTTGTAGACTCAGAGTCAGTGCCCACGATTTGAACATTGAGCGTGGTCGATATACAGGCACCCCAAGAGAAGAAAGATTGTGTAATGTGTGTGGAGTTGTAGAAGATGAATTTCATTTTTTGGATGCGTGTATGTTGTTTCAGGGTCTACGAAGTAATCTACTTAAAGAGGTGCAACAGTCCAGCCACTTATTGGTAGGAGCAACCCAACAAATATGTTTGAATAATTTAGTTCCAAGTGATTTTGTACAGCTTGACGGCCTTCAAGGACCCTTTGCAAAATATGTTTTTGATTGCATGAATCTTCGGTGACTTTTTCTAACCAATTTGTTCACTTGTGTCTATAAGCTTTGTATGCTTCCATGGCAATAAACGATGTTCTGTTCTGTTCTGTTCTGTTCTGTTCTGTTCTGCATGCATGCATGCATGCATGCATGCATGCATGCATGCATGCATGCATACATACATACATACATACATACATACATACATACATACATACATACATACATACATACATACATACATAGTAGTAGGCACCCATCAGTCTCGGAAGACTATGGAGTTGCGCTTTAGTCTTTAGAGCGCAAAGCCTGGGCAAGTATGCATGGAGGGCAAGCTGTTACCCATGCAGCAGACCCCCACGCTCCACGGCACTGGAATGATCCATTGGAAAGGCAATGACCGATACGAATGGTTCCAGTACCGTCGCAGGAGCCACCAGAACGTTGCCATATACCTACCGCCACGAGCCGCTCTGGGACTCCAACTCCCCGATTTTTCCTCAGGGATGGTGTCTAAACACGACACCTGTGTGCATGCTGGTTTGCATACATACATACATACATACATACATACATACATACATACATACATACATACATACATACATACATACATACATACATACATACATACATACATACATACATACATACATACATACATACATACATACAAGTAGAAGCAAACAGGAATCTGCAGTATTTGTACGAATTTCAGATGTTTGATGAAGAAAGTAATGATGTCTTATAATTATGTAAAAAGTTATACAATAAACATTTTTTAACATTCGATTCGATGCTTTTGAGTGATAAACATTTGTTCTTTTTGTTAGAGCTCACGACCTCTCTAAGCATTGGTTGGTTTTCGGTTATTCCACGCTCTTAACGAGTGGAGAGATTTCTATCTAAAGTAGAATCTAAAATTTGAAAGTTCGTGCTTATTTCATATTGTTTTAAAACTTCTCTTCATCTTCGTCGTCGTCGTCGTCGTCATCAAACACTCAGGCAGTAGCTAATGATGTTTGCCAGCTGAGTGAATTGAACCCCCTGACAAATCAGGCCAAGCGCATCTGACTTCGGCCTAGGAGACAATTGTTATCTGTTAAGTCGTTCTAAAAAAAGAAAAAGAAAGAGAATGGGTCAAAAAGGGAAAAATAATAAAAAGAGCTTGACTTAAAGAAAAGGAACAAGGCACAAACAAAGAGAAGGATAGAAAAGAGGGATGCCCTAGCACATTTCAAGAAAGTGGGGATGCTATTTATTCTGACAGAGCCCTGGTGTCTCCACAATGGAGTTTTCGAACTAAAACAAGGATATCTTTTGCATTTTGAAGAAAATGTTGACATTAGAGACACTCTGCTTCACTTTTAATCTGATAGTCTTACGTAATTACGATACGAAGTTTGTCGGTATGTATCTGCCCTCCTGTCTAGTTCTTCTTAGTAAGCGATGTGTCCTCTCTGTTACCTTGCCTGTCTGTCTGTCCGTCTCAGACAGATACAGAAAGACACAGACAGACACAGACAGACACACAGACACACAGACACACACACGCACACGCACAAGCACACGCACAAGCACACAAACACACACATACATAAACACACACTCACAGGCTAGAAGGAGAGGGAGAGAGAGAGAGAGAGAGAGAGAGAGAGAGAGAGAGAGAGAGAGAGAGAGAGAGAGAGAGAGAGAGAGAGAGAGAGAGGAGAGAGAGAGAGAGAGAGAGAAGAGAGAGAGAGAGAGAGATTGATTGATTGAATTTTATTTTCAGAGGGTGAAGGAGTAAGCATGACAATTGCTTTTTTACATCCAGCCTTCTATAATGATACAAACTAGTAAAAGCAAACTAATAACAAGAAAATGGAGAAAAAACCCACACACAAAACATAGCATAATTCTGTTTGTAACAACCAATTATGTAACTTAATACTTCATAGCTGTAGGGAGAGAGAGAGAGAGAGAGAGAGAGAGAGAGAGAGAGAGAGAGAGAGAGAGAGAGAGAGAGAGAGAGAGAGAGAGAGAGAGAGAGAGAGAGAGACAGACAGACAGACAGACAGACAGACAGACAGACAGACAGACAGACAGACAGACAAACAGACAGACAGAGAGACAGAGAGACAGAGAGGGCAGCAGAAGCAACAGCAGCAGGAGCAGCAGTGCAGACAGAGACAGATCGAGAAGGACAAATAAAGTGGGCATTTTCCAATCCTGTTCCATGTATGTATGCACACGCATTGACATCCCTCCATCCCCCCCCCCACACACACACTTGTCTTTTTGTTGTTTTTACTGAACTATCAACCATAAAAACAGTAAAATGAAAAACATCAGAGAAACAGCCTTTCCTCAAACCTGGCTCATACAGATTCCTGTTTCTTTCTTCATGTTTCCATTTTCTCTGCCTTGCCTGACTGCATCCTTTCTCAATAAGAGATATACAATAAGAAAATGGGGAGTGCATGTTATTTGAAGCCTGTTGCTTTCCTTTCCTGTCAACACTAGTGTCATTCAGGTGCAAGCTTTCTAAGGTCACTCTTGTGCTCAAGTTTACGTGTGTGTTTTTTTTTTTTGGGGGGGGGGGGAGGGCAGGGAGGGGGGGGGGGGGTAGCTCAGTGGTCAGAGCACTTGCTCTCCCCGAGCTAAGGTTAAGCATCATCGAGCGTGGTTTCCAAGTGGATGGGTGACCGTATGTGCGCCTTGGCTTCAGTACAGTCCCCCAGTTAACCCATATGTAAATGGGTACCTGCCCTCTTTAGGGTCAGGGAAGGTAAAGCAGCGAGGGAGAGGAGATGGGCGCCGCCCTCAATATGCTGTCCCCTAGAGAAGCTGAGGTCTCTGACGCCTCGCTCCCCTACGATCACACAGGTGATGGGGCATCTTTACCTTTTCCTTTTGCTGTGTAAAACAAACAAGGGTCTTTGGGTAGTGTAAGAGGTCTTGTTTACATGTCCTCTTCTGCCATTAAAGATGCAAAAACTAAGAAGAAGCAATCCGACATCTAGTTGTATTTATGGCGCAAAAATTAGGGAAGAAAAGTCATTGACATCTATGCAAAGTTGTGAGTAGTACGTATGTGTTACGCACAGTTTCACTGTATTCAAGCCACAGAAATGGTATTTGCTCAAAGATTTCAGGTTGTTTCTTTGAATCTATTCATTATTATGGTAATTTCATAATCTTTATGACAAAAGAAAAATGCAGTAATTATCAGGGCAATGTAAACAATCAAGTTGCAATTTTAATTGCTTGTATTGCTTGTTTTCTTAAAATTAAAGCAAATAGATTGATGGCTTTCTAAACACAGTTTTGTTAATCTAAACACGCTGGTTTGTTTGACTTGTCAGTTCCATATCCTATTATGTTTGTCACAAGAAATTAGTTTGCCTGTGTCGCTCTTCTTGTCTCCTTCTTCTAATGAATAATCTCTGTCCCTTTTCTCATGTCCGTGTGCACAGCTCTCTCTCTCTCTCTCTCTCTCTCTCTCTCTCTCTCCTCTCTCTCTCTCTCTCTCTCTCTCTCTCTCCTCTCTCTCTCCTCTCTCTCTCCCCCTCTCTCTCTCTTGGTAAAGGCATTTTTTTCATATCTTCAGGGTGCGGGCTAAATGTAAAAAAAGCACATGAGTGCTTGTTCATATCATTATCTTCAAAATACAATAATTTGACTTGATTTGACTCTCTCTCTCTCCCTTCCATCCTCTCTATGATTGCACACAAACGTGCACGCGCGCACATATGCTCGCACAACACATACATACACACACACGTACATACACATGAAAACAAACACACACCGGAAAATAAACACACACACACGCACGCGCACACGCGCGCGTGCTCTCTTACACACACACACACACACACACACACACACACATGCTCGCACACACATACATACACACAGAAACGAACACACACACACCGGAAAACACACACACACACACACACACACACACACACACACACACACACACACACACGCACGCGTGTGCTCGTGCGCGCGCACACACACACACACACACACACAAACACTCACTCAAATACACACACTCACACACTTTTTTAAAATTTTGCTTTACTTGCTTTCTCCACCTTAATTCCTCCTCCAACTGTCCCCTCTCCTTCTCTGAAACATTTAGTCACAGAAAGAGCAAAGAGAGGTCATAACCCAGAAAGTGGACAAAGAATAGCGGTATCAGCATCTATCATCTTCTATATAGATCTAGTCAGACAATATTTGGCTAAAAGTGTCGTCTTTTAGCTACACAAGGGGGCAAGGAAAAAGGTATCTAGACAGACAGATCAGATAGCAGGACCATATGTTATAGAGGGTGCAATGAGAGGTATGAATAAGACAGAGACGTCTATGCTGTTAGCATGCAAAGTTATGCAAAGAGGAACGAAGCAAGTTTTGTGATTATGTGTGTGTACGTAAGAACGTATGTATGAAGAGGCATGGAAGCAGATAGTTTAAAGAAAGAGGTAAACACCAGCAATTAGGTAGTCATTCTTTCTCTGCTCCACAGCGCATGGAAGCAGATAGTTTAAAGAAAGAGGTAAACACCAGCAATTAGGTAGTTATTCTTTCTCTGCTCCACAGGGCGGCTGTGTTAGTGCAAGGATCACTCAAAGGATGAAGAGCCCGGCATTAACCCTCTTAGTTCCGACTTGAAATTTGTCATGAGTAATTTAATCCCTCCACTAATCACAATCTTATGTTTACTACGATATGAACACAATAGTTATCGATTACGCAGTAAATTTCGCTGATCAATACAACATGAAGCTTTATCAAACCAAAGGCTGCTGTTAGACTTCAAATAATTATAGCTTTTAGTTTGTATTTCGACTGAGGAATGTGTGAGCTAGCATGTGTGCCAGATCTGGTTTCAAGATACAATGCGAGGTATACGACATGCTGTGACAAAATAACTGAAATATTAGAGACTTAATTTAACTATCACAATTTAAAAATACAGTGTCTCACAATTCACAGGTGTGTCCCAAAATAGGAACACTACACTGTGACAACATCGTATGGGAGATAATCTAATTAACCCCCTGTCACATTTAACTTGCACACTTGCTCTAGTGTACAAACAATTGCGTTATTAACAAAATAATTCAAACAGCGTTCTCTCTCTCACTCTCATTCACTCAGATATATAATATATATATATATATTATATATATATATATATATAGAGAGAGAGAGAGAGAGAGAGAGAGAGAGAGAGAGAGAGAGAGAGAGAGAGAGAGAGAGAGAGAGAGAAGAGAGAGAGAGAGAGAGAGAGAGAGAGAAGGGGGGATGGCAGAGATAGAGAGAGAAAGAGGCAGAGACAGGAGAGAGGGAGAGAGAGAGGGGGTGGGAGAGATAGAGAAAGAGAGACAGAGAGGCAAACAGCCAGAGACCGACAGACAGATTGACAGACAGAGACAGATAGAGAGAGAATGAGATAGAGACTGACGAGCAGACAGGAACACAAAATAGACAGACACATACAAAGATAGAAGAACAACACATAGCTTACACCCAAGCGCCTTGCGTAATAACAAAAGAATGTCAGACGCACGTCAGATATCTCATACAGACATCTATGTTAGGTCAGGCTAGCGTAAAGCCACGGACAAGACGAAATTTTGCTCAACCCTTGGTGTCTCTTGTAATGTATTCATCTTCCCCTCAGACCTGCTATCATGTGATAAGGAAGCAGTAATGCCCCAGAACTCCATGATTATCATAGATGTGGGATGAGTGGGCTGCCTGGTGTGAAACAGGTAGGTAGGTAGGCAAGTAGGCATCCGTCAGCCTTGAAAGGCTCTGAAGTTTCGCTCTAAGCTGTAAAGCACAAAGCCTGGGTTAGTAAGTCAGCAGACCCCACCCCCTGTGAAACAAAGTCAGTTGTTATGAACATCTCATCAAGATTGGTGTCTAAATGATCAGTTGACCACACGACTGAATTGACTGCACCGTTGTATTGGATAGTAGTAGGCCTCCCTCAGCCGATGTCGACTATGGAATTCACGCCAGAAGAGGGTCATTTGTTCAGCGACAGCGCCGGCTGTGGCTGGTCAGTCCAATGCGGGAGTGGCAGTCTCTGTCCCATTTGATGCAGATGTGACTTGTTGAAGTGGCTGGAGTGTCTTACTCTTAGTTGAATTGGATAGAGGTAAAGATAATAGACATTAGCGTTGTTACCTTAAGTTAATAATAATAATAATAACAATAATAATAATAATAATAATAATAATAATAATAATAATAATAATAATAATAATAATAAAATGGAGGCTTATATAGCGCGATTTCCCAAAAACATGGGCTCACCGCGCTGTACAATCAAATCAATTTAAAGATGTTACATATGAACGTAAAAAATCTGACTAGCGCAAAAAAAAAGGAAAAATGCATGCACATACAATACACAGCATATTACATGGCCAGACAATAAAAGTAAAATAAAAGCAATATCATCAAAAATGTGCAGTGCAGAACGATGCATACACACATACACACACACACAGCATGCGCGCGCGCAAACACACACACACATACACACACACACACAAAACACACAACACGAAATAACAAAGAAAACGGCACATTCACGGATTTACCCTATATGTACTCACATTCACAAAAAAAATAAGATGAAGTAAAATAGAATAGAAGAACCTTATCATATCCCAAAACAGCAAAAGAGCAGCACTAGAGTCAGAGATGAGTCAAT
>CM060331.1:42810481-42815481 GCA_030674155.1 Stramonita haemastoma
TCTAATTACCATGACCTTTGTTTTATCAATGTTTACGGTTAATTTTATTTATCACATGTTCGTAAAATGTTCAACTAATTCTGAAGATCACTTGGTGTTAAATAAAGCAACATCATCTGCAAATAATAAGATAAATAACTCAATTACATCTGGGAATAATTGTACTCCATGTTTACCGTTTTCATTCATTAGGTCAGCTAACTGATTATGAATACTGTGAATAGTGTTGGGCTGAGTACACAGCCTTGCCGTACTCCAATAGGGTAGTAAAATTGTTTGGTTAATTCTGAATTTGCAGGTACACATGATTTTAATGACTTGTACATGGCCTGCAGTGCATCAAAGAATTTCCCTTTTACTCCTAGATTTTTAGTGCATTGCAATAGTTTAACGTGCTGAACAGAATCAAAGGCCTTTCTGAAATCAACAAAGGCAACATAAGAGTTTTCTACCTTTGTTACTCAAGTGGTTCTGGATAACAGCATATAAAATAAATATCGGATCAACTGTAGAATATTTTCTACAAAATCCTGCTTGGCATTCAGAAATTTAAGTTATGACTTTCTAACCAGGTGCATAGTCACACATTCAATATTGAAGTATAACATTTAGATATTATGCTCAGGAGAGATTCCTCTGTAGTTATCTACATCATTTGAATTGCCTTTTTTGTAAAGTGGTATGATTATGGCCTTAGACCATACCTGTGGGTAAACTCCTTGATCAAAAACAACATGAAATAATTTTTTCAGAAACTTGATAACATTTTTAACCCCCCCACTTTAATATTTCAGCTAAGATGTCATCTATTCCACTGGCTTTTCTATCTTTAAGTTTGTTTACTGCCTGAATAACTTCTGCTTCTGATATTTCTGTATCTAAAACATGATCTGTTTCCCCTAAGAATTCCACATCACTGCTAAAACTCCGTCTAGCTCTTCAGTATTCCCCTGAAAAATAGTTTTTAAATGTACCTAGTAATATCATTCACTACTTTTTCTTTATTTACACAACCCATTTTCTGAACTCATTAAAAAAAAAAGACCCATTGCTAGTTTCTTTAGTGCTTCAGCTTTCTGTTTTCTAAAAGGGTGTTTTCTAGTTTTCAAAAGATACTTATGCTGTTTTCTCTTTGTAACATATATAACCTGATCAGCTTCTGTTCTATTTGCTCTAAAACATTTGAGCTTCTTTCTGCATTCCTTTTTTGCTTTATTACATTCCTTGTCCATACCATTCTGACCTTTTTACCCTACCAATACAACATCTTCTGAGCACTCATTTACTAGCTTCTTTTAAACTCTCTACAAACACTTCTAAAGCACCATCTACATCACTATCTAGGTTCTCTATCGCCATTTCCAAGCCATTTTGAATATCTTTGCTTTCCCATATATTCCTAAATTCATTTTCCAGTGATTCGTTCCAGATATATTTTTCAACTTCAGCATTTTTACTTACTTGTCTTTTGATGTTGCAGTCTTTACCATTTCCCATAATTTCCACCTCCATGACAATAGGTAAGTGATCAGAATCTATACAGTTTTCAACTACTAAGGCAACCACTTGAATAAAAGAAAAAAGTTCACCAGATGTAACAAAATAATCCAAGGTGCTTTCCCCAGAATGTCCAACATAAGTACAGCTGTCATCAAAGTCTGCTTTACTCAGTCCATTTAATATAACAGAATCATACATATTACATAAATTAATCAACTGATCACCAAAATTGTTAACAACCTTATCTTGTGATTTCCTTGTAAACTGGTTTTCAGCAGGAACAGATGTTTCATCAAAGTCAGCGCTATTTCCTTTAAAAGAATAATTCTGACTTGCTGTTCTTGCATTTAGATCTCCGGTTAACATAACAAAAAAGTCGCTATACAAATCATACAAATACAAACTGCTCTAGCATCTCCATGCCATAAATATTCTGTTGGCTATTCCAGAATGTAGAATCGCATGGAGGTAGGTAGTTCATGTACATAATGCTTTTTTCAGTACAAAAAAGATCTTTGTGTATATTTGGAGAGAGAGAGAGAGAGAGAGAGAGAGAGAGAGAGAGAGAGAGAGAGATGAGAGAGAGAGAGAGAGAGAGAGAGAGAGAGAGAGAGAGAGAGAGAGAGAGATTTGAGCTATGTGTCCATTATGTGTGGACAAGCTAAGAGCATTCACTGTCAGCGGGTATCCAGGATAGAAAGAGAGAAAGAGAGAGCGGAGCACTGAAGTAGGCTATTGCTGGGCTGACATGCTTACACAAGCGGTTTGTCTTTGACAGCAGGAAAAATGTCTTTGACATTTGGAAGTTTCCGCTTTTTGAACATGCTCTCCCTATGGACGTGTCAGTGCTTGTGAAAGTGTTCCATAAAGCTTTACACTTCATCTGTCAAACTGCCTCTGTAGCCAGTGTTTGATATATTGTGTAACCCAGTACGTTGCAAAACTTCTATCGATGCGTGTGTGTTTGCGGACACGCTGTTTAAAAATACACCACCCTGCATATTTAGTCTCCTGCATGCCTTTATGCACCTGGTGCAGAGAAAGTCTTTGCTACTTACAAGAGAAGATAACTTGATGTGCAATGCAATTCATCACACAGAGCGCAGTTTGCTCAGGGAAGATCCTGAAAAGACTACTCTGAGCGTTAGGCATAGTCGTTTAACCGAAAAGTTTAACGAAGCTGTAGAGAGCAAAGTATAACATATACTGTCCAGCTGAGTGTGTAAGCAGTCCTGACAACGTGTAGGTATGGCTTAATTTAAGAAGGTCACAAACACTTCGGTTGTTTTGTTTTTGTTTTTATTTTGGGGGTATTCAGCGTCCTACTTTTTCATAAAGGAAGCTGAGAGCAAGTGACAGTGCTGCATGGGTTTGGTGTCATTTTCCTCCTTGATGGACTGATTTTATTCATTTCCAAGCTGTCAGAGCATTGCACAGAATGGGGTCAGTGATGCCTTGTAGGCAAGATGCATTTGGTGAAGACAACTATTTTTTCTCTGATAGACGGGCGCATATTCGGTATGTTCGAGTGCTTTATAATCCCGGCAAAAGATTGGCTCACTCTTTTACGAATTTTAGACAGAGTATATGCAAAATGCCGTGCAAGCATTCACAAAAAAGAGCATGCTTGTAGTCTCCTAAAAATTGAAATAGAAAACTTTCAGGTGAGACGATTCAACACGCTAATTTAAACAGGGATAATAATTTTAGCAGTTCATTTAGCGGAGATAGGAATTTGTGCCCTCTACTGTCTCAGAATACCTTTAATGCTCGGAGTAGTTAATTCCAAAATCCTTGATAAGCAAGGTCCTAAATGTTATAAACCATTTTTTATTTTGTAATAAAGATCCAGCCAAAGATGTTCCATAAACTGGGGAACAAGGAGTATGAGATCTTGCCAGGGGCCAGCATCTTGAAAGTGGCATCCATCTCTTCTCCCTGAATGCTGCCCTGTTCCTGAAGAGGGCAGGTACTCGTGTGTACCGAGATACTGTACTGAAGCCAAGATGCACACAGCTTAATCTATCTGCAAGGCAACCATGCTTAAACCTACGACTGTGGAGGAGAGTGAGATACTGCAGGGTGAAGTGCGCTATATATGAGCCAAGACAGGAAACGCTGTCCCATCCTAGCTGACCGTCAGTTATGTGACATCAGCTCTGCCCCTGCTTCTACAGATTTATTTTTGTTTTTATCAAGCGCCGACAGATACATTTTTCATGGTCAAGTTACGACACAGTGAAGGCTATGTTTGGAATTTCACCCTGAGCTCGATACTTTCCGTCAGTGCCAAAAATCTGTGATTGTTTTACAGGTGACTGTCACTTTTCTACTTCGTGGTCGTCACACGCTCAGACAGCCACTTCTGCTGTCAAATTCCGATTCCGATTCCGAATATTTATTGCCATTTAATTCATGCAGACCTATTTGACACAACAAAACAAACTGTCTGTCATAAAGGCAGAATGCGTTGCGCTGCCTTTATGCGCCTGACAAGCATCGGAGTTGGGAAAATTGCTACTGTTTAAGTCTTCCTGGCAAAAATCCAATAAAATGAACCAAGATGATAGGAAATAGACAAGTAGGGAACAGGAAGACAGGAACAAGGCAGAAACGAAGAGGGGGATAGAACAGAGGCAGTTCCTAGCTCGGAGTTTCCAGGAAGCGAGGAAGCTTGGTATACTGACAGGCCCCCAGCATCCTGACAGGGAGATGACAGTTCCATGCCAGTAGCAGCTGACGTCTGCACGTACAGCACAACACTCTTCCTAGTTGTCTCTTCAACTCTGCTTAACCGTAGCTTGAGATACGTAAGTGCTCACTCCAGCAAAGTACTGTCCAGCAAAAACAAAATCTGAATTTTTTAATACAATTCTGTTACTGTTGCTCATGATGTTGCAGGATCTATAACCCGCATTGGAGGATCCTCTTACCGCTGTCCTGACGGATCCCAGCCTGAGAACGAGGTGAAGATTATCTCCGGTGTACTGGGTGCCCCCTCCAGTGTGACGTCTATTCAGGTGCACAACCTGCTGAAGCTGTTCAAGATCCCCCAGGTGAGTATTTCCTTGTCCCCACCATGTTGCTTTTAAGGCAGACTTCTTCGTGTGAAATTCGGGCTGCTCTCCCTGGGGAGAGTATTATGTTGTGTTGTGTTGCATTGTATTGTATTGTGTTACTAGTCACATTACCCATTAGGGTATGCAAGCGTGCGCTGTGCCGTTTTGAGTGACTCTGGATGAGACTACAAACCAGACCAGTGACTAAACGCACACAGATCATCTTGCACACACGTTATAAACCCGTTCCGCCTTTCGTACGAACATGTCATTATGTACCAGTAGGAGTGGATGACAACAACAACAAAAAACAACATCGTGCACACACGTTTCGTGTTTAGACACCATCCTTGAGGAAAAATCGGGGAGTTGGAGTCCCCAGGGCGGTTCGGGGCTGTATATGGCAAAGTTCTGGCGGCTCCTGTGACGGTTACTGGAACC
>CM060331.1:42826022-42833522 GCA_030674155.1 Stramonita haemastoma
AAGTAGAATCTAAAATTTGAAAGTTCGTGCTTATTTCATATTGTTTTTAAACTTCTCTTCATCTTCTTCTTCGTCGTCGTCGTCATCAAACACTCAGGCAGTAGCTAATGATGTTTGCCAGCTGAGTGAATTGAACCCCCTGACAAATCAGGCCAAGCGCATCTGACTTCGGCCTAGGAGACAATTGTTATCTGTTAAGTCGTTCTAAAAAAAGAAAAAGAAAGAGAATGGGTCAAAAAGGGAAAAATAACAAAAAGAGCTTGACTTAAAGAAAAGGAACAAGGCACAAACAAAGAGAAGGATAGAAAAGAGGGATGCCCTAGCACATTTCAAGAAAGTGGGGATGCTATTTATTCTGACAGAGCCCTGGTGTCTCCACAATGGAGTTTTCGAACTAAAACAAGGATATCTTTTGCATTTTGAAGAAAATGTTGACATTAGAGACACTCTGCTTCACTTTTAATCTGATAGTCTCACGTAATTACGATACGAAGTTTGTCGGTATGTATCTGCCCTCCTGTCTAGTTCTTCTTAGTAAGCGATGTGTCCTCTCTGTTACCTTGCCTGTCTGTCTGTCCGTCTCAGACAGATACAGACAGACACAGACAGACACAGACAGACACACAGACACACAGACACACACACGCACACGCACAAGCACACGCACAAGCACACATACACACACATACATAAACACACACTCACAGGCTAGAAGGAGAGGGAGAGAGAGAGAGAGAGAGAGAGAGAGAGGAGAGAGAGAGAGGAGAGAGAGAGAGAGAGAGGAGAGAGAGAGAGAGAGAGGAGAGAGAGAGAGAGAGAGAGATTGATTGATTGATTGAATTTTATTTTCAGAGGGTGAAGGAGTAAGCATGACAATTGCTTTTTTACATCCAGCCTTCTATAATGATACAAACTAGTAAAAGCAAACTAATAACAAGAAAATGGAGAAAAAACACACAAAAAACATAGCATAATTCTGTTTGTAACAACCAATTATGTAACTTAATACTTCATAGCTGTAGGGAGAGAGAGAGAGAGAGAGAGAGAGAGAGAGAGAGAGGAGAGAGAGAGAGAGAGGAGAGAGAGAGAGAGAGAGAGAGAGAGAGAGAGAGACAGACAGACAGACAGACAGACAGACAGACAGACAGACAGAGAGACAGACAGACAAACAGACAGACAGAGAGACAGAGAGACAGAGAGGGCAGCAGAAGCAACAGCAGCAGGAGCAGCAGTGCAGACAGAGACAGATCGAGAAGGACAAATAAAGTGGGCATTTTCCAATCCTGTTCCATGTATGTATGCACACGCATTGACATCCCTCCATCCCCCCCCCCACACACACACTTGTCTTTTTGTTGTTTTTACTGAACTATCAACCATAAAAACAGTAAAATGAAAAACATCAGAGAAACAGCCTTTCCCAAACCTGGCTCATACAGATTCCTGTTTCTTTCTTCATGTTTCCATTTTCTCTGCCTTGCCTGACTGCATCCTTTCTCAATAAGAGATATACAATAAGAAAATGGGGAGTGCATGTTATTTGAAGCCTGTTGCTTTCCTTTCCTGTCAACACTAGTGTCATTCAGGTGCAAGCTTTCTAAGGTCACTCTTGTGCTCAAGTTTACGTGTGGTTTTTTTTTTGGGGGGGGGAGGGAGGGCAGGGGGGGGGGGGGTAGCTCAGTGGTCAGAGCACTTGCTCTCCCCGAGCTAAGGTTAAGCATCATCGAGCGTGGTTTCCAAGTGGATGGGTGACCGTATGTGCGCCTTGGCTTCAGTACAGTCCCCCAGTTAACCCATATGTAAATGGGTACCTGCCCTCTTTAGGGTCAGGGAAGGTAAAGCAGCGAGGGAGAGGAGATGGGCGCCGCCCTCAATATGCTGTCCCCTAGAGAAGCTGAGGTCTCTGACGCCTCGCTCCCCTACGATCACACAGGTG
The DNA here is from genome assembly GCA_030674155.1 of Stramonita haemastoma. Lineage (NCBI taxonomy): Eukaryota > Metazoa > Mollusca > Gastropoda > Neogastropoda > Muricidae > Stramonita > Stramonita haemastoma. The sequence continues at coordinate 42,827,959 of CM060331.1, forward strand.
ATGGGGCATCTTTACCTTTTCCTTTTGCTGTGTAAAACAAACAAGGGTCTTTGGGTAGTGTAAGAGGTCTTGTTTACATGTCCTCTTCTGCCATTAAAGATGCAAAAACTAAGAAGAAGCAATCCGACATCTAGTTGTATTTATGGCGCAAAAATTAGGGAAGAAAAGTCATTGACATCTATGCAAAGTTGTGAGTAGTACGTATGTGTTACGCACAGTTTCACTGTATTCAAGCCACAGAAATGGTATTTGCTCAAAGATTTCAGGTTGTTTCTTTGAATCTATTCATTATTATGGTAATTTCATAATCTTTATGACAAAAGAAAAATGCAGTAATTATCAGGGCAATGCAAACAATCAAGTTGCAATTTTAATTGCTTGTATTGCTTGTTTTCTTAAAATTAAAGCAAATAGATTGATGGCTTTCTAAACACAGTTTTGTTAATCTAAACACGTGGTTTGTTTGACTTGTCAGTTCCATATCCTATTATGTTTGTCACAAGAAATTAGTTTGCCTGTGTCGCTCTTCTTGTCTCCTTCTTCTAATGAATAATCTCTGTCCCTTTTCTTATGTCCGTGTGCACAGCTCTCTCTCTCTCTCTCTCTCTCTCTCTCTCTCTCTCTCTCTCTCTCTCTCTCTCTCTCTCTCTCTCTCTCTCTTTTAAAGGCATTTTTTCATATCTTCAGGGTGCGGGCATAAATGTAAAAAAAACAATTGAGATTGCTTGTTCATATTCAATTATCTTCCAAACATACATACTAATATTGACTTGATCAATTGGACATCTCACTGCTCTCCCCTTCCATCCCTTCTACTCTCTCACCTTATCCAATCCTCTCTTTCAAATTTAGTCACAGAAAGAGCAAAGAGAGGTCATAACCCAGAAAGTGGACAAAGAATAGCGGTATCAGCATCTATCATCTTCTATATAGATCTAGTCAGACAATATTTGGCTAAAAGTGTCGTCTTTTAGCTACACAAGGGGGCAAGGAAAAAGGTATCTAGACAGACAGATCAGATAGCAGGACCATATGTTATAGAGGGTGCAATGAGAGGTATGAATAAGACAGAGACGTCTATGCTGTTAGCATGCAAAGTTATGCAAAGAGGAACGAAGCAAGTTTTGTGATTATGTGTGTGTACGTAAGAACGTATGTATGAAGAGGCATGGAAGCAGATAGTTTAAAGAAAGAGGTAAACACCAGCAATTAGGTAGTCATTCTTTCTCTGCTCCACAGCGCATGGAAGCAGATAGTTTAAAGAAAGAGGTAAACACCAGCAATTAGGTAGTTATTCTTTCTCTGCTCCACAGGGCGGCTGTGTTAGTGCAAGGATCACTCAAAGGATGAAGAGCCGGCCGGCATTAACCCTCTTAGTTCCGACTTGAAATTTGTCATGAGTAATTTAATCCCTCCACTAATCACAATCTTATGTTTACTACGATATGAACACAATAGTTATCGATTACGCAGTAAATTTCGCTGATCAATACAACATGAAGCTTTATCAAACCAAAGGCTGCTGTTAGACTTCAAATAATTATTAGCATGTGTGCCAGATCTGGTTTCAAGATACAATGCGAGGTATACGACATGCTGTGACAAAATAACTGAACTATTAGAGACTTAATTTAACTATCACAATTTAAAAATACAGTGTCTCACAATTCACAGGTGTGTCCCAAAATAGGAACACTACACTGCGACAACATCGTATGGGAGATAATCTAATTAACTCCCCTGTCACATTTAACTTGCACACTTGCTCAAGTGTACAAACAATTGCGTTATTAACAAAATAATTCAAACAGCGTTCTCTCTCTCACTCTCATTCACTCAGATATATATATATATATATATATATATATATATATATAAAAGAGAGAAGAGAGAGGGAGGAGGAGAGAGAGAGAGAGAGAGAGAGAGAGGAGAGAGAGGAGGAGGAGAGAGAGAGAGAGAGAGAGAGAGAGAGAGAGAGGAGGAGAGAGAGAGAAGAAGGGGGGATGGCAGAGATAGAGAGAGAAAGAGGCAGAGACAGAAGAGGATGAGAGAAGGGTGGGAGAGATAGAGAAGAGAGACAGAAGCATAACAGCCAGGACCGACAGACAGATTGACAGACAGAGACAGTAAAGAGAAGATAGAACTGACGAGCAGACAGAACCAAAATAGACAGACACATACAAGCTAGAAAAACAACACATAGCTTACACCCAGCGCCTTGCGTAATAACAAAAGAATGTCAGACGCACGTCAGATATCTCATACAGACATCTATGTTAGGTCAGGCTAGCAAGACGAAATTTTGCTCAACCCTTGGTGTCTCTTGTAATGTATTCATCTTCCCCTCAGACCTGCTATCATGTGATAAGGAAGCAGTAATGCCCCAGAACTCCATGATTATCATAGATGTGGGATGAGTGGGCTGCCTGGTGTGAAACAGGTAGGTAGGTAGGCAAGTAGGCATCCGTCAGCCTTGAAAGGCTCTGAAGTTTCGCTCTAAGCTGTAAAGCACAAAGCCTGGGTTAGTAAGTCAGCAGACCCCACCCCCTGTGAAACAAAGTCAGTTGTTATGAACATCTCATCAAGATTGGTGTCTAAATGATCAGTTGACCACACGACTGAATTGACTGCACCGTTGTATTGGATAGTAGTAGGCCTCCCTCAGCCGATGTCGACTATGGAATTCACGCCAGAAGAGGGTCATTTGTTCAGCGACAGCGCCGGCTGTGGCTGGTCAGTCCAATGCGGGAGTGGCAGTCTCTGTCCCATTTGATGCAGATGTGACTTGTTGAAGTGGCTGGAGTGTCTTACTCTTAGTTGAATTGGATAGAGGTAAAGATAATAGACATTAGCGTTGTTACCTTAAGTTAATAATAATAATAATAACTAATAATAATAATAATAATAATAATAATAATAATAATAATAAAAAAAAAAAAAAAAAAAAAATGGAGGCTTATATAGCGCGATTTCCCAAAAACATGGGCTCACCGCGCTGTACAATCAAATCAATTTAAAGATGTTACATATGAACGTAAAAAATCTGACTAGCGCAAAAAAAAAGGAAAAATGCATGCACATACAATACACAGCATATTACATGGCCAGACAATAAAAGTAAAATAAAAGCAATATCATCAAAAATGTGCAGTGCAGAACGATGCATACACACATACACACACACACGCATGCGCGCGCGCAAACACACACACACATACACACACACACACAAAACACACAACACGAAATAACAAAGAAAACGGCACATTCACGGATTTACCCTATATGTACTCACATTCACACAAAAAAAAAGATGAAGTAAAATAGAATGGAAGAACCTTATCATATCCCAAAACAGCAAAAGACCAGCACTAGAGTCAGAGATGAGTCAATAAAATGGGAAATCAATTTTGATCAGTGGTCAGGGACAAGAATCGGATAAAAAGGTGTGTTTTGAGCAGCCTTTTATAGGAGAAAGTAGAGTCAGTGTGTCTTATTTCAAGGGAAGTGCGTTCCAGAGAGTGGGACCTACATGAGAGAATGAGCGCTCGCGTGCTGTATTTTTACTTTGGGAACTCTCAAGATTCTAGCAGTGTCAGAGGATGAGCGGAGTGGTCTGTTTGGGTGTTACACAGAAAGAGTATCGGAGAAGTATGCTGGAACTTTGTTCAAGAAAATTTATTTATAACAATGCATAAACTTTGTACTGGATGCAACCTTGGATTGGAAGCCAGTGCAGATTTCGCAATACAGGTGTGATGTGATTACGCTTCTTTATTTTGAGTACCAGTCGGGCAGCTGAGTTTTGTACCTTTTGTAGTTTCTCTATTAAAAGCTTGGGACAGCCTGCAAGCAGGGAGTTTGCATAGTCAAGCCTAGATAGAACAAGGGCACAGACGAGTTTCTTGGCTGTATCTACATTGATATACATTCTGATGTTACTGATCTGACGAAGCGCAGCATAAGCTGAGCGGCAAGTCTGTGAAACATGTTTCTCAATTGACGTGGCATTTGTCATGATGAATCCTAGATTGCGCGCTGATGGTGAGAAAGAAATATCTGATTTTCCAACACGGATGGTAGATGGTAGATCAACTGATAGAGAAGAATGAATAGAGTGAATCAGCAGGGCTTCTGTTTTATTATCATCTAATTTCAATTTGTGTCTAGTCATCTAGGATCTGACGTCGGATATACAATTTTGCATGATTTCAATAGTTTGTTGACATTTTCAGGACGGCATTTAGTGTAAATTTGGGAGCCATCCGCAAAAGACTGATTTTGGATAGAGTGACTGGTAATGAGGGTGTTCAGTGGCTTGGTGTACAAGTTAAGAGGAAAAGAGAGATATCAAGCCTTTCTTTTTTTTTTTTGGGGGGGGTGATTTTTTTTTGATGACTGCAAAGACAACATGCAGTTGGCTAGGGAGATGAGGTTTGGTGATCAAAATTAATAATGATAGTAAGCACCCTACTACACAGGCTTTGGCCATCCACTGCAGAACACAACAGAACAGAATAGAGCAGAACAGGGCATGACCGGACAGGACAGGGCATGACCGGACAGGACAGGGCAGACAGAACAAGACAGGACAGAACAGGACAGGACAGGACAGGACAGAGCAGAACAGGCAGACCGGACAGGACAGGGCATGACAGAACAAGACAGGACAGAACAGGACAGGGCATGACAGAACAGGACAGGACAGGACAGGACAGGACAGGGCATGAGAGAACAAGACAGGACAGAACAGGACATGACAGGACAGGGCATGACAGAACAGGACAGGACAGGACAGGGCATGACAGAACAGGACAGGACAGGACAGGACAGGACAGGACAGGGCAGGCAGGACAGGACAGGACAGGACAGGGCATGACAGGACAGGACAGGACAGGACAGGACAGAACAGAACAGGACAGGACAGGACAGAACAGAACAGGACAGGACAGGACAGAACAGGACAGAACAGGAAGGACAGGACAGGACAGAACAGGACAGGGCATGACAGGACAGGACAGGACCAGGTAGGACAGGACAGGACAGGACAGGGCATGACAGGACAGGGCATGACAGGACAGGGCATGACAGGACAGGACAGGACAGGACAGGGCATGACAGAACAGGAAGGACAGGACAGGACAGGAGCAGGACAGGACAGGACAGGACAGGACAGGACAGGACAGGACAGGACAGGACAGGAAGGCAGGACAGACAACAGAACAGGACAGGACAGGACAGGACAGGACAGAAGACAGAACAGAACGAACAGGACAGGACAGGACAGGACAGAACAGGACAGGCATGACAGAACAGGACAGGACAGGGACAGGGACAGGACAGGACAGGACAGGAAGGGCATGACAGGACAGGCATGACAGGACAGGACAGGACAGGGACAGGACAGGACAGGACAGGGCATGACAGACAGGGCATGACAGGACAGGGCATGACAGGACAGGAACAGGACAGGGCATGACAGGACAGGGCATGGACAGGACAGGACAGGGCATTGTTTATTGCAATGGAAGCAGGATATCATTTCCCGTTACAGCAATCCATTG
>CM060331.1:42838522-42841022 GCA_030674155.1 Stramonita haemastoma
GCTACCTTTCCTACTTAAATTTCTTTCTCGATATCTCTCTATTTATTATTTTCAATACATTTTCCCACAGTCTTTATTAGTGCCAATCTTCATTTTGTTCTCTCTTTTGTTCCTTTCTTTGTTCTCAATCTTTCCTTCTTTTTACCCATTTTTATAATATAAACGCTGGTATTTTTGTCTTTCTTTTGCTTTGAAAATATTGAGGTAAGAACATCTTTGCAAACTAGTTTCTTCTTGTTAAGTGGCTAGAGCGCCGAGGTTTACCAATGGCCAGATTTTGTGAATGGAATTTATTTTTGCCCACTATTAAGGTAGCTGCATTCCAACTGTTAAGTCATGCTGATTTGTTTTTACTTCATTAACCTGTATCGACTTTATATTCTTTACTTTCTCAATAACCTTGCCCATGGTTTTGCTGTATTTTATACACTTGTGTTCTTACTTGCAAGTGTTTCTGTCTATTCCGTTTGTTCCAACTTTCCACTGTCCTACATATTCCCATCTTTTGTCTGTATATTGCCTGAACTCATTTTATACGTTGCTTGTTGACAGTCGGGTAGTCTGTTGCTTGTACTATTTTATCTCTTTGTTTAAGCTTTTTTTAAAAAGCTATTTTATTTCATTTACCTGTACCACTGGATACAAACGATGTCAGGAAAAGGAGGAGAACTCATAGTCTGCAGCCTCGACATTTCTTGCCATGTTTGGTGCAAGACTGGTTTCCTTTTATTTTGCTTATGGCTTAGCATACTCATGGCATCTGTGCTTGTATCTTCATGTGTATTTATACACAACTTTGAGTCACTGCAGATTTCTCCTTGTGAAATTTTGACGGCTCTTCTCGAGGAGAGCATGTCGGCCTTAGAGCAGCACCACTCATTTTGTATTAGATGATGAGAACAGAAAACAGACTGACCCAAAGCTAAACTTTTATGTCATACCAGTGAAGATAATTATAGACAAATTGGGCAACAATTGCTGTTCCTTGCAGCATATGAAGCAAAAGGAGTCAACCCCAGAACTGAATAATACATGATGTTAAGACGTGCTTATTAATCTTAATTCTAATTTTGCATTTTTGTTGGAACTAGGTAAAGTAATGTTCTTTGAGAATAGTTTTTACAGATTTTCTGGTTTTTACTTTGGCTGTAAACTGTAAGAAATAGAAAAAAAAGTTTTCTTTCTTTGACTCCTGACTAGCCATTTGCTTCCAATACACCGGTATCCCCATACTTCTCTCTAGTTCATTTAAAATCTTCTTTTTTATACCATTTTTATTCAGTTTTGTCATGTTGTACATTGTTGTATATCATGAAATGCGATTTTTCATATACATGTAAAAAAGCAAGCAAAATATTCACACAAAGCATAATGAAATATAATAAAGTTTACGAGAAACTAGTAAAATCAGAAGAAGAGAGAAAAACAAACAAACAAAAAAAACCCACTATACACACACATATTCACACAAATATGTTAAAGTTATGGCGAGAAGAAAGATGAGATAGCTAGACGGAGAAACAAACAGATGGAAGACACAGACAAACATATATACAGAGGTCGCAATATAGATGGTATGTTTTACATGGGTTAGTATGATTTTTTTTTCAAAGAAGGTTCTGTCATTTAACGTAAACCATGATTATAGTAAATAAAAGCATTCAACAGATGTTCAAAGACTTAATTTTCATCACTAACCAAGACCTTATATGGAGTCCATTCAAGAGCAAAAGTGTTATGGGTAAAATTTTTTCGTGCTATGTACTCCTCCATCAAAATAATATCTTCCTTTCAACTTTTTGATGAACACCTGCAGTACAGGTCTTCTTCTATTTAATTTACAATGGTATATATATATATATATATATATATATATATATATATTATATATATATATATATATATATATATATATAATATATATATATATATATATATATATATATATTGTTTTGCAAACAGAATAATAAAATAAAAGATACGATCAATGCATATATTTTTGTCAAATCCAAGTATTGCTAAAGGCTCTGTTATGTGCAAACTATACGCATTCATACATCTTTCACTCACTGCTTCTGTTAGAGTTTGCCAAAACCTTTGAATAACTATACATTGCCAAAACATGTGTCGAATACCGTCTATTTCTAAGTTGCAAAAATTACAAAGATTGCTATCTGTTACTCCCATCTCTTTTAGTATAACATTGGTTCCAAGACATCTATGAATAATCCTCAGTTGAAACCATTTCATTTTGATATCGGAGATCTTATGAACATTCAAAAACATTTTTTCCAGTCATTCTCAATATTCAGCTTTTCATTCCACTTCGTACAACATTTTGGTAAAACATCATCACAAATAAAAAATATCATAGAATAGTTTTGATCCTTTTGGTACTGACCTTATCCTTTCTTGACAAAGTAGCATACTTAAGATCGATGGTCTAGGTGGTCACGCGCCTTGCCTAGAAAGCAAAAAGTCCGGGTCGGAGTGTGCGGGG
>CM060331.1:42846022-42851022 GCA_030674155.1 Stramonita haemastoma
GGGCTACCAAGGAATAGTGGCAAAAGAGGACTGTACAGTGTCAGTGATCGTTTCATTCAATGAGGTGATCTCATTCATTTTCTCAGTGGTCACCTCCGTGTTTTTATATCTAAGAAGCGGAAGATCTTGAGCACCCGTAAAAGCCTGTTCCTATTTTCGGAAGTGTAGTGACGGTGGGAACGGCTGATAACATTTTTTAAAACTGCATACATATGGAGACTGGATGTAAGAAAAACACATGAATGCTTTTTCCATTATTATCCTTAAAATAAAAGAATAAACGAAAAAAATAGAATAAATCAAGGGTTTCCGGATACTTTAACTGTATCAGCATATCGCTGTGTACATGCACAAATATACACGCACACTCTCTAAACAAGATGAAAACGGTCACCAGACAACTATAACCTCACAACCAGATAGGGAATAACAATAATATCAAAACCTGAAAGAAAGATAGTGTGAACCTAACCCAGAGGATGTGTTCAACATTATCACTCCTCCTCCTCCTTCTCCTCCTCTCCCTCCTCAACTGTTAGCCAGTACACAAAGGCATCTTTGTCATGACATTGAAAGTATTTCAGTAGCAGGTCACCTGATTATAAGGGCTCTCTCAAAACATTGTTTTCTTGTTGCAGTTCTTTAAATTGGCGTCTGTTAGGACATCTTCTTTTGCTGTAAGACGGGTTGTCAAGAAAATTGATCCTTATTGAGGGTAAAAGATTAAGTTTACATAGCTTTTTTCATCCTGCCCTCACAAAAAAGCAGGAAAATTGACTTCTAAAACATTCAAAGACAAGTATCAACCTATGTTGAAAAAACTAAAATGAAATGCGATTTTTTTCCAAACAGAATCTCACAAGTGTGTGAGTGTGTGAGTGTGTGAGTGTGTGAGTGTGTGAGTGTGTGAGTGTGTGAGTGTGTGTGTTTGTGTTTGTGTGTGTGTGTGTGTGTGTGTGTGTGTGTGGTGTGTGTGTGTGTGTGTGTTGATAATTGTGATAATAAAAAAATTAATACAATTATATTTTTAACATTAAACACTAGTAGGAACACACCTACAGAGAGACAGACAGACAGACAGACAGAGACAGAGACATAGAGAGAGAGATACTATCACGCAGACGGACATACAGGCAGACTCATAGACAGATAGAAATGCAAACAGAGACACACAACAGACACACAGACACACACAAACACAGATACATACACCCCCTCCACCTCCACAAATACAAACACCCCTCCTCCCCCCTCCCCCCACACACATATAGATACACACATACACACAATGCACACACACACACACATGCACATGCACATGCACACACACACACACACACACACACACACAACACACACACACACACACACACACACACACACACTTAAGGCCTTCAATAATAACTATATGTTAACAGAATATATCTTTAATATGGGAATTCAATCACTTTTCAAGTGCCCCCCCCCCCCCACACACACACACACACTTTTTGCTGCTGCAGATGCTGGAAAGAAAGACATCTAAGACTGAAGAGGATGAAGCTGAAGAGTGCAGTGAAGGGAAACTGCGTATGAAAGACTGCTAGTATAGAAAGGACCTGCTATATAGAAAGGACCTGCTATATAGAAAGGACCTGCTATATAGAAAGGACCTGCTATATAGAAAGGACCTGCTATATAGAAAGGACCTGCTATATAGAAGGGACTATAGAAGGACCTGCTATATAGAAAGGACCTGCTATATAGAAAGGACCTGCTATATAGAAAGGACCTGCTATATAGAAAGGACCTGCTATATAGAAAGGACTGCTATATAAAAGGACCTGCTATATAGAAAGGACCTGCTATATAGAAAGGACCTGCTATATAGAAAGGACCTGCTATATAAAAAGGACTTGCTTTTGTGTTGTTGCTTTTCTAGCCCTGCTGCCTGCTGTCACATTCTCCCACTCTTTGAGTCCAGAGTCTTTGAACTGAGAAAACAATGCTGCTTTCAAATGTTCTCCAGTTGTCAAGTGGTTTCCCAGGAGATGGCCTCATTGTTACAGCTCTATAGATTTTGCTTTTTAAACTATTCTTCCCGTCTAGAGATGGGGGTTTGTTTTCTCGTGAGAGGAATGTTGATTTTAAGTGTGTTCACGGCAGTATGTCTGAAAATGTGTGTGCTATGCCATGCACAGATACATGCACGTATGTATGTACACACATAAACACACGGTGACGAGACACACACAGAGGCATACGCTCGTGCGCACATACAGATACACACAGATACACAGACACAAAAAACAGACACAGACACACACAGATACACACACACACACACACACACACACACACACACACACACACACACACACACACACACACACACACACACACACACATCTGGAAATAAAATTTTGACTAAAATTTTGACTTTGACTTTCATACACACACACACACTCACACACTCACACACACACAGACACACACACACACACAGACACACAGACACACAGACACACAGACACACACACACACACACACAACACACACACACACACACACGCACTCAGACATACATGAGCACACACACACAGACACACAGACACACAGACACATACATACACACACACACACACACACACACACACACACACACACACACACACACACACACACACACACACACACACACACACACACACACACACACACGGGCACCTTTTAAACAAAAAAGGGCTTGTGATGTGATTTGAAACTTCAATTGTTATTTCAAGAATGCTATCACATCGTGGAAAAAGCACGGCAAAATTTATTCCAGGTATAAAAAAGAGAAAAAAAAGAGATTTGGATGTTTAGAAGGATATGAAGGGATGGTAACATTTGAGTGTTTTGTTAAAATACATGAAACTGATTCTTACCGGATAAAAGAAATCGTTCGTCTTGCTTGCCAAAGAAAATTGAACTGTTTTAAGTCAAGGGATTTTGAACATATTTCTTGTATATGTGGCCGTAGTATGACTGTTGATTATATATTGATCTGCAGCATGCTGAAAAGTTACATACCTGCTCTTACCTCATCATCGTCATAGGGGATATTCGGTGATTCTTTACTGAGGTCTATATTTTTCAAATCCTTATTGCACGGTCCAGTTGGCTCATTGTTGTAACTATCATGGACTTTAAACACGTATGATCCTGCGGCTTACATTCCTCTCGTTGGTTTTGGTTATAAATCACTTTATTGTTCATTTGTTACATTCTGCTTAGAAATAGGGATTCTTACTATTCTTGACTCAAGAATTATTCATATTTGTGTTGACGTTTTTCATGACTATTCTGTGTACAGGTAGGGAATTAACCCTAACCCAGAACTCCTCCCCCTCACCACCCCACCCTCCCATTGTTTTTAAAATGTCTAATAATAGTATCATATTTTGTGAAGAGACGTAAAATGAATAACACACACACACTTACACTTACACACACACACACACACTTACACACACACACACACACACACACACACACACACACACACACACACACACACACACACACCACCACAAACGCGCACGCACGCACAACGCACAGCACACCACAACACAACACAACAGCACTGCACGCACGCACACACAGCACGCACGTGCTCCTACGTACACACCCTTTTACAAATATACTCTCTCTCTCTCTCTCTCTCTCTCTCTCTCTCTCTCTCTCTCTCTCTCTCTCTCTCTCTCTCTCTCTCTCTCTCTCTCTCTCTCTCTCTCTCTCTCTCTCTCTCTGGGGGGACGGATAGCCTAGTGGTCAGAACATTGCGCTGGCAATTTGACGACCCGGGTTCGCATCCGGTCGAGGAGACTTTTCTCCGGGAGTTAACATCAGTGCTGTCTCCACTCTCCCCAAAAGTCCTCCGGATGAGACTTTAAACCGAGGCTCAGTGTGCGAACTCACGCAGAACATCATGAGCACACGTTAAATCCTGTTCCGCTTTTCGTAAGAGTAGGCCATCGTGTGCCGATGGGAACAGATGACATTTACAAAACTGCATACACACGGGGACTGGATGTAAAAAAGCACAAGAGAGCTTATTCCATTATCCTCGATATAAAAGAATCAATCAATCAATCAATGAATCTCTCTCTCTTTTCACTGATACATCTTTCCAACAAGTGTTTAACAAAAGACTCGACGATACAAGACAAACGGAACACAAATGCAAGGAAAAGCACTGGGGGGAGGGTGCCTGTCTGCCGTGTCTCTCCACATACCTGCTATTTGCCTGCCTGCTTCACTTCTGAAGTGTTTCTGTCATTCATCAATGTACTCGAAAATAGCCCTCCCTTGACAGAGAGTGAGGAATCGGGTTACCGTTTTAGAGACTTTTGCAGCCTACTGAGCACCCCTAGGTGTCTCTCTACATATAGAACAATGTTCCCTTAAACAAAACAGCAGGCAAAGACTGGGAAAGAAAACGACCAGAGAGGAGAACAGCAAGAAAAAAAGAAAAGAAGAGGGAAAAAACTAACAAGAGTAAAGACCAACACTTTAGCCAAGAGTTTAGACCGTTCGACTTCAGTCCCATGGGTCTAGTGGGAAATCACACCCTCATGCCATTAATGGTTTTGTTTCAATCAGTCATTTGTACACAGCATGTTTTAAATTCCGGACATTTCCACGACATTTTCTGAATGTGATATGTCAAATGATAAGGTAAAGGGAACCTGGGATATGAAAGATCTTTGATATGCAAAATGATGTTTGTGTGTCTCATTTTGCTCTTTTTCTTTTATAGGCTTTTGTTATAGGCTTTTGGAAGATTGAACAAGCGTGTCAATATTTCGTTATACGAAAAAAATGTTACTGAGAGTATAAATCACTGAAAACAAAATTTACAAACACATTACGCGCACATACGCTCACGTGCGCACACATACGCACGCACACTTAAACTTGAAGAATCTGTTGCGCTACAATAAAAGAAATCCTCATGCGAAAAAAGTCATTCTCCGAGT
>CM060331.1:42856022-42886022 GCA_030674155.1 Stramonita haemastoma
TCTCCTTTCCGTAGCAGATCGTTGCACCCAAGGCCTGTCCACTCTCTGATGTTGTTTTCCCAACATTTTCTTTTCTGCCTTTTATCTCCCTCCTTGTACTGTTCCCTGTAGGGCAGTCTTGATCAGTCCAGATGTTCGTGTGACATGCTTGTACAATTTTCGTTCGCCTTTTTTTTGTGTGCTTAAATAAAGATCTCTTCATATGATACAATGGCATTTTTTATTCTGGTTTTCACTTTTTCATTAGTGATGTGATCCCTGTACACACACACGATTCAGTATTTCAATATTTAATTCACCTTTGACCACCCCTGGGGCATGGAGGATTTCAGTAAACAAAATCAACTGTAACATATATAATTTGCATTAACAAAACACATTTACAACAGTTAATTTGACAGGAATAGAAATATGGTCAACCTTTTCATCAATGTTATGCAACTTTACTCTTAAGTATAAAAATGCTAGGTTTTGATCAAGTCTTCTCCAGAAGAGAACATATTGCAAAATGTAAATATGGATTTTGCTTACATATATTCATAAAGTAGGACATTCTTCTGAAGTTCAGAAAACTTGCGATTGCATAAACATGTGCACAGGCACAGATTTACATATATATACATATGTGCACATAAGCATGCACACAACAGCAACAACAACAAACAACAACAACAACAACAACAACAACAACAACAACAACAACTAACTACTACTACTACTACTACTACTACTACTACTACTACTACTACTACTACTACTACTACTACTACTACTACTACTACTACTACTACTACTACCACCACTACCACTACCACTACCACTACCACTACTACTACTTCTACTACTTCTACTACTACTTCTTCTTCTTCTTCTTCTCTCTACTACTACTACTACTACTACTACTACTACTACTACTACTACTACTACTACTACTACTACTACTACTACTACTACTACTACTACTACTACTTTTTTCTTTTACTAGAGAAAAACGGCAACATAAACACTAGTAAGAGAAAACTAGTAAAGATCTTACACAAGAACAAACACCTTTCAACTCTTACAGACTGGAAGCAGCAGCAACAAACAAAGAAGCAACCAGCCAGCCATGCTTACAACATTGTATCCTCTATATGACATGACGCTAGCTGTCTCAGACAATATTCCCCATCTACTGTTGAATTCGGTGTGGCTGGAACGGATGAAAGGCCTACATTGTGAGGCAGACAGAAAAAAGTGATTTCTCAGCAGACACTGTGCATGTGTCAGGTACCAGCTTCCTGACAAGGCAGGCTATTCTGGATTTGGCCTAAATGCCTGGCTCTCTGAGTGTGTGGGGATGAAGTGATACTGTCGCAGATTATTGAAAAAGACGAACGTGATGTGTCAAGGCTGACTGTGATTGTTATTACTTTACTGCCTGCAATGAAGAAATGTCATGCCAGGCCTATGTCCTGAAAGATGACAGACAAGAACACGGGTACAGACACACAGACAAACAAAAAGACACACATATATACCCAGTCACACACACATACTCAAATGTGTGTACAAACACATGCATACACACAGAGAAAACACACACACACACACACACACACACACACACACACACACCACGCACGCACGCACGCACACACACACACCACTCACACACACACACTCACACACACGCACGCCACACACACACACACACACACACACACACAACACACACACACACACACACACACACACACACACACACACACACACACACACACACACACACACACACACACACACACACGAGAGTATAAAAGGCAGATATCGCAAAATAGAGATAGAGTGTCTCAGGGAGTCACATGGAAAGGGACATCTGCGTGTCAGGTTGATTATCTTTTCAACATACTCTTGCCCTGTTCAAAAAAATAGGAAGCAAAACATTTGAGGTTCACGAATTGAGATATTTTCACATAGACAACCGTTTTTTGCCAACCATCATTTAGGTAGCTGAATTCCGACTTCTGAGATAGAACAATATTCAAAGTCACCAACTTCATATCAGTACTTTTTATCTTAGATGATATTTGCTTTGTCATCAAAATGTAATCAAACAGTTCATTTATTTTAGTGTTTTAAAGACCTGTCATAGTTCTTCTTGATAGATCATAAAATTGCACAATGGAAAGTGAACAGAAAGATCATTTATCATGGGTGATGGGTGTTCTGAAGTCACTTCTACTTTTTGAAGAGGCATTTGCTAGATTACCAATGTTGATGTTTTTCGATCCACTCAATCATCGTATGAAGAACCAATACCTTTATCACATTCATGCATGGAGAAATACGGAAGATCACAGCATTCATTTTACCCACTTTTGTGCTGTAGCAGAAGGGTAAACAGAAGGTACAATCAGAAAGAATGACACATTATAACAAACAAGAATTGAATACCGTATATAAGTCTATTAATAACACAACATCAGGTGATTTAGCGTATTTTGACAACTGAAAATCTCCTTTTTGAGTAGCAGAAGACATCATTCGAGAAACATTATCAACTATCTTTGGAGCAAGTATTGTTTTGACAACATTTGCATGCTAGGTTATAGCAAAGATTGCATAGTAAAAACAAATGTATAACCTTTTACAAGCATGTAATGTTTACTATATAATCTTTCTTCTTTTGAATGGTAAAAGGTGATAACTTTATATGCACATTGAATAAGCAGAATGAGGTAGTTACTCAAAGTAAGTTTGCCTGGCTTAAAACCGAGACTTTCCTGGCGTATGAGGTTGTTTATCAGACTTACTTACTTCACCATTGCTGGCAGACTTCAGTCTTCAGTATGGAGTTGTGCTGTAGGTAGTAATCGTTCTGGTACAGGGTCGGTTGTGGTGGCCAGTCCACTCGGAAATGACAGTTCCTATGGCAGAGGGCACAGATGAAGTCTGACGCTGGTCTGTCTGCCTGGTCTGTAGCCTGTCTTTTCGTTCTATTCCCTCGTGCTGCTGAGCGAAGTGTCTCTTCGAACATGGAGGACCTTTCTGCTCAGTCTTTCCTCATGCTGACCGTTGAAGGTCTGTTGGTTCCCAGTTATTCTGTTTGATGTTCAGGGCTTTTTAAGTCCTTCTTGCACATGTCTTTGTATCGCAGCTGTGGTCTGCCTGTGGGAAATTTTACCTGCACAAGTTCTCCATAGAGAAGGTCTTTAAGGATCCATCCATCGTCCATGCAGACAACATAGATGATCCAGTGCATTTGTCTCTGTTTCGCTGTTTCTCAGCGGCGTGTACATGCTGGTGCATCCAGCTCTTTCAAGGACAGTGTTGTTTGGGACCTTGTCCTGCCAGGTGATGTTCAGAATGCATAGGAGGAAATGAATGTGAAAAGCATTGAGCTTTTGCTCTTATCGCGCACACAAAGTCCAGGACTTGCTGCCATACAAGAGGGAGGTAATGACGTAGGCTCTAAACATCGAGATCTTTGTGTGCTCAGTCAGCTTGCTGTTGTTCCCTGCTTTCTTTGTCAGTCTGGTCGTGATGGTAGCTGCTTTGCCGACACGCTTGTAGAGCTGTGCGTTAAGTGAAACGGTTAGCTGAGCCCAGGTACACGAAGTCATGGACGACAGACATCCAGTTCATGGTCATTGATGCCTATTGCTGGGGGACAGTCAACATTTTGTCCCATGCATTGTGTTTTCTTCTAACTTACAGTAAACCCTAAGTCTTGACAGGCATTGCTGAAGTGAGTCATCAGCTGCTGTAGGTCCTCAACTGTTAAAGTTAGTTTAAAGTCTGTCCCGAGCCTAAGGCTCATCAGGCCGGTGCTTATCCCGGTTTCTGTGGCGTTAAGCGACTGAGAGTCATAGACTCCCCCTTGGATAGGATGCCAGTCTATCGCAGGGTTAACCCCCCAACACAGGGTTGGTACCCTTTTACACATGGGTGGAGTGAGAAAATAGCCGTAAAGTGCCTTTACCAAGGGCACAACGCCATAGCCGTAAGCTGGGATCGAACCCGCAACCTTTAGATTACGAGTCCAACGCCCTAACAACTAGACTACAGCGGCGGTTAGGTCCTCAACTGAGTGGGCGGTTATTGCTGTTCATTGCTGCGTCGTCTGCAAAATGTAAGTCATGCAGGCACCTCAGCTGTACTGGTTCTTTGTCTGGAGAGGATGAAGAGATACGTTTAGTGTAGGACCAAACGCGTGTTTCAGCATCACAGCAAAGAAAATTCCAAAGAGTGTCAGAGCCAGCATGCAACCCCGTTTTACTCCGCTTGTATTTTGAAGGCAGCTGGGAAGAACTTTGAAGAGGGGCATGCCTACTAACAAGATCGAAAACCTTTGTGAGGTCTATGAAGGCAGCGAAGTGTGGCTGCCTTTGCTCCCTACATTTTTCCTGAAGTTGTTGGCACGGAAACCACTCTGATTCAGGGTAGATTTGCTCTGGAGCCTCTTCAGTACTACTTTTGCTCTTTTTTTTTGCTGCCTCATCTTCTGGAAGGGGGGCAGGATAGCTAAGTGGTCAGAGCCCTCACTTTTCCCAAGTCAAGTTAAGCAGCGTCGAGTGGATGGATGACCGTTTGCGCGCCTTGGCTTCAGTATAGTTCCCCCAGTTCACCCAGCTGTAAACGGATACCTGCCTTCATTAGGGTAAGGGAAGTAAAACTGCGAAAGAGAGGAGATGGGTGCCGCCCTCAACATGCTGGTCCCTAGAGAAGCTCGCTCCCCTACGACCGCCTAGGTATATGGGATAACTACCATCTTCTGTATTGTCCCCGTTCTGACTGTTCCCACCCCGCTTATTTCAATCTCCCCGCCACAGTAATACCCAGATTTGTTATGTATCATCCTCTAAATCGGAAGTCCACAGGGAACCCATCAATATTAGGCCACTGTGGGGCCACCAGCTACAGGGGCCTTGCACTTCTGCTTGACCACTTTGAAGGTGTTCAGTGGTGCTTGTTCTGAGCTAACATACGCAGGACACCACCTAATAATCCCCCTACTAACGACAGTATTAGCTCAGACCCAGACTCAGTGAGTCACCCACCCGAGATGCCAGCCACCACAACGTCCTTCCAAAGAAGCCCCCCCCCCCCCATTACTTACAACCTCAAAGGCTTTGACACAAACTCACCACAGGCACGGAAGTGTATAGTAAACTGAATCTAAGGTCACCTCGAGACAAAAGCAACAGGGGCCATTGAATCATCGGCAATTTTTTTTTATTATTATTAATGTATGATGATCAATGGTGATGAGGATGATGTAATGGTGCTGCTGTGGAAGTGCATCTGCTTTGAGACTACTTGACAGGGTTGTACTCCACCGTTACTATCATAATATAATTATTCCGGCGTCAACTGGGCCCAGAGGCACAGACACCTGCAGTGATGATCAAGTAATTCGAGCAACACTCTCAAATTCCCATCCGTAAAATGGATGAAGCTCGACTGTGTGGTCCCAGTCTTCCCACTGATCCCACAGCACACTCACTTTGGGAAGTAGCCGGCCGGAGTCCGAAAAATTCCTATGACTCTTATGGGATTCAACCCGCGACCTTTCAGTCCGAAATCTAAGGTACTAACCACTGTGCATGGCGGCTGGTATCTTCAGTATTACTTGTGCAGGGATATGCCCCGATAACTGTTGTAATCGCTTCTGTCACCTTTGTTTTCTATAGTGTGACGACGTTAGCATCCCTCACCTCAAGTCTTGTGGTACCTCGCCCTCATTCCAACAGAGGGAGAGGATTAAATGCAACTCACAGATTTCTCTTTGCAGCACATCAGTACTTCACCGGGAGCACCGTCTTTCTCGGGTGCCTTGTCAGAGGCAAGAGAGTCCAGGGATTTGCTGAGGTCATCTATGGTCGGTCGCTGCCAAGCTCTTCCAGGTCTGGTAGGCATCTATGCCATTAAGGGAATCTTCTGTGACCACATTTTCCTTTGTATATAGCTCAGTGTAGTGTTCTACCCACCGCTTCATCTGCTCTCTTCTGTCTTTAATCTGGCAGCTGATTTCAAGGAGAAGTTTTCTTTTGCGTCACGCGCGATACCTGCTGATTCCGTCAGACGCGATCTTACCTGTGGTAGCAGCGATCTGAATCTGGAAGCAGAGCTGAAGCCAAAAGTCGTTGGCTCCTTACTTATTTGCTTGCTTACTTTACTCAATTAGCTAAATGTTTACTTACTTGCTTATTCATTTATTCATTTATTTATTTTGTTGTGTTACTACACTTACTCAGTGATGTTTTAATATCCGTTTTATTTCAAGGTAAATGAATAAGAAGTTATGTCTTCTTTTACATCCGATTGACGTATGCGTACAGTTTTGCATAAAAAAGTATCAATTCCCATCAGCACACAAATGCTTGCTCTTCCCAAAGACTGTGCGTGCGTGCGTGCGTGCGTGTGTGCGTGCGTGCGTGCGTGCATGCGTGCGTGTGAGTTTGTGTGTGTATGTGCGCACGCGCGCGCGCGTGTGTGTGTTTGTGTGTGAGTATATCTTAGCTCATCTGCTAATGTGTGTTGTATGAGTATGTGTATGTACGTATGTGTGTGTATGAGTGTGTACGTGTGTATATGTGTGATGTATGTGTGTGTGTGTGTGTACGTGCGTGCCTGCACGTGCACTCTCAGGCGCGTGTGAGTGAGAGTGAGAGGGAGCTTTACTTTGCAAAATAGAAAACACTGAACACTGAACATTGAAAAGTTTTATTGTACATCGGCCTTGGGCCAAAACAAAACATGTTTGGGTCAGGGGGACAGTCGACATGATAGCAGACAAAATTTTCATTCATTTTGCATTCCCAATTCTGTAAGTACACAAAGTCACTCTCAATGACTTCTTGTTATCATTCCCCATCGTCATCTTCATCATCTACATAATCATTGCCATCAGCATCTTCATTAACTATAGCATTGGCTACAGCAAGTATATCAACATCACCATCATTTCTTTCATCACTTATGTCATCACCATCAATATAATCTTTTTCATCATCTGCACTATCATCATCCTCTTCAACCTGTATATCTAACATAGTCACGATCATTATCTTTAGTATCTGCATCATATTCCCGATCATTATCCTCATCATCTACATCGTTGTTTCCATCGTCATCTTTAACGTATATATGATAATCACCACTACCACTATCCCCTTTAACATCCATACCATCCTAATCATCAGCATCTAAATTACCATCACCTTCAGCATTTCCATCATCATTGCCATCATCTTCCTGAGCATCCACATCATCATCCTAAAAAAAAAACACGCCCTTGTCATATGCATAATCATTGCCATTTTCATCAACATCACCACCAACCCCCTCAAGAGAGAGATGGATTTGTATTTTATTTATTCTTTTATATCGAGGATAATGGAATAAGCACTCATGTGCTTTTTTACATCCAGTCCCTCGTGTGTATGCAGTTTTGTAAATGTCATCTGTTCTCACCGGCACACGATGGCCTACTCTTACAAAAAGCGGAACAGGATTTAACGTGTACGCAAGATGTTCTGCGTGCGTCCGCACACAGGGCCTCGGTTTATAGTCTCATCCGAAGGACTTTTGGGGAGAGAGGAGTCAGCACTAATGTTAACTCCAGGAGAAAAATCTCCTCGACCGTACTCGAACCTGGGTCGACAAATTGCCAGCGCAATATTCTGACCACTAGGCTATCTGTTCCCCAAGTTGTGTTGATGAGAGATAGATAGATAGATAGATAGATAGATTTTGATTTTGATTTAATTTATTCTTTTATATCGAGGATAATGGAATAAGCTCTCTTGTGCTTTTTTACACCAGTCCCCGTGTGTATTCAGTTTTGTAAATGTCATCTGTCCCCACCGGCGCACGATGGCCTACTCTTACGAAAAGCGGAACAGGATTTAACGTTTGCGCAAGATGTTCTGCGTGTGTTCGCACACGGGGCCTTGGTTTAAAATCTCATCCGAAGGAATTTTGGGGAGAGTGGAGTTAGCACTGATCACTGATGTTAACTCCAGGAGAAAAATCTCAGAGAGAGAGAGAGAGAGAGAGAGAGAGAGAGAGAGAGAGAGAGAGAGAGAGAGAGAGAGAGAGAGAGAGGAGAGAGAGAGGGAGAGAGGAGAGAGAGAGAGAGAGAGAAGAGAGAGAGCAAAGTTTGTAGGAAGCATGTAATCAAGCAATACTGGGATCAGCTTGCATTCCATGTAGGGAATTTCAGAGCTGACTGGGCAATACGCCGCACACTTCCAGGTCTGGTATGCATTGGGCATGTAAGAAACATGAACTTGGTCAGAGTGTGAGCGATGAGGTATGAAGAGGTCTTTCCTGCTTTGAAACTATCCATTTTGTGCTGAAACCTCGAAAAAACAGCATAAGTTCTGCACAAAAGGAGTGGTCAATATAAAAAAAAGGTTTTTGCTGTATGCTGTGTCTGAGCAAAACCTGTTTGAATTAGTAATGATATACAAGTGTGTACCTCTCCATATGACATGCGTCTTTTGCTGAGTTTGCAGCAGGCTAGTTACAGGCCACAAGCTGTACTTGTATGTTGTCGGCATTGAAAACTTTGACTCCATAAAATATGATTATCTACAATTTTCAAAATCCAGAGAAAAAAGCGATAAAAAAGATATGAAAAGACTGTGTACATATACTGGTCCTGCTTACGTTGTCAGGACAATTACATGACTGTAATACGATCGATAATAAATAACTAGTGCGAATACCTTTATAGTTTCATCATGCTCTTTAAAATAATGATAATAATAATGATAGTGGTGATAGTGATGATGATGATGATGGTGATGATAATGATGATGATGGTTATATAGTAACAATAATAATAATACCGGTAATAACAATAATAGTAATAATAATGATGATGATAATGAATAATATAAACACCACAATCACCACGACGACGACGACGACGACGACGACGACGACGACGACGACACCACCACCACACCACACCCACCACCACCACCACCACTACTACTACTACTACTACTACTACTACTACTACTACTACTACTACTACTACTACTACTACTACTACTACTATGATGATGATGATGATGATGATGATGATGATGATGATGATGATGATGATGATGATGATGATGATGATGATGATGATATGATAGTAATAATGATAAGAAGAAGAATCATAATGATAAGAAAATTAAAAATAATGATAATAATAGTAATAAAATGAAGAAGAAGAATTGCAAAGAAGAAGAATTGCAAAGAAGAAGAAGAAGAAAGAAGAAGAAGAAGAAGAAGAAGAAGAAAAGAAGAAGAAGAAGAAGAAGAAGAATTGCAAAGAAGAATTGAAGAAGAAAAGAAGAAGAGAGAAGAAGAAGAAGAAGAAGAAGAAGAAGAAGAAGAAGAAGAAGAGAAGAAGAAGAAGAAGAAGAAGAACAAGAACAAGAAGAACAAGAACAAGAACAAGAACAAGAACAAGAAGAAGAACAAGAACAAGAACAAGAAAACGAATTACGAATTAGAGGACAATTGCAAAGAAGAAGAACAGGAAGTAGAAGAAACAAGAGGAAAAACTGAGAAGAAGAAGAATTGCGAAGAAGAAGATGAATGTGAAGAAGCAGAAAAAGAAAAAGAATAATTGCGACGACGACGACGACGACGACGAAAAAGGAGAAGAAGAAGAAGAAGAAGAAGAAGAAAGAAGAAGAAGAAGAAGAAGAAGAAGAAGAAGAAGAGAAGGAGAACAAGAAGAAGAAGAAGAGAGAAGAAGAAGAAGAAGAAGAAGAAGAAGAAGAAGAAGAAGAAGAACAAGAAGAATTATAATGAATGGAATTTAAATAACACTGCAAATCATTGTGGACTTTTTTTAAAATTTACGAACTGTGTTCCTGTCAAAGGATAAGATATAACCAGATATACGGAAAAACAGAAAAACAAGCGTTGCAAAAATATATCCTGAACAGTTTGTGCACATGTTTTCTTTAACTGAAGGTAGCCCCAAAATATGATATTGCTATGAATGTACCAGACATAATAAACCCTACAACTTGGAGTAAACTAATAACAAATGTACAAGTCATAAAACTTAGTTTTGTGAGCTTGATCCCTCAGAACCTGTCAATAGACAAGTTTCTTCCACAAGAATCTGAAAAGAGATGCGCGAGCTCCATAAAGTTTAACCTGTTCATGACATACTGCTTACAGAGGATGCAGGACTGCAGTATTTGCTGCAACTCCGACCTCCAAAAAGTTAGAGGGGAAGTCACCGCAAGTCAAGTCCTTTCACTTAAAAGGATTTGATGTAAGGACTTTTTCTTTCTGGTCTACATTTCGTCAGATTTTCCAAACAAGTATTGATGCTTGTTTACTTCTGTGCTATCGATATCCATGTTCCTGCATGTTAGAAGAGAGTGTTGGCTGAGGCTAAAAGCCTGCACTTTATGACCGTGAATGGTATACACGAACCCATGACTGAAGAGGCTGGCTTTACTCCCCAGTTACTTTCTAAAGCGCTTCTGTCTTCTATGAAGGCTGGTAAGAGTTTCTGAAGTGATGCATTGGTGATAAGAATATTCAGTTTTGGGGCGGGTTTTTGTGAAGAAAGACTGGAAAACAGAAAATTGCCTTCACATGTCCATTTCCGTACTATGCTAGCTACACAGATTTGCAATCCATCATTGCAAAGGAAAAGCAGAGAAAAGCATAATTTTAGGAGAGAGAGAGAGAGAGAGAGAGGAGAGAGAGAGAGAGAGAGAGAGAGAGAGAGAGAGAGAGAGAGAGAGAGAGAGAGAGAGAGAGAGAGAGAGAGAGAGAGAGAGAGAGAGAGAGAGAGAGAGTTGTCGATTTTTTAAATGTTTGTAGATTTTCTTTGAGTTGTTGATTTTTTGAATGTTTGTTTGTTTTTTTCTTTGCTTGTTGTTTTATTGATTATAATATATTGTTTTAAAGTAAGACAATTTTATGAAAAGAAATGTTTTGATATATATGAATGGTTTGTTTGGGCTGCTCTATTCTCTGCTGTCTCTTCTGGATTTCTATCTATTTGATTTACCTGATTATAATCAGTGTATCTGTCTTGACAATAATCAGCTCATTTGGGAATTACGTGTTTTTGAATACATATCTCTCTTTTTTATTCACCGATATATGTATTGGGGATTATGCGTTTGTTAAATGTGTACCTCATTTTTTTTTAGATCATAGGGAAACTTTGTTGTTGATGATGGTGTTTTTTGTGGGGGATGGGGTTGCTATTACTTTTAAGTTTTTTTTCCGTTTGTATGGTTCTTTCTTTTTTTCTGTTGTTGCTGGTATTTTGTTGTTATGTATTCTCTAATCCGGACAAGGGATGGACAAAAAAGAATGGGAATACTTATACTGTAACCCTTGAAAAAATCGTTCGTTCATTCATTTATTCATTCTCTCTCTCTCTCTCTCTCTCTCTCTCTCTCTCTCTCTCTCTCTCTCTCTCTTCTCTCTCTCTCTCTCTCTCTCTCTCTCTCTCTCTCTCGAGACTTCCTTGAAAAGAGGTCATTTTTTACAGCTATTTCATCAAAATCAGTAACATCCCCAAAGAAACACATGTTTTCAGAAGCAGTTCATTCAACAAAATATAAAAATCATCATACATTTCATTCAGATCCATTAAACATTGTTCTATTCTTTCAATGCCATAGGCACCCTCCAGTGATTTCCAGTAAGGAGAGTCGCTGGGAGGCACATAAGAACTAATAAACATGATATCTTTGTCTGTACATAATAAATCTTTGTTTATTTTCAAAACTACTGTATTTTCAACATCCAATGGAATTAGCTGCACAGAATCTGCAAATGATTTTTTAACCATTAATATGACCCCTCCAGAGAATCTTCCCTGCCGAGAGAGTTTCTTTGCCTTTGATGTGAATGTGACGTAGTCTGTAAACAAAGGTGAATCAAATTCATCTCTAACAAAAGTTTCTGTCAAACAAAGACATTCATGGGAAAGAAGATATTCAACAAAATGGACATTATCCAATTTCTGTAATAATCCATTAACATTATAATTTAGAAATTTTATTTGTAGCTTATTTACACTTTATACAACCTGCTTTGCATGGTTTGCTGACATGTTTGTCGATGATTGACCATTCGTACATGCAACATTATTCTCCTGAGAGATTGTAAACATTTGCTCAGGTGCTGTGGCCAGGCCGAATCCCTATTTGTGTGTGTCTGTTTGCTCAGCAGCATGAGATTTAGAATGCATGCATTTATCAGTGACTTTTGTTTGCTCCCCTGGCATGGCTTTGCTGAAAGAGTCTATAATGCTGCTCTGACTGTGGGACCTCTGGGGCTGTCTACCTCTAGTCAGACTACTGTGTCTTGCCCCAGGAGCATTACTTCTTGGACGCAGGTCTCTTGTTGGACATCTGCTCCGTTTTTGTCCTGTCACTGTTTGTCCTGTCTTGTCACCAGTCTTTCTGTTGTTCTTCTTGTCTGACTGTCTTTCACATGTCTCATTCTCTCTAGCCTTGTCCTCTGTAACAGAGTCATCTGTCGTGTTCTGGTTTGCGTTACTCATATCTGTTTTGCATTGTTCTGTATGATGATGTATTTCATCGGATTTGTCTGCTTTGCATGTTTCCTCCCCAATCATTGGATTGTCAACATGACTGTCATTGTTTACCCGTCTCATTTCATTAGTATCACCAAACAAGTCATCATGTTGTCATCTGTCATGTCACTTTCCCCATCTAATCCAGTGATACTGTCAGTTCTGTCTGTAACCACCCCTTGGTACATTTCCTTTTCAACTTGTTCTGCAGAATCCATATGCAGCCCAATTTCCCTCATCTGAATGGGATTGGTGTTTTGGTCACTTTGATCTACGTCATCCAGATTATTCTCTTCCAGGACTAGCACGTGCTGTCTTTCAGGTATCTGTTCATCCCTGTTGAGATTGTGGACCTCCCTAGTCACTTCTGAGGCAGCATGCTTTGAAGTGTTGTTGCTGGAGGTTCCCTTATCCAGACGATCCTCTTGTCTGCTGATGCTCTGTGACTTGCTGGTGCTGGCTGCTTCATCACCTCAATGTAAGAGCGTGTGCCTGGCGCTATTGGTACAGAGGGATGTCTGTCTCTGGTACATCTGTCCACCTCTCTGTGGTGAATTTTTCTAGGTCTTCCATACCCTCTATTTTCTCTGCCCCGTAGTTGGCTGGCATCAGAGTGGTAGCTGTAGATTTCTTCCTCTCCTTCAGAGTCTTGTTCTATTTTAGAGTAGGGATGTTGTGGAACATTGAAATTATTCCATGTACTTGTCTCTGTTTAACATATTTTTGTGTCGCATAATTCCTGTTTCGTCCACTTGGTTGGCTTTTTCAAGGAAGTCTCAAGATAGTTAAATGAATAATTTTGGTGCACAATTGATTGACTTGTGCAATATATTTGAATGTACCATTTTAAATGGTCTAAATGAACGAAGATTCGATGACAGCTGTACTTTTATCCCATCGTCTGGTGCAAGTACAGTAGATTACATTATAGTCTCTTGCAATTTGTTGTTATCTGTAAATTGTACTTACAAATAGAAAATAAACATTATATAAATGATTCAGGGATACCAAATTTAAATATAGATATGACACAGGAGAAATTTATTTGGAAAGAAGAAAAAGAAAGCGAATTTTCTGAGAGGTTGCAAAGTAGCATAATCCAAAATAGATTGATTGAAGCAAGTATAACTTTAGATACTAATGTACATAGTGCTTTGGATGTTTTTGTGGAGTGTCTGAAAGTCTCTAGCCAATGCATGTTTAAGGTACTCTCGGCTAAGAAAAAGAGAAAATCAGTATGGTTTGATGAGGAATGTTATAACTTTGTAACAGAGTGCAGATATTTGATCTGCCGTGACTCTGTACAACTTCTGGACAACGACAGCACGGTCAGACAGTGGGAATGTGGCCTCTAAACAGAGGCTGCATAAATACTACATTTTACCGCTATGGGCAAAGTGCATGCAGAGGACGGCTTTCGACCACCCCCCAACGATACAGAACGTCGCACAATTCACAGGTGTGGATCTAAATTTAGATCCACGACGCTGCGATTGGCTGTTCCGATGCATAGGAAGTAATCTAATTACCCCCAACTTAAAGAAAGAAAGTCAAAAAAAAATTAACACTTTTAGAAAATCTTGTGAAGAAGAGGATAGAGTAGTATATGTCGAAGCAAGGAAAAGGTATAGATATCAGTTGAAGGTGAAAAAACAAATGTTTAGGAAATTACAGATAACTTAGTAAAAGAAATGAATGAGTCACCACAATTTTGGAAACGTTTGAGAAACATGAGATGTGGCAAACAAAAAGCTGATAATAAAATTAGCCTGGACGAGTGGTTTAACCACTTTAAATCTTTATATCAAAACAGAAATCTAACCCAGGAAGAAGAAATCAGTTTTGAAAATGATCTCTCAGAAGACCTAGATCATGATCTAAACCAAACTATTTGTGAAGGTGAAGTTATCCGAGCCATCTCTAAACTTAAGATAGGAAAAGCATGTGGTATAGACAGTATCTCTGCTGAAATGCTGAAAGCTGGTGGAAATATTGTTTATAAATTTCTAACAAAATTATTCAATAATAATCATCTTTGACCAAGGAATCTATCCTGTTCAGTGGTCTAAAGCTATAATAATTCCACTATACAAAAAGGGGGACCCGATAATGTTGATAACTACAGAGGTGTATCTTTATTAAGTATAATTTCTAAGTGTTGTACTTCTATACTAAATACTAGACTATATACCTGGTTAGAAACTAATAACTTGATTTCAGATAAGCAAGCTGGATTTCGGAAAAGGCATTTTACAGTTGATCACATTTTTACTTTATATGCCTCAGTCCAGAAATGTTTGAGTAAAAAAGGTAGGAAGCGGTATGTAACCTTTGTAGACTTTAGGAAGGCTTTTGACTCTGTGTGCCATAATAAACTTCTAGAGTGCTTGGTTAAACAGGGTGTTAAAGGAAAATTCCTTGCTTCTCTCTCTGCAATGTACAACTCGCTTTTGTCATGTGTACGTTCAAAATCTCAGTTGACTGAACTGTTCAAATGGCCAACTGGAGTAAGACAGGATTGTGTTTGAGCCCAATTTTATTTTCAGTATTTATTAATCAGTTAGCTGATGACGTTGAGGAAAGAGGTAAACATGGTGTCCAAATGCTGCCTGGTATTGTGGATTTGCTTATTATGTTGTTTGCAGATGATGTAGCTCTGCTGTCAACCACTCCCAGAGGTCTCCAGACCCAACTTAATATCTTGCACATGTGTTGTAAAAAATGCAATTATATGTAAATAAGGATGACAAAAATAATGGTATTTAGAAAAGGAGGGTTTCTGGGACGACATGAAAAATGGTTTTATGATGGAAAGAGATTAGAAGTAGTGAATATTTTTTGTTATTTAGGGTTTAATTTTACCACTAAGATTAGTGCCAAAAGGGGTACAAATCATTTAGCAACAAAAGGAAAGAAAGCAGCTACGCAATTACATAAAGTGTTCAACAAATACAAAGAACCCTATCCGTTTCAACTAATTTTAGCCAGTACTTTATACAAGCAACATAGGAATTGATGTACAATGGGAATCTCCCAAGGTCTCCATACACCATCTTGTTAGGCGTCCTCGTTGGAACACCTAAGAATCTTTTACAAGCTATTAAATGCACTTTTTCAATATGATCTAGTCTATTTATGCCCGATACCTCAGATGCATATAACAGAATTGGTTGAATTGTCTGATATGGTGGTTACTCCTATTTTCTGATACGGTTGTGTAGTTGTATGTCTATCAATGATGATTTTAGCATCAGCAATTCAATTACAATACTGTACATATCATTTCAAATTTGAACACAATAACAACTTATAACGTGTACGGTAAACTTAAAAAACGCCATGTCATATGAAAAAATGCACATGGTTTATTCTAGTATATAGTGATAATCGGAACATAACTTTAACATGGTATAAAGGATTTAAGCTTTAAGTACCAGACAAACATAAATCACGATTTCTGATTTACATTAACAAACTCCTAAATAGTCTGGAATGACTGATATCTGGTTTAATCAGTTTGAGTTACGATACTTAAATACCGCTTCCGAGTTAATGCTATAGTGTCAAAAGAACCAGTTTATTCACAAATAGTCTTAAGACTGACTCAACTAAAGTTTTCATAGAATATTCAAGGATAGTTTTGTCTTTAAAAGTTATTTAAGTCCGCCGCCTGGAAGTCAGCACTGATTTTTCTAAAGCTCAGAACATTCCATCATAAACCAATCCAGAAAGGAAAATAGATAAAGCTTTATACAGCACTGACGTTAAAAACAATCAGACTGTAAAGCCAAACAAAGCTTTACAAACTACTCAATATTAAAA
Organism: Stramonita haemastoma; assembly: GCA_030674155.1. NCBI lineage: Eukaryota > Metazoa > Mollusca > Gastropoda > Neogastropoda > Muricidae > Stramonita > Stramonita haemastoma. The sequence goes on from CM060331.1 coordinate 42,872,419, forward strand.
ACAATCAGACTGTAAAGCCAAACAAAGCTTTACAAACTACTCAATATAAAAAATAATCAGACTGTAAAGCCAAATAAAGTTTTACACACTACTCAATATTAAAAACAATCAGACTGTAAAGCCAAATAAAGTTTTACACACTACTCAATATAAAAATAATCAGATTGTAAGCCAAATAAAGCTTTACATACTACTCAATATTAAACACAATCAGACTGTGAAGCCAAATAAAGCTTTACATACTATCAATATTAACACAATCAGACTGTGAAGCCAAATAAAGCTTACACACTACTCAATTTTAAAAACAGACTGTCAAGCCGGACACTGCTAAATGTTAAAAACAATCAGACCCTAAAGCCGGATAAAGTTTTACACACCGCTCAATGTAAAAAACAATCAGAATGTAAAGGCGGATAAAGTTTTACACACCGCTCAATGTAAAAAACAATCAGAATGTGAAGCTGGATAAGTTTAACACACTGCTCATGTTAATACGATCAGAATGTGAAGCCGGATAAAGTTTTACACACCGCTCAATGTAAAAAACAATCAGAATGTAAAGGCGGATAAAGTTTTACACACCGCTCAATGTAAAAAACAATCAGAATGTAAAGGCGGATAAAGTTTTACACACTGCTCAATGTAAAAAACAATCAGAATGTAAAGGCGGATAAAGTTTTACACACCGCTCAATGTAAAAAACAATCAGAATGTAAAGGCGGATAAAGTTTTACACACCGCTCAATGTAAAAAACAATCAGAATGTAAAGGCGGATAAAGTTTTACACACCGCTCAATGTAAAAAACAATCAAATGTGAAGCTGATAAAGTTAACACACTGCTCAATGTTAATACGATCAGAATGTGAAGCCGGATAAAGTTTTACACACGCTCAATGTAAAAAACAATCAGAATGTAAGGCGGATAAAGTTTACACACCGCTCAATGTAAAAAACAATCAGAATGTGAAGCTGGATAAAGTTTAACACACTGCTCAATGTTAATACGATCAGAATGTGAAGCCGGATAAAGTTTTACACACCGCTCAATGTAAAAAACAATCAGAATGTAAAGGCGGATAAAGTTTTACACACCGCTCAATGTAAAAAACAATCAGAATGTGAAGCTGGATAAAGTTTAACACACTGCTCAATGTTAATACGATCAGAATGTGAAGCCGGATAAAGTTTTACACACCGCTCAATGTAAAAAACAATCAGAATGTAAAGGCGGATAAAGTTTTACACACCGCTCAATGTAAAAAACAATCAGAATGTGAAGCCGGATAAAGTTTTACACACTGCTCAATGTAAAAAACAATCAGAATGTAAAGCCGGATAAAGTTTTACACACTGCTCAATGTAAAAAACAATCAGAATGTAAAGGCGGATAAAGTTTTACACACGCTCAATGTTAAAAACAATCAGAATGTGAAGCCGGATAAAGTTTAACACACTGCTCAATGTTAATACGATCAGAATGTGAAGCTGGATAAAGTTTAACACACTGCTCAATGTTAATACGATCAGAATGTGAAGCTGGATAAAGTTTAACACACTGCTCAATGTTAATACAATCAGAATGTAAAGCCGAATAAAGCTTTGTACACTGCTCATCATAAAAAAAAGAAGACACATGTTAACGTCCACCGAGTTTTGAAAACAAAATCATATTAAGCCAGTTTCAAGTGCTCCAGGGTATGTGTATCTTATAAGTCTGTTGATGCAACCAGTGCAGAGTCCAGTAAATGAATATGCAGCGTGTGTAGGTTGACATGTTTGATGGGATCACTGCATCCTGTTCTTGATCATCTTCAGGAAACGGAGAGGGTTGGTTAAGTACCAGCATAATTATTGTATTACTTCTTTGTGTTTTGAGCTTATCTGGGGGGGGGGGGGGGGTGGGTATTTATAGCAGAAATAATGGATGGAAGTGACTTGAGAAAAATTAAATGTTATCAAATGATATCAAATAAAACCGGATACAAATATGTCCTATTTTAGGATTTTTATCATCCCTTTCACCAATACACAATGGTTCTCTGTCTTTAGCACTTTGTATCCCAAGGGTGCAGCTGCACTGCAGTCTCTGTGGACCAGCCCTGCAGCAGCTGAGTGCAGTGTGCACTGGGTCATCATAGTAAAATCCTCATATCTTTTTTGTTTGAAGCCCATTTCTTATGAAACTATGGCATTGTGTGGGTAAATGACTGCCCATTATATGCGTGCATAAAAATTTGTATTTCATAAAAAAAGAATATGTTAATTATGGTGTCAAATTACGTAATTGCTCTGATTTTAAATGGTGATCCCACTGATGGGCTTATGATTTTTACGCAATGTATGCAACAAATACAACACAACAACAAAACTATACAAGAATCTCAAATAAACAGGGACAAACATAGGTACTATACAAGTTTTCTTCCAGCATCACATCAAATGTAATATAATCAAAGGGAACCACTGAACTGTACATATGACACTGTCACAATAACGATCATGGAATATACAGATAACATTTCTTCCCTAGTCCAAGTAAGTTCCTGAACTTTTCTACACTACTTTATTCATATGTATAGAATGTTTGCACTTCACCAGGTGGCTTGTAGTTCATTTTCATGTAAACAGTTGGTGTTTATCGTAGTGGTACTCACAGTACCAAGGCCACGCCCCTCCCCAGTCCCCCCCCCCCCCTTCCCCCCCCCTTTTAGCTGGCCTATCTGGCTCCTCAAGTGGCACACAGTCTAGTATCACGAGACTCAAAGCTCTCAGATCTCTATCCAAAACACGATCTTTATCGGCAACGTAATAACTCGTTTAAAACTTCTGTTACTTCATCAGCAGTGAAAGTATGATGTACCAAAGCCATACTACAAGCATATGACACGTAAAACAACAATAAACACAACAAAAACACCATCAATTTATATGCAAATTAGCTGTGAACATGTGCAACTAACTGGCAGCTAAAGCCAACAAGCTAAAACGACCATGTGAGAACAGAACAGAATGGGAGGGCGAAAGTGAAAGTACCTGCTGTGGTACGGATTAATCCGTACCCGTCCAGGGGAGATGATCGCGTGGTAGGGATTAATCCGGGGTAAAAAGTGTTAAGCATATGACTGTGTATTGAGAGTTTTGTGTGTGACTCCCTTTGTCCCCGTGTCTGTTGTTTGTGTGTCTGTGCCTAAGAGAGAGAGAGACTCGGAACTTGTTTAATGTACATCGGCCATTGGACCATAATACAATACAAAAGGAGGAAAATGACACTTTTCATAACACCAGACATCCAAATGTGCAACAGAGTAAACTCCAATCATTCTTTCACCTGCATTCCCTTGTGACAGAATAATAAATATGTAAGAAAACATCAATGACTCACATTTATAAAATAATTCTGTGTAATACACTTCAAAATGAATTAAACCACCAATTATTGTCGATATTAGTAATTATAGGTACATCTCTTCCAATGAATGGGTGAAAATACATATGCAGTCTGTTTACGTTGAATGCAACTTTTTTTTTGTTTTTTAACAGTTATCGCCGTTTCAAAAGGATACCTTTCGATCACTTCATAACATTTCTAGACCAATAAGTGAATAGCCATCATATCACCCTAACACCATGGAGATCAGAATATTTACAATGATTATATTCGGAATAAATTGTATATTATGTACAACTACGCATCCGTTTGTAAGATGATATCTCTCTTTTTGGCCAGTGAACTATACCAGAACGCTTTGTACTTTCAAATATGAAAAAGGGCAATTCGCATTGTAGATATTGTTTACTAGCCTTTGTCACTAACTTTATTCTAGGAAAAAACCAAACAAACAAACAAACAAAACAAACCACCCAGACAAATACAATAACACAATAAAGGCAAACGGGAAAAAATTAAGCGAGTCCTATCATTTTTCTTTTGGGTGGAACAGAAATCTGACAATTCCATACAACATTTAACCAAACTTTACTTTCTAGTTGAAATCAGGTACGCATTGCCTTCTTCTCATAGCGTAGAAAATGTACTTTGATAGCTGTAAAGAACAACGTGTATCATGAGCATGAAAAATAGCAGACAACGGCCTGTGAAAAAAATCATTAATAAACTTCACTCTGAGATCTGTGTACATTGGACATACATATATCAAGTGGTATTCATTTTCACTTACATTCTTACAGAAAGGACACATTTTGTCTTGAACATTTTGACTATCTATAACGATTACTATTCAATGTCCTCGATTTCTGTAGACGGCACATGATGACAACTTTTTTACAGAATTCCTTGCATCGCTTTTTGTTCAAAAGCTCAGCAAATATATGATTCAGTCTGCCATCTGGCAGCATGTTCATAACCACAAACCATGTATCTTATAATAAAACTCTTTAAATGGAATGGCTCAAATGAATGAGCATTAAACAAAAGCTTATACGACGATAAAACAAGAACATTGTTGATTTAGTTTCTTTGCTCAAAAATAAAAAAGCCAAATTAAAAAAAAAAAAACAGAAAAAACGAAGGTTGACATAAGATCGATTTGTCGAACCCTTCCCCTTGGAAAAGTTTCTTGGTGTCTTCCCCACTCTCCAAAAGCTGTGAAGCAAACATCAGAGAGGGCTGATCTTCCCTGCCCCTATCAATTCTCAGTTTGCCTTCTGGCCATTTTGAAACATAATACAGCACGGAACTGGGATCAACACTGCCAGCCAGATTCCTGACAGTCCGAACTGACATGCACAGTGCAGAATCCCAACACTGTTTCAGCGCTTCCATGCGTGTGTGCGTGTTTGTAAAGCAGACACAACATTTCTGACAGCTCCTGTCTAACAGAGTTCAGGAGACGATAAAACAGGGGATGCGGGAGTGTTAGAGTGTTCACGTTGCTGGAACCATATATTCTTGTTGGTATGTGACAATGGATAGAAGGGGGTTTGATTTATTTACGTAGTTGTTACAATTGCACTTTAATTCTCTTGGCATACGTCTGTGTAGGAAAAGACATATAAACTGATAGCACTACCGGAAACACACACACAGACACACAGACACACACAGACACACACAAACTCACACACACACACACACACACACACACACACACACACACACACACACACACACACACACACACACACACACACACACACACACACACACACACACACACACACACAGCAACATCCCAGTCCCTGTCTGATAGTACACCCCAGGTACCGTAGGTATCTTATAGCATGCAGACATGAATACTGAGTAGTCTGGCTCTCTGATTTGTAATTGTAATGTCTCTTCTCTTCTCTACCAATTCTTTTGGTGCCAAGTGTGTTAACCATGGGTATTTTTAACCAACAACCGTGGTGTAGTGGTTAGTGCCTAGGTCTACAGACTAAACAGGCACAAGTTTGAATCCCAAAAGATATTAATTTTTAGATGTTGGCCGGCTACTACCCAGACTGAGTTTCCAATGGGCTCATTGGCAGGACTGGGACACCACGTTCAAGCTTAGTCCGCTTAACGGATGTTATCTACAGAGTGTTGATCCAATTACATGACCGACACTGCGGGTGTCTCTTTCTCTTGGGCCCTGGTTGCCACTGGGATACATCATGAGAGGAAACATAGCCTAGCGCCTATCAAGTAGTCTCAAAGCGCATGCACTTCCATAAGAGCATAATTGTATCAACTTTATTAACATTGATCATTATGCAATAAAAGAAATTTGTCTCTGACTCGGTAGCCCAAAGTGTTTTGGTCACATGGTGACCTACGTTTCGGTTTGTTCATACACTTTTGTGCTAGTGATGAGTTTTGTGTCAAAGCCTTCGGGCCTTTCGTGGGAAAGAACCGTTTGAGGGACGCTGTGGTGGTCACCACGCTTGGTATGCGTCTCACTCACTCTGGCTCCCTAACTAAACTGTTAGTGTCGTCGGCTTAGTAGCTGGTTTCATGAGTATAGTAGCTCCTAACAGACACTGCAAAATACCGACATTACCAAGCAACAGTACAGGGCCCTTCTGGCTTGTGGTCCTGCGGCGGCCTGATATCGATGGGCTTCAAGTGGACGTCTGACAATTTGGAGAATGAAATGAGTGGCGTGGAAACGATAGGACGAGCACGTTACATCAGAAGTAACAGAAAGACATGTATTCGTTAAAAGGTATTTTTAAAAAGTGCTTGTTCAAGTACAGGTCTTTGCAAACCCACTACTGCCTCACTGGACTGCGTTGCACATGTGTGCATGGAATCAAGTTCGTTAACATGATACAATAGCCAGTGGCATCACTGAGTGGCCGGTAGACAAGTGACAATGCCCAGCATGCATTCACCACTTAGCCCTTACGCGGGGTCATCTGCTAGAAGTATGCACAATGTATTCGCAGGCAGAAGTTATGCAGCGCAAATGAATAATTTACTTTAGGAAAGAAAAATAAAGAAACAAAGCCTGGAACCGATAGATCATTTATAAAAGTGTCAGTGAAACTAGTTTTCTCAGGCTTCGCGTGTCACCCTGACTGCTGTAACAAGCGCAACAAACGCAGTCTTATAAATCTTGTTTTACTCTCTGTGTGCCCATTTGCCTTCTTTGCTTTGTTTGTCAAATGTCTGACACAGATCTTTATCAATGCTAAACTGGAAAGAAGGAAGGTGGCAGGATGGTTAAGACGTTCACCTGCCAATATGTAAACCGTGAACCAGCTTCGCCCTTTCTTCCCAGTTTGACGAAAAATTCGAACTGAATGTCAAAGTCATTCGGATGAGACTATAAACCGAGGCCCCGTGTGCAAACGCACGCAGAACATCTTGCGCACACGTTAAAACCCCGTTCCGCCTTTCTGAAGAGCAGGCCATCGTGTGCCGGTAGAAGCAGATGACAAAATCATGTATAAAAAAAAAAACCCAGCATGCACAGAGGTGTCGTGTTTAGACACCATCCCTGAGGAAGAAAAAAATGGGTAGGCGCTGCACTTGTGGCGAAGCGCTGTCCCCGGGGAGAGCAGCCCGAATTTCACGCAAAAAAATCTGCTGTGACAAAATGATATAACTAACTAACTAAATAAAATAAATAAATAAACTGATGCACAGTTCTAATGTGGTAGGTTTGTTAGCATTAAGTTTTCTTCTGTGTAATTCTGCATAGGCACAGTACAGTTTAGGCATATTGATTGATTAATTGATTGATTCAGAGAGAGAGAGAGAGAGAGAGAGAGAGAGGAGAGAGAGAGAGAGAGAGAGAGAGAGAGAGAGAGAGAGAGAGAGAGAGAGAGAGAGAGAGAGAGAGAGAGAGAGGAAAGACCTAGAAACAAAGGGTGTGGTAAGAAAGGAGAAATATGTGGCACAATATTTCTAGAGAGTGGAGATGCTACTTATACTGAGAGAGCCTCTGCCATTTCCACGGGGACTGACATTGTGTTAAAAGCCACGACAAAAAGCCTGTCTGCAAAAAAGCCATCGACACTTCCCTTCGCTCCTTTCCAAATGACTGCAAATGGTCAGTGGGGAGAAAAAGGTCCCCGCTGCTCCAAGCGATGGAGAAAGTATGATCAATGTGCACTTACTAACACCCCACACCTCACTGCCTGAGCGTAAGTAAGATATAGCCTAGAGCTCCCTATCATTTGAATGTTTTTGTACCTGCCAGACAGAGTAGTCACATCTCTCACACACACATACACACATACACTACACCATCCATCCATCCATCCATCCATCCATCCATCCATCCATCCATCCATCCATCCATCCATCCATCCATCCATCCATCCATACATACATACATACATACATACATACATACATGCATGCATACACCCCCACCTAAACACCTACCACCTGACTACCTACCCACCTACCCACCTACCTGCCAACCTCCCTACCTGCCTACCTGCCAACCTACCTACCTTCAAACCTATCTACCTACCTACCTACCTACATACGTACATATACACATACGTACGTACATACGTACGTACATACGTACATACATACATACATGCATACATGCAAACATGCAGACAGACAGACAGACAGACACACAAACACACACACATATACAGACATACAGACATACAGACATACAGACATACAGACATACATACATACATACATACATACATACATACATACATACATACATACATACATGCATGCATGCATGCAGATCATGACACATCAACCATAACATATACATGACATCAGCATCGCATACAGCATACGACATACAGCACATACATCACACATACATACATACATACATACATACATACATACATACATGCATACATAGCATCATACATACATACATCATACACACACGACATACATACAAACTCATACATACATACATACATACATACATACATACATACATACATACATACATACATATTTCACCTAAAACCTACCACCTGACTACCTACCCACCTACCAACCCACCTACCCACCCACCCACCTACCTGCCAACCTCCCTACCTGTCTACCTGCCAACCTACCTACCTACCTGCCTACCTGCCAACCTACCTAACTACCTATATACATACGTACATATCCACATACGTACGTACATACGTACATACATAGGTACGTACGTACATACATACATGCATACATGCAAACATACATACATACATACATACAAATCATACAGACAGACAGACACACAAACACACACACACACACAAACACACACACCTTACATACATACATCATACGTACGTACGTACGTACGTACATACTACGTCTACGTACGTACGTACCTACATACATACATACAAAACATACATACATACATACATACATACATACATACATACATACATACATACATACATACATACATACAAATACATACATACATACATACATACATACATACATACATACATACATACATACATACATACATACATAATCATACATACATACATACATACATACACACACATACATCATACATACATACATCATGCATGCATACATGATTACATCCATCCATCCATACACACATACACATGCACTCACACACAAAAACACACACAATACACACACATGCTTGCGTGCGACTACACTTACGCACACACATGTACACACACACTCACACACGCATGCGCGCACACACTCAAAAACACACACACGCATGCATGCATGCCTGCGCCCCTATCCCCTGACACACACTTGTACACCTATCTCTGCCCATAGAAAGACTATACAGACAAAAACACACAAAATATTTAGAAAAGAAAACCACCACAGAGCAACCAGACCACAAACAAACCAAAACAACTTTCAAAGCAATCCAACCCCTCCCTTTCCCGCTTCCCAAATAAACATCCCCTCCTGCATTCCACTTTCGTTTGTATTCTACATCCACCCGGTCTTTTGGCAAAGACAAGAAGTTGTGGGCTGACCTTTGGCCAGAAGCTGTGTGAAGCTTGCAGGCTGTGCAGGAGAGAGGGGGGAGGAAAGCAATCTCCTGCCTGCCTGCACGCCTCTGTATGCACATTGCTGCTGCCAGACATTTTATACCCACATCACTGTTGATAGGGATGGATTTGAAGAAAAGAGTCATGCGGAGAGAGAGAGAGAGAGAGAGAGAGAGAGAGAGAGAGAGAGAGAGAGAGAGAGAGAGAGAGAGAGAGAGAGAGAGAGAGACAGACAGACAGACAGACAGACAGACAGACAGACAGACAGACAGACAGAAGAGAGAGAGAGAGAGAGAGAGAGAGAGAGAGAGAGAGAGAGAGAGAGGAGAGAGAGAGAGAGAGAGAGAGAGAGAGAGAGAGAGAGAGAGAGAGAGAGAGAGAGACAGGCGTAAGTCCACTTTTTTGACTTGCTGCTTTTGCTTTTCTTTTCCCACTCCCTGAAGACTGATGTGTGCAACTGTGTTGAATAGGAAGAGAGAATAGCCACCTTACACCAAAATAAACACAAACTGCAGCAAACACAAAGGAAAGCAAACAAAACAGCCTGGCTCATGTAAACACTTGTCAGAAGAGATGCACACTTGTGAAAAACTAATGAACAAATAAAGCAGAAGACAACAATAAACAAGGAAACAAACCATAAACCAAACAAACAGACAAAATGTGCACATGCTATTTATTGCTGTTTGATTTTCGAAAGATGATGTAAGTGTGTCTTACCACACACTGTAGAGGTGCACGATCCATTATTGGAAAAAAATATTGAAAGCAGCGAAATGTATTTAAAGCAGTGAAATGTATTTAACGGAGAATTTCCTCTTTTTTTCTGTTGTAAACAAAATTTTGCTTTAGTTTCTTATCAATAGGAATAAACAATCATACAAATTGGTAAATTAACAAACAGACTGACATCGATTTCTTTGGGAAATAGCTGTTTATGCTACATATTTCCCGCAGGGCATGACAATCGTATGATGCCTTTTTGGGCTAAAAATAAATATGAAAACAAGTAAAGAAACATTTCGCACACAAAGGAAGGCAAACAATGTAATTTCGTCTCAAGTAAACAAATGTCGAGGGAAGAGTAAACCTGCCATACACCAGCAAATAAAGTCGGAAGAAGAAGAAAGAAATAAACAAAACAGCAAATAAACACGAAAGAATGACAAAGAAAAAACCCCAATAAAAACAGCAAATAAACATGTAAACCAAGAACTTTCGAAAGGCATGACGTTTTCATTATCAATTAAAAATTAATATGCCTGGAAATCAGTGTATCGTTTATTATGCTCTGGGTATCAACAATTGAAAATCGAAAATCCTATATTCATGGGTTTTTTTTTCTCGGACTCAACTCTGGTGTTTTATGGATGCTTGTGAAATTACACGCTATTAGATAGATCTAGAATAAGTAAAGCACTAGCACATATGACGGCACAAACAAATGTATGACTGACTATCTTGATAAGTAAGTGAATAAAAATAATTGACTTGACTATCATGAATACAATCATAATACATGGTGAGTGTTAGATTTCCTCAAAATGAATGGTTTCGTAATAAACTTGGTTTTTTCCCGTCCCCATGCAAGAACGTTTAGATTCACCAATGGTGAGAATTTGTGTATGCAACCATTTTAGCGCCCCCCCTTCTTTTCCATTAAGGTAGGGGCATTTCCGCCAGTTTGCATTGGGTTTGAGTTAATAGTCCAGGAACATTTTGCCAAAAAGGGGTTCTTGTAAAAAGTAATTGCTTCAAAAAAAAATCCACTTGTTTGATGTTTCGGTAGGTAAATTTAGTCGGCGGATAAGATTTAATTCGTGTTTGAAAAGAGTAGGTGCAGTGCAACTGAGCTGAAAGGGTATTTCCCATTTGCGCTGCTGTGCAAGCTGTTCTGGCTGTCTAGTCAGGAATTTGTACACTTAATTGAAGCAGCCTAGTATAAAATACACTTTTTAACTAAAACTTTTATACTCTGACGACCCAATTCCATTTTACTGGGGGAAAACTAATGTAATGCACTTTCAGTTTGCAAATTTGATAAAAGTATACAGATAACATTACTGTAGGGAGCAAAATTTGAACAATGTGCAATCATTATGAGTGTAATAATAAACACTCAAAAATGCATTCATATGATGCAAAGAACATGATGTTTGATACATGTTGTTGTTATAAATAATTTGTTTACCCACCCTCCTAAAATTAGTGACCCAAGCGTTCAAACGAAGTACAATTTTCAGTCAATACAAAACTACTGGCAACATGCAATCACCTTCCCCCTCCCAAACCACCACTCCCGGGCCTCCATCCCTCCCCCTATCCCTCTCCCTCCCCATCCCCTACCCTACCCTCCCACTCCCCCCCTCCACCTCTCCTTTCCCCCCTCTCTCCCTTCCCCCCTCCTCTCTCCCTTCCCCCCCTCTCTCCCCTTCCTCCCCCCCTCTCTCCCTTCCCCCCACCCCCTCCCCTATTCTTCTCCCTAGCACAAACATGGGAAGATAGAACACATCACTCCAAAGCTCGGAGGATTAGAAGTTAGGGGCAGATCCCCCTACAGATCTGCAATTCCTAACTGACAGCCTGATATGTTGCCTTCACATTTTTACAACTTATCATTAAACCAAGAAAAAATTCCAAAGGTGTCTTTTACTATATGTTCACAAATGGAAAAACATGTATGACTACAATAATTTACTTTCTCCTTGTACTTCTTTCACACAGGTCAACAGTAAGTCGACAATACTACTGCTTCATTTCCATCAGAAGAAACCTTTGATCTGAACTGCAAAGCGACTGCAAACAATTAAAAGGGATGGAACTCTTTAAAAGGATATGCAGCTTGTCAATGGGAAGTAATATTCACATCAAGTAGTGTACACACGCACTTTCTGAATGATTTGGAAAAATATTTACCAGAGATTGCTTAACACTGCATATTTAGGAATCAACTTTAGCAGCAGTGGTAGTTTAGCAAAATGCAAGACAAATGCTTATGATAAAGCTACCTAAGTCATGCTTAATTGATAAGGACTACATGGCAAAAAGAACTAAGTACACATAAAATCGTTGCATGTGTTTTAATGTATTGATGTGAAATTATGGGCATATGAAAATGTAATGCATGAAAAATTTAATGCTTATGATAAAGCTGCTAAAGTCATGTTTAGCTTGATAAGGACTGCACAGCAAATAGAACTACATACACACGTGGCACTTGATTTATTCCATAAAATTGTTGTACTTGTTTTGCTGTATGGATGTGAAATTTGGGGATATGAAAATATAGCAATAATTTTATAAGTTCAGTCAAAGGTCTGAACCCTCTTGCATTTAGATTCTCTGAACACAAGCTGCCCCTAGATTTCGCATTCCATCGCGAAATCAGGTCAGGCACACATGCTTGCTAGCCTTTTCTCCTTTTAAGTACATATCAGCATCTGCAATTACTTCCAGATTCTTAGCAGGGTTTCTAATTCTAGCCTGATAGAGCTTTGACATGTGGTAGCAATTAGTGATGGTCACACCTTGATGGAAATCTATTGGGATTTACATCCCAGCAAATCGGGATTCAGAGGGGGCAATCATTCAATCCCAGCAAATCCGGGTTGGGACTTATCATTAAACCAAGAAAAAATTCCAAAGGTGTCTTTTACTATATGTTCACAAATGGAAAAACATGTATGTCTACAATAATTTACTTTCGCCTTGTGCTTCTTTCACACAAGTCAACAGTAAGTCGACAATACTACTGCTTCATTTCCATCAGAAGAAACCTTTGATCTGAACTGCAAAGCGACTGCAAACAATTAAAAGGGATGGAACTCTTTAAAAGGATATGCAGCCTGTCAATGGGAAGTAATATTCACATCAAGTAGTGTACACACGCACTTTCTGAATGATTTGGAACAATGACTTTGGAGAAACTGGCAGATATCCCTTGTCCAGTTTGGTCTTTGTTGAAATGGTGCTTTCTGGATGCAGCTGCTCCACTTCCAGTATGCAAAGCTGCCATCAAGTGTTTACCACACGGTGAAAGATTTACTTGACAAATACTTGATTCAATCAGCATGGCTAAATATGATTACAAAAATATCTTAGTACAAAGCGGATTTGACTTTGTGGGAGAGACAGTAATGTTCAAGTATTAATTTTCTTCAGGTATTTAAAAGT
>CM060331.1:42898522-42908522 GCA_030674155.1 Stramonita haemastoma
TGTGATATATATATGTAAAATAAAAACTTGTCGTTGTTTTGTTGTTGTTGTTACTTTCTGTGTAGTGATGTTTCCATTTTCAGGATGCTTATTGTGCTTTGGGACGACAATGATGTTTGTGTCATGCCATGTTATTTTTGTGAACGTGCGTTCTTGCGTGTGCGCGCGCACGCTCGGTGTGTGTGTGTGGTGTGTGTGTGTGTGTGTGTGTGTGTGTGTGTGTGTGTGTGTGTGTGTGTGTGTGTGTGTGTGTGTGTGTGTGTGTGTGTTTGTGTGTGAGTTTGTTTGTGTGTGTGTGTGTGTGTGTGGTGTGTGTGTGTGTGTGTGTGTGTGTGTGTTTTTGTGTGTGTGTGTGTGCGTACGGTGTGTGTGTGTATGTGTGTGTTTGTGCGCATTTGTGTTTGTTGAGTGTGTATGTGTTTGTGTGTATTTTTGCGTGTGAGTGAATGAGTTTGTGTATGTGTTTATGAAAGCTTATGGTGCATTGTTGTTTGTGTGTGTGATGGTGTGTGTGTGTGTGTGTGTTGTGTTTGTGTGATGGGTGTGTGTGTGGTGTGTGATTTTGTGTGTGTGTGCGTGTATTTGCATGTGTATTTGTATTTTTTCTTTATCTATGAGTGTGTGTGTGTATGTATGTGTGTATGTGTGTGTGTGTTTGTTTGTGTGTTGTGTGTTTGTGTGTGTGTGTGTGTGTGTTTGTGTGTGTGTGTGTGTGCGTGTGCGCGTGTTGTCTGTGTGTTTGTGTTCATTTGTGTTTGTTGAGTGTGTATGTGTTTGTGTGGTGTGCGTGCGTATGAATGCGTGTGTGTATATGTTTACGAAAGGTTTTGTTGTTGTTGTTGTTTGTTTGTTTGTTTGTTTGTGTGTTTGTTTGTTGTTGTTGTTGTTGTTGTTGTTATTTTTCCTGGTCGCTGAATCCAGATTTGATGCTTTTGTAGAATTTACATCGTACAGCTATTAATTCGTGTCTGTATGCAGATAATTATGTCAGTAATATTGATACGTCCTGGAATGTATATGCATTGGATCTAATGCGTATTTTGATGATTTTGATATGAGCATAATTATCACATTGTATGGGTAAAAATGTACATGTGTATGGATATGTATTCAGGTTAATTTGTCTTTGCGTGCGCGCGCACCAGTGTGTGCTGGTGTAATTGAGAGAGTGTGTTTGTTTGTGAGTGTTGGTGTGTATGTGCGTGTTGGTGTAATTTTGTTTATTTGTGTGTGTGTGTGTGTGTATGTGCGTGCGTGCGTGTGTGTACTCGTCTGTGTGGTGTGTGTGGGTGTGTTTGTGTGTGTGTCTGTGTCTGTGTGGTGCGTGTGTTTGCGTGTGTTCGTGTGTGTGTGTATCTTATCTTGACTTTTGGGAAGAACTGTTTGTTTAGGTTAGGGGTTGTTAGAGAGGGTGTTTTTCGTGTTTGATTGTTGTTTAGTAACTTGATTGGTTCACTTATGTGGTACTCCATTGATTTCCTGATTTATCAATAATTGAATTGTAATATGACTGACTGATTTTCTTAATATGTTACATTTATTTGTTTATTAACTCACTGATTTATTCATATTTCTTTCTTTCATTTTGTCCCCATGAGGGCCTGGTGTAAAGAAGCCTCTGGCTTACCCAATTACCCTCATTAAAAATTTCGAGTTCGAGTTCGAGTTCGAGTTCTCTCTCTCTCTCTCTCCTCTCTCTCTCTCTCTCTCTCTCTCTCTCTCTCTCCTGCCCGCTTAATCATTGTCAATCGCTGTGTCAAGGAGAGAATGTCTGACTTGGAAAACGAGCATGCAGTTGCCTGAAGGTTGGAGATTTGTGTGTGTGCGTTTTTTTTCTGGTGTGTGGAATCCTTCTTCTGACCAAACTGACAACGTTAAATTGCAATGCCTCTGCATCACTGCGATACTGGCATTTTGTTTTCAGGAGAGAGTAGAAACGATAGAAGAGGCTTCTGCACACAGAACGAACAAGGTGATAAGCAGTGTGTGTGTCTTCCTTGGTCAGGATTATAGACTGCAGTCAATCAGCTTGAAGTTGGACATTCGGCTGTTCGGTAAAAATAAAAATTCCGAGAAGCTAAAAAAGGAAGTAGACCAGAAGTTGGCCAGCACAAACTTTTTATGAGTGTGTGTGGTGTGTGTGTGTGTGTGTGTGTGTGTGTGTGTGTGTGTGTGTGTGTGTGTGTGTGTGTGTGTGTTGTGTGTGTGTGTGTGTGTGTATGTGTGAGTGTGTGTGTGTGTGTTGTGTGTGTGTGTGTTGTGAGTTGTGAGTGTGAGTGTGAGTGTGTGTGTAAACGCGTGTGTGTATAAGTTTGTGCGGGTGGGGTGTTTGTATTTGTTTGTGTGTGTGCAAATGTGTGCGCGCACACGAGCACGTATGTGTGTGTGTATTTAAGTGTGTGTGTGTGCGTGCATATGTGTTTGTATGTGTGTGTGTATGTATGTGAGTCTGCAAGTGTGTGTGTGTGTGTGTGTTTCTCTCTCTCTCCCTGTGTGTGTGTGTTGTGTGTGTGTGTGTGTGTGTGTGTGTGTGTGTGTGTGTGTGTGTGTGTGTGTGTGTGTGTGTGTGTGTGTGTGTGTGTGTGTGTGTGTTTCTTTGATTGTTTATGAATGTCTGACTGAATGAGAGATAGAAACAGAGAGACAGAGAAACATAAAATAGACAGTCAGATAGTGACCGAGAGACTGAAAGACAAATGTTCACTACGTTTCTCAGGAGAGTGTCTTTACCCCAGAAGTAATAGCCCATATTCTGACCATCTGCTCTCTTTGTTTCAGCATGAAACCTGATAGTTTAGTTAGCTTTCTTTCTTTTGGAGGTGGACCAAAACTAGTATCATAATTATCCCCCCCCCCTCCCTAGAAAAATTAAAAAAACGAAAACAAACAACAATACGAACAGTCAAAAAGAGAAGAATCAACAGGCTTGTTTGGAAAAAAATAAATGAAACAAAAAAAAGCACAGAAACGAGGAAAGATATGAACAAACACAATACCAAAGTAAA
The DNA here is from genome assembly GCA_030674155.1 of Stramonita haemastoma. Classification (NCBI taxonomy): domain Eukaryota; kingdom Metazoa; phylum Mollusca; class Gastropoda; order Neogastropoda; family Muricidae; genus Stramonita; species Stramonita haemastoma. The sequence goes on from CM060331.1 coordinate 42,901,528, forward strand.
AACTTCAAAGAAACCACAGTTATATAACTCAATCAAAGACATACCTGATGACATTTTCAAACTTTGCTGTCCATACTAATGCGCCTTGTTTAGGATGATAATGAACTTGCCAACTCAATGAATTATGGGAATAGTTATTTGAGAAATCGAAGGAGACGTACGTGCACAGATGGCCAAGTCTCTATATTTTATGATTTGAATAAGCATATTTTACTTCTGACCTTCCATTTTTGTTCTTTTTTTTACAACTTTTGCTTTGTCTTGATTGACCTTACATGTTGTGCACCATTCAGTCGTGTCTTGATTTCCAAACTTTACAAGCAAATTCAATTAAATACATTTTCTGCTACCCACTCTTGAAATGTTTATCGAAAAGTCAAGCAAAAAAGACAGACAAGAATGTAATTAAAACAGGGACAGATTAAGAAAACAGTTCATCACAGATTTATTTTATTTTCATTTATTTATTTTTCATATATTGCTGCATTTCTATCGAGGATATTGGAATAAGCACTCATATGGTGTTGTTTTTACATCCAGTCCGCGTGTGATGCAGTTTTATAAATCTTATCATCTGTTCCACCGGCACACAATGGCATTCTCTTACGAAAAGTTAGAACAGGATTTAAAAGTGTGCGCAAGATGTTCTGCGTACGTTAGCACACGAGGCCGCACTTTATAGTCTCATCCGAAGGACTTTTGTGGGGAAAGGAGTCAGCACTGATGTTAACTCCAGGGAAAAATCCCCTCGAACTGGAATAGAACCCTGGTCGTCAAATTGCGAGCGCAATGTTCTGACCACAAGTCTATCCCGTCCCCGACGCTAGACAGACAGAGAGACAGACAGACAGACAGACTACAGATATATATATATATTATTTATATATATATATATTTACTATATATATTATACATAGATAGAGATATATAGATACATGATTATATATATATATTTATATATATATATATTGTCAGATAACTTAAAATGGTAGATAGATGGATAATATATAAAAAGCTAACAAAAAATATTCATATAAAAATGCGTACTATATACAACATACATACATACCTACATACCTACATACCTACATACCTACATACCTACATACCTACAACACAACACACCAAACACACACACACTCTAATATCACCAAGTGTGAATAGTCTTTAAATTGAACTACAACAACAACAACAACAACACACACACACACACACCACACACACACACACACACACACACACACCACACACACACACACACACACACACACCACACGCACACACACACGCATACGCGCACACACAATACACACTACACACATACACACATACCACACATCACAATACATACATTCATACATACATACATACATACATACATACTTACATACATACATAACAAACATCTACATACATTACATCATACATACATACATACATTACATACATACAACAGACATACAGACAGACAGACAGACATTAATACATTACATACTACATACATACATAACATACATTACATATCATACATACATACATACATACATACATTCATAACATACATCAGACAGACAGACAGACAGACAGACAGACAGACAGACAGACACAGACAGACAGACAGACAGGAACAGACAGACAGACATACAGGTATCCACCGCATGCACGCATACACACACACACACACACACACACACACACACACACACACAACACACACACACCACACACGCACGCCCGCATGCACGCATACACGCACACACACACACTTACACACACATACAGAGAGAGAGAGAGAAGGGAGTGAGAGAGAGAGAGGAGGAGAGAGGAGAGAGAGAGAGGAGAGAGAGAGATTGAGGAAGAGGGAGTGAAGAGGAAGAGAAGGAAGAGAGAGGAGGAGAGCGACGAGGCGAGAGAGGAGAGAGAGAGAGAGAGAGAGAGAGAGAGAGAGGGGAGACACTGAAACACTGAACACTGAAATGATTTAATTGCACATCGACCTTGGGCCAAAATTTACAATGCCAGTAGATATGGGTAAGCATCACGATATTAAGCAGTGCATAAAACACAGTAATCAACAATTAGATGCATATTCATTCGTTTACAGTGTTCGTTAACAATTCTAACAAAGTACAGATTTAAATTCACTTTTGGTTGATTTCACTTCTTTATGGTATTATCAGAATCCATATTTTGAGTACATACAAAGAAACGAAGAATATTGTTCCATATTTTATGCTATTTCTATCATATTGAAGTAACTTTTGCTTTTGTTTTGGGATATTACTCAATATCCAATGCTAAAGGTTTTTTTTTCTTCCCTCTGATTTTATACTACAAAACAAACATTTCCAAATAATGGTGTCTTTACTTCGTTATTATTTCGTTTGCTCCTTGAATGTAAAAACTCTTAACATTATAAAATACACACCATTCCCAGCATTTTTGCTGCCTCACCAATGCACCAGCCTTTTATGCCAATAAAGCAAGGTGGAGAATCAGAGAAGTATTTAACAATCATATCAAAATCAAACACACCTACTAGACTAGGAGGAAAAACATTTGTAACATACATTTTAATTTTAAGCTGCAAACGCTGTGATTTGAATTCCAGTACTACAGTACTGTCACGGCACGTTAACCCTGTAATTTTCTATTTCTGGTTGGGCGGCGCGCGCGCGCGCGCACACCACACAAAACACACAAAACTACCACACCCCCACTTACCCACACGCACGCAAGACAAGCACGCAAGGGGTGCACGCCCCCCACGCAGCACACCCACACACAACCACACAACACCCGTTCATAGGTTGGCCCACACATATAAGTAAAGTTTATGCTAAAGGCAGTGCTTTAAAAAATTTTTTTCCCTCTGTTAAGTCTTTAAAAAAAAAATTTGAAAGTTATGTCTATGAATAGGGGGTTTTGGCTCTTAGCAAAAAAAAGCAAAGGAAGATTTTTTTTATTCCCCTTTGGTTTATTTTCGTATCAAAGAAAATTTTAAAAAAAAGTGTTCGTTTTATTTCTTTTATTTTTAAAAAAACTCTATTAAGCTGAATACCGTTTTTTGGCTTTGCTGTTTTATGTTTTTTTTAAATTTTTTTTGCACTAATATCGTTGTAAAAAATTTTAAACCTAAATAGCGTTAAAATGTTTAAATAATTCCCTTTTTCACCTCATAGAACCCTTTTAAAGCTGGGGCCCCAAACCCCCCCCCCCCTTTTTTTTAAATTCCATGCCTTTTTTTATCAATGTTCGGTTAATTTTTTTATCACATGTTGTAAAATGTTAACTAATTTGAGATCCTTGGTGTTAAAAAAAAAATCATCTGCAAATATTAAATAAAAACTCAATTACTTTTTGGGAAATTGTACTCCTTTTTCCGTTTTATTTTTTTTTAGGTAGCTAACTGATTAGAATAATGTGAATTGTTTGGGCTGAGTACAAGCCTTTCCCTACTCCAAATGGGGGATTAAAAATTTTTTTTGGGTTTTTTGAATTTGCAGGTACAATTTTTTTTAATTTTTTGTACTTTGGGCCGCAGTGCATCAAAGAATTTCCCCTTTTTCCCTAGATTTTTAGTGCATTCAAAAAATTTAAGTTGCTGAACAGAATAAAGGCCCCTTTTGAAAAAACAAAGGAAAAAAAGGTTTTTTTCCTTTTTTTTCAAAGGGTTTTTTGGGGTAACAGAAAAAAAATAAATTTTGGATCAACTGTAGAAAAATTTTTTTCAAAATCCCCCTTTGGATTCAGAAAAATTTTGTTTTTGATTTTTTAACCGGTGCATAGTCACACATTCAAAAATTTAGTATAACATTTTGATTTTATGCTCGGAAAAAATTCCCGTAGTTTTCTACATCATTTTAATTGCCTTTTTTTTTAAAGTGGTTTTTTTTTTGGCCTTAGCCCTACCGTGGGTAAAACCCCTTATCAAAAAACAACCCCGAAATATTTTTTCGAAAAAAATTAAAACATTTTTAAAACCCCCCCCCCTTTAATATTTCAGCTAAATGTTTTTCTTTCCCCGGGCCCCTTTTTATTTTTAAGTTTGTTTTTCCCCCAAATCTTCTGCTTTGTTTTCTGTATCTAAAACATGTTTTTTTCCCCCAAAATTCCCATCACTGCTAAAATTCTTTTTGCTTTCAGTATTCCCTGAAAAAGTTTTTAAATTTTTCCCTTTTAATTTTTTTTTACTCCCCTTTTTTTTTTTTTTCCAACCCTTTTCAAAAATCATTAAAAAAAAAACCCATTTGTTTTTTTTGGGCTTCAGCTTTTGTTTTCAAAAAAGGGGGTTTTTTGTTTTAAAAAAGATACTTATGTGTTTTTCTTTTTTCTAAAAAACCTGACAGCTTCTGTTCTTTTGTCTAAAAATTTGGGTTCCCCTTTTGCTTCCTTTTTTTTTTTTTACTTTCCCTTGTATCCCCTTTTAAAATTTTTACCCAAAACCAAACAACTTTTTTGGGCACTCATTTATTTTTCTTTTAAATTTCTAAAAACCTTTTCTAAAGCACCTTCATCACTATTAGGTTCTCTATCGCCTTTTCCAAGCCATTTTGAAAAATCTTTGCTTTCCCTTTTATTCCAAAATTTTCCGTGATTCTTTTCCGATATTTTTTTAATTCAGCTTTTTTAAATTATTTGTCTTTGGTTGCGTCTTTACCTTTTCCCCCTTTTAAATTTCCCCCTCCATGACAAAAGGTTATAAAAGATTTTTTTCAGTTTTAACTCTAAGGAAACCCCCTTGAATAAAAAAAAAAAATTTCCCCAGATGTAAAAAAATAATCCAAGGTGTTTTCCCCCCAAATTTCCAAAATAAGTACGGGGGCATAAAAAATTGTTTACTCAGTCCATTTATTTTAAAAAAACATATTTTACTTTAAAATTAATCAATGATCCCAAATTTTTTTTAAAACCTTTTTTTGGGATTTCCTTGTAAACTGGTTTTTTTCCGGGGGGAAAAAGGGGTTTCTAAAGTCAGCGCTATTTCAATTAAAAAAATTTTAAATTTGACTTGCTGTTTTTGCATTTAGATCTGGGTTTTAAATAAAAAAAAGTCGCTATACAAATCTTCAAATTAACCCAAATGCTCTTGATCTCCTGCCATAAAAAATTTGTTGGCTTTTCCCCAAAAATAGAATCGCATGGAGGTAGGGGTTTATGTACATAAAACTTTTTTCATTTTAAAAAAGATCCCTTTTTTTATTTTTGGAAGAGAGAGGAGAGGGAAGAAGGAAGAGAGGGAGAGAGAGAGGGGATGGGGGTGGAGAGAGAGGGTGGGGGGGAAAAGGAGAGAGAGAGAGAGATTTTTGGGGATGTGTCCATTTGTGTGGGGGAAGAAGGATTCACTTCAGGGGTTCCCGGATTGAAAGATGAAAAGAGGGCGGAGCACGAAGTAGGCTATTGCTGGGTGACATGCTTACACAAGCGGTTTTTTTTGACAGCGGAAAAATTCTTTGAATTTGGAAGTTTCCCCCTTTTTGAAACTTTTTCCCCCCTATGGACGTGTCAGGTTGTGAAAGTGTTCCCCAAAAAATTTAAATTCTTTTTTCAAAAACCTCTGTAGCCCGTGTTTGATTTTTGGGGGAAAACCCGAGTTGCAAAATTTAGGGTGGGGTGTGTGTTTGCGGGGCCCCCCTGTTTAAAAAACAACCCCCTGCTTTTTAGCTCCCCTTCAGCCCCTTTTTCACCCGGTTTTAGGAAAGTCTTTGCTTTTTCAAAAAAAGATAACTTGATGTGCCCCAAGCAAATTTCAAAAGAGGCAGTTGCCCCAGGGACAGGGGCCGAAAAGACTAACTTTTCGTTAGGCTGTCGTTTAACCCCAAAAATTTAAAACCCCAAATGAGAGAGCAAATTTAAACATATATGTCCAGGGGGGTGGGGTAAGCAGTCCTGACAAGTGTAGGTATGGCTTAATTTAAAAGGTCACAAAACTTCGGGTTTTTTTGTTTTTTTTTTTTTTGGGGGTATTCGGGGGCCTACTTTTTTATTAAAAAGGAAACTGGAGCAAGTGACAGTGCTGCATGGGTTTTTGGGCTTTTCCTCCTTGGGGGGACTGATTTTTTTTATTTTCCACTGTCAGGCATTGCCACGTTGGGGGGGAGGTTTTCCTTGGGGGGCAAAATGAAAATTTTGGGGGAAAAACAAAAATTTTTTTTTTTTTGATAAACCCCGGGCGCTTTTTCGGGATGTTTTTAGTGTTTTTTAAACCGGCAAAAAGATTGGGGCACTCTTTTTCGAATTTTAGACGAGTTTTTGCAAAATGCCGTTTTAAGCATTCAAAAAAAAGGAAAACTTGTTGTCTCTAAAAATTGAAATAGAAAACTTTAGGTGGCGATTAAAACACGCTAATTTAAAAAGGGGAAAATTTAATTTTTTTCCCCGTTCATTTAGCGGAGTTTGGAATTTTGTCCCCTTCTGTGTCAGAATACCTTTTAAATTTGCTCGGGGTATTTAAAATTCCAAATCCTTGATAAGCAAGGTCCTAAATGTTATAAACCATTTTTTTTTTGTAAAAAAGATCCAGCCAAAGATGTTCCATAAACTGGGGAAAAAGGGTATGAGATCTTGCCAGGGGCCAGCATCTTGAAAGTGGCATCATCTCTTCTCCCTGAATGCTGCCCTTGTTCCTGAAGAGGGCAGGACTCGTTTTGGTACCGAGTTCTGTACTGACCCAAAAGATGCACACAGCTTAATCTATCTGCAAGGCAACCATGCTTAACCCCCGCTGTGGAGGAGAGTGGTACTGACAGGGTGAAGTGCGCTATATATGAGCCAAGGAAAGGAAAACGCTGTCCCATCCTAGCTGACCGTCAGTTATGTGACATCGCTTGCCCCTGCTTTCTTACAGTTTTATTTTTTTTTTTATCAAGCGCCGACAGTTACTTTTTCAATGGTCAAGTTACGACAAGTGAAGTATGTTTGGAATTTCACCCTGAGCCTCGATACTTTCCGTCAGTGCCAAAAAATCTGTGATTGTTTTACAGGTGACTGTCATT
>CM060331.1:42913522-42921022 GCA_030674155.1 Stramonita haemastoma
GTCCAAAATACACCATTTACTTGTCCAAAATACACCATCTACCTGTCCAGAATACACTATCTACTTGTCCAAACTGCACCATCTTATCGAAAATGCACCATCTATTTGTCCAAAATATACCATCTACTCCAAATTACACCACTTACTAAATTCACCATTGATTCGTCCAAAATACTCTACTCGTCCAAAATACACCACGTAATCGTCCAAAATACACCAGCTTCAAACTTCAGTAAGGTATTCGAGTTACTGCTCTGAGAATGGGAGATTGCATGTCGGTCAGCCGGTCTCGTCTGTCGGTCTGTCTGTCTGTCTGTCTGTCTGTCTGTCTGTCTCTCTACTTGTTTAGCTGCCTGGTTTCTTGCCTACCTTTCCTATCCCTCCTACTGTGTGTGTTTATGTCTATCAGTTTGCACGTCTGTATGTATGCATGCTACTCTTGGTCCAAAGAATGCTGTCCTCCTTCTCTCATTGGAAGAGGAGAAATCCATGTGTGCAGCAGACATTGCAGAAATACATCTGTGTAGTTGTTTGCTGACGGTTCTTGACACATTTGATGAAGTATTTCTAAATAGGAGAAACTGGCCTGATCATGGCATGTGTGAATAGGATTGGGGTAGAGGGGATAGAAAAAGGGGTGGTAGTGGGGGTGGGGAGGGAGGTTAACAGAAGAAAGAATGAAAACAGACGTGTTTTTCATTAACCTCTCTGCCTCTTAGCTTTGCTTTTCCTATCACTCTTGTGTGTGCACAGGCTGATTTTGCTGACTGTTCTTTACTTTATCAGGGATCTGATTGGATGTGTGTTTATCTGCTGCCTTTTATTATTTATTCATCAGAATTTGTGTTTATATGCTTGATATATTCCTCAATTTATTTATTCGTTTATCTAGTTATCTCTATGCCGTGAATAGAAATCACTGTTTATTCTTACGTGTTTTTTTTTTCGTTTGTTTTGTTATTCTTAAATTTATTCGTCTATTTTAGTTTCTGCATATGGAAGTCACAGATCTTATTACATTTATCTATCTATCATTTTCTTTAATCTATTCATTTATTTATTCGTTTATTCAGTTTTGTAATTCTGTACTGATATCTTTCAGTCATTTTCCGTTTTTCTTTTTATTAATTTCTAATCTTATTGCTTGTGTTTTTGCAGAAAACTTGAGATTCTGACGTTAGATTATGAATCAAATCAAGTTTTCTGTTTCTGTCTTTCTCTCTTTTCCTGTCTCTCAATGGGTTTGTTTCTTTGTTCCTGCTTCTCTGTCTGTCTTTCTGTCTGTCTGTCTGTTTCTCTGTTCCCCTCAACATTACCCTCACTCTCACCATCTCTCTCTCTCTGTCTCTCTTTCTCTGTCTCTGTCTCTGTCTGTCTGTCTGTCTCTCTCTCTCTGTGCGTCTCCGTCTCTGTTTCTCTGTCTCTGTCTCTCTGACTCTATCATATGCGTCTCCGTCTCTGTGTTTCTGTATCTGTCCTTCTCTGTCTCTGTCTGTTTCTCTCTCTTTCTCTCCCTCTCCCATCTCTCTACATCTCTATATTTATCTTTTTCTCTCTCTTTCTTTCTCTCTGTCTCCCTCTCTGTCTCTCTCTGTGTCTCTCTCTGTCAGCCTCTCTCCGTGTCTCTCTTCGTCTGTGACTCTCTCTGTCTATCTCTCTCTATCTCTCTTTCTCCCTGTCAGTATCTCTGTCTGTCTCTCTGTGCGTCTCTTTCTGTCTCTCTCTCTCTGTCTCGCTCTCTGTCTCTCTCTCCTTCTCTCTCTCGTGTTTGATTGGTCTTGCTTATTCATTTGATTCGTTAACTTATGTCATTTAAAAAAATCATATCCTGATTATCAGTAATTGGATGACAATATGACTGATTGACTTCTTTGTTATCTTGCATTTATTTGTGTATTAATTCATTGATTTATTTATATTTGTTTTATTTTTCCCCATGAAAGCCTGGTGTAACAAAGCCTCTGGCTTATCCAATTACCCTCATTAAAATTTCGAGTTTCGAGATTCGGTTTTCTCTCTCTCTCTCTCTTTGTCTGTCTCTCTCTGTATGTGTCACTGTATCTCTCTCTCTGTTTCTCTCTGTCTCTCTGCCTCTCTGTCTCCGGGACGGGACGGATAGCCTAGTGGTCAAAACATTGCGCTGGTAATTTGACCAGCCGGGTTCGAGTCCGGTCGAGGAGATTTTTCTCCTGGAGTTAACATCAGTGCTGACTCCACTCTCCCCAAAAGTCCTTCGGATGGGACTTTAAACCGAGGCCCCGTGTGCGAACGTAGGCAGAACATTTTGCACACATGTTAAATCCTGTATCGCTTTTCGTAAGAGTAGGCCATCGTGTGCCGGTGGGAACAGATGACATTTACAAAACTGCATACACACGGGGACTGGATAAAAAAAGCACGAGTGCTTATCCCATTATACTCGATATAAAAGAATAAATCAAATCAAATCTCTCTCTGTCTCTCTCTCTATATATATGTCTGTCTCTGTCTGTTCTGTCTGTCTGTCTGTCTGCTCTCTCTCTCTTCTCTCTCTCTCTCTCTCCTCTCTCTCTCTCTCTCTGTCTCTCTGTGCCGGTGGGAACAGATGACATTTACAAAACTGCATACACACGGGGACTGGATGAAAAAAAATCACGAGTGCTTATCCCATTATCCTCGGTATATCCCATTATCCTCTCTGTCTCTCTGTCTCTCTCTGTCTCTCTCTGTCTCTCTCTGTCTCTCTCTGTCTCTCTCTGTCTCTGTCTGTCTGTCTGTCTGTCTGTCTGTCTGTCTGTCTGTCTCTCTCTCTCTCTCTCTCTCCTCTCTCTCTCTCTCTCTCTGACTGAACACGTATGTGGGGTGTCATGTAACATGTATTCTCTGCTAACATAATGCAAGGCAGCAAGTGAGTCCAAGATCCTGTTAGGTGTCATGCCGACAAACGCTGCTAATGTCATTTGGAAATCCAATACTGTTTTCTTGGTGCTACTGATAATGTTTCATTCAAAATGTGTATACCACAATACCGCATCCATTCATTCTTGATTGCCCAGGAATTGTAACGGGTTGTATGGCCTTTACAATTAAATTCTTGAGTCTTGAGTCTTGAGTCTTTCTCTATCTCTCAGTCTCTCTCTCTCTCTCTCTCTCTCTCTCTCTCTCTCTCTCTCTCTCTCTCCTCTCTCTCTCTCTCTCTCTCTCTCTCTCTCTCTCTCTCTCTCTCTCTCTCTCTCTTCCCTTGCTTGGCTACCAGCAGGACGGAATTTCAACACTGCGTTCATTAACTTACGGAGTTTGTACAAAACAGTGGACAGTATGCCAGTGATAGGTTTGCCTTCTCGTCTGGAACACATTCTGAATGCCCTTCTGCAAGATATGTGCCTGTCATCATTTAAAATTGACGGTAGGGAGAGACAAACGGTGGTAGTTCTGCGCCTGTCAACAACAACATGTCAACCTCCAGTAACACATAGTCAGCCTATTCAAAATAACAGTGTTGTGTACAGGAAGAAAAGTGCAGCACATGTGGCCAGGGATAAACGAAGAACAGAGTCTTACAATGCCTCTCGAGTGCAAAGACAGCAGGTAAATGTTTCATCGCCATCTGGCCTGTTTCTCCCTACGCCTCCCAGTATAATGTGTAAACAAAAAAATGGCACTAGCCCCGACATGTTGGCCAAGCCTGTTGACAGTCCTTGTTGTGAAGGCCAGATTGCACGTGCAGTGCGTTCTGCCCACCCATTTCTGACAACACTGGCTGACGTCAACCCCCAGTCTGTGACAGTGCCCTACAGTGAATTGACGCTGGATGGACAGACTGCGCTGGATGGACAGACTTCGGAGTGTTAGGAACACAGCGATGGTGGTGAAAGGGATGACAGCAGTTCTGAGGAATGCGATGACAAACCTGCCACATCGTGTGTAACACTGACGTATGACAACACAGAGGCAGACGGGACAGAGGACTGGAGCACTGAAAAAGAAGTCGGCCTAACTTCATCTACCGAACGATCCCAAGCCGCCTTTCTGTCAGATGAATATTTCAGGAAATTCCAGGAACGTTTGGAACAGTTAGGTCGGAACATGGGCAGAGTCAGTGACAGTTCAAGAGTGAAGAAAAAAGATGACGATGATACAACTATTGAACATTTCCGAGATATGGATTCCAATCGCGATGATTTGATGTAAATTGTTTATGGTTCGATTTTGATTGTTTTGTTTGATTTCCTTCCCTATGTGAATGGGCTGTAAAGCTTACACATTAAAATCAATTGTCATTGTCATTGTCATTGTCACTGTTATTGTCATTTTCATTTTGCTCTCTCTCTCTCTCTCTCCTCTCTCTCTTCTCTCTCTCTCTCTCCTCTCTCTCTCTCTCTCTCTCTCTCTCTCTCTCTCTCTCTCTCTCTCTCTCCTCTCTCTCTCCCCCTCTCTCTGTATTTCTCTTCTTTTCCTGGCCTGGTCTGTGTCACACTCCTTTGTTCTAAGGAAGGCATGATTGACTTTATGATTTACGAGTATCGGGCCATGTTTACGGTTGGTGTGCGTGCTTGATTTCCTGTGTTGATAAATCAATGCTGTTGCTGTGTGCGTTGAATCAGTGCTTTTTTGTAGTTGTGTGCGTTGAATCAGTGCTTTTTTGTTGTTGTGTGCGTTGAATCAGTGCTTTTTTGTTGTTGTGTGCGTTGAATCAGTGCTTTTGTTGTTGTTGTTGTGTTCGTTGAATCAGTGGTTTGTTGTTGTGGTGCATTGAATCAGTGGTTTTGTTGTTGTTGTTCTTGTTGTTGTGTGCGTTGAATCATGTGGTTTCGTTGTTGTTGTTGTGTGCGTTGAATCAGTGGTTTGTTGTTAATAATTATGTCTGTTGAATCAGTGGTTTGTTGTTAATAATTATGTCTGTTGAATCAGTGGTTTGTTGTTAATAATTATGTCTGTTGAATCAGTGGTTTGTTGTTGATAATTATGTCTGTTGAATCAGTGGTTTGTAGTTAATAATTATGTCTGTTGAATCAGTGGTTTCGTTGTTGTTGTTGTGTGCGTTGAATCAGTGGTTTTGTTGTTATGTCTGTTGAATCAGTGGTTTCGTTGTTAATAATTATGTATGTTGAATCAGTGGTTTGTTGTTAATAATTATGTCTGTTGAATCAGTGGTTTGTTGTTAATAATTATGTCTGTTGAATCAGTGGTTTGTTGTTAATAATTATGTCTGTTGAATCAGTGGTTTGTTGTTGATAATTATGTCTGTTGAATCAATGGTTTTGTTGTTATGTCTGTTGAATCAATGGTTTTGTTGTTATGTCTGTTGAATCAATGGTTTTGTTGTTATGTCTGTTGAATCAGTGGTTTGTTGTTGATAATTATGTCTGTTGAATCAATGGTTTTGCTGTTATGTCTGTTGAATCAGTGGTTTGTTGTTGATAATTATGTCTGTTGAATCAATGGTTTGTTGTTATGTCTGTTGAATCAGTGGTTTGTTGTTGATAATTATGTCTGTTGAATCAATGGTTTTGTTGTTATGTCTGTTGAATCAGTGGTTTGTTGTTAATAATTATGTCTGTTGAATCAGTGGTTTTTTTTTATGTCTGTTGAATCAGTGGTTTGTAGTTAATAATTATGTCTGTTGAATCAGTGGTTTGTTGTTGATAATTATGTATGTTGAATCAGTGGTTTTGTTGTTATGTCTGTTGAATCAGTGGTTTGTAGTTAATAATTATGTCTGTTGAATCAGTGGTTTGTTGTTAATAATTATGTCTGTTGAATCAGTGGTTTTGTTGTTATGTCTGTTGAATCAGTGGTTTGTAGTTAATAATTATGTCTGTTGAATCAGTGGTTTGTTGTTAATAATTATGTATGTTGAATCAGTGGTTTTGTTTTTATGTCTGTTGAATCAGTGGTTTGTTGTTAATAATTATGTCTGTTGAATCAGTGGTTTGTTGTTGATAATTATGTCTGTTGAATCAATGGTTTTGTTGTTATGTCTGTTGAATCAGTGGTTTGTTGTTAATAATTATGTCTGTTGAATCAGTGGTTTGTTGTTAATAATTATGTCTGTTGAATCAGTGGTTTTGTTTTTATGTCTGTTGAATCAGTGGTTTGTTGTTAATAATTATGTCTGTTGAATCAGTGGTTTGTTGTTGATAATTATGTCTGTTGAATCAATGGTTTTGTTGTTATGTCTGTTGAATCAGTGGTTTGTTGTTAATAATTATGTCTGTTGAATCAGTGGTTTGTTGTTAATAATTATGTCTGTTGAATCAGTGGTTTTGTTTTTATGTCTGTTGAATCAGTGGTTTGTTGTTAATAATTATGTCTGTTGAATCAGTGGTTTGTTGTTGATAATTATGTCTGTTGAATCAATGGTTTTGTTGTTATGTCTGTTGAATCAGTGGTTTGTTGTTAATAATTATGTCTGTTGAATCAGTGGTTTGTTGTTAATAATTATGTCTGTTGAATCAATGGTTTTGTTGTTATGTCTGTTGAATCAGTGGTTTGTTGTTAATAATTATGTCTGTTGAATCAGTGGTTTGTTGTTGATAATTATGTCTGTTGAATCAGTGGTTGTGTTGTTGGTAATTATGTCTGTTGAATCAGTGGTTGTGTTGTTGGTAATTATGTCTGTTGAATCAGTAGTTTGTTGTTAATAATTATGTCTGTTGAATCAGTGGTTGTGTTGTTGGTAATTATGTCTGTTAAATCAGTGGTTGTGTTGTTGGTAATTATGTCTGTTAAATCAGTGGTTTTGTTGTTGATAATTATGTGGTTTGTTGTTGATGTGTCTGTTGAATCAGTGGTTTTGTTGTTGTGGGTGCTGCATTAAAAAACACACAAAAAGCACAGAAACAGTAAGTGTGTGCATGTGCATGTGCGTGTGTGTGTATGTGTGTGTATGTGCGTGTGTGTGTGTGTGCATGCGTGCGTGCGTACGTGGATGTGTGAGTGAGTGAATGAGTGAGTGAATGAGTGAGAGAGTGTGTGCATATATGCTTGTGTGTATGCGTATGTTTTTATGTGTGTGTGTGTGCATGTGTCTGTGTGTTCGCTCGCGCGCACGTGTGTGTGAGTGTGTTTGCGAAGGTGTGCGTTCGTGCGTGTGAGTGTGTTTGCGCAGGTGCGTTCGTGCGTTGTGTGTGTATTAGTGTGTGTGTGCGCGTGTGTGCGCGTGTGTGCGTGTGCGTATATGTGTGTGTGTGTGTGTGTGTGTGTGTGTGTGTGTGTGTGCGTACGAGTGTGTGTGTGTTATGTGTGTGTACATACATGCGTTCGTGCGTGCATACGTGTATGCGCATGTGTGTGTGTGTGTTTTAAGTCATGGGAGAAAAGGAGAAAAAAGGTAGACAACAAAATATAGAAGTAAGTATATGGAGGAATACGTAGACTAGAAGGAATGAAAGCATTATAAGTGTATACTAAACAAGAAACTTTCTTTTTATTTATTTATTTTTTTTTTATTCCACTCATGTTACAGCAGATTTATATGGATGAAATTTGGGCTGCTTTCCCCAGGGAGAGCGCGTTGCC
>CM060331.1:42926022-42933522 GCA_030674155.1 Stramonita haemastoma
TTGCAAAGACGAAAAAGAAGAGAATTTGAAAGAAAAAGAATTGCCAAAACAATAAAGCAGAAGGAAATAACTGTAAAGATGAAAAATTGTAAAGAAGACGATTTGAAAAGAAGAAAATAATTGCGAAAAGAAGAATTGCAAAGAAAAGAAAGTAATAAAAAAAAAATTCAAGATTTTGAAAATTGCAAAGAAAAAGAAATGCGAAAATGAATTACGAATAAGAATTGCAAAGAACAATTGCAAAGAAAGATTGCAAAGATTGCACTTAAATATACAGAGAAGAAGAATTGAAAGAAGAGAATTGGAAAGAAGAAAAAGTATGGAAGATGATTTGCGAAGAATTGAAAGAAGAATTGGCAAAAGAGAAGATTGCAAAAAGAATTGCGTAGAATTGCAAAGGATTGCAAGAAAAGAAGAAAAGAAGAGAAGAAAGAGATGAAGAAGAGAAGAAGAAGAAGAAAAGAAGAAGAAGAAGAAGAAGAAGAAGAAGAAGAGAGAAGAAGAAGAAGAAGAAGAAGAACAACAACAACAACAACAACAGCAACAACAAGAAAAAGAAGAAGAAGAAGAAGAAGAAGAAGAAGAAGAAGAAGAAGAAGAAGAAGAAGAAGAACAAGAACAAGAAGAAGAACAAAACAAGAACAAGAAACAAATAAACAAAATACCAAAGGAAAAAGATACAGTTAGAAACTCTGCATGCATGTACTCAGAGATACAGAAAGACAGAAAAAAACACAAACAAAAAGACAGGACCGAGAGAATACTGAGACAGTGATACATATTGTCAAAATGATACAATATGGTATTCTCTCACAGTAAACCATACTTTAGAGACATCATGATTCCTACTTACAGTCCCTGAATCAGAAATCCCCTCTGGGACGTTAGTTCACAAGTAACCCAAGGAGGCGAAGGGGCGCATACAACACATCTAACACGCATCTAATGACAGCTGGAACAGTCGCAGACTTTGACTTCAACAAACACTTTCTGTAATATTGGACGGAAAGGATTTTGTCAAACTTTTAATAAAGAAGAGAATGCTTACTAATGGAGATGTTATAAAAAATATAAAAAAGCAACAACTTTAAGCTGAAAAAGATAAACTTCATGTTTGTGTTTGCGAAACGAAAAATTCGCTGTTACGTGAATACACGCACGCACGCATGCATGCACGCACAGATTATGGGAACAGATGACAAGATTACAAAACTACACACACACGGGTACTAAATGTAAAAAAGCACATGAGCGCTTATTCCATCAAACTTGTTATAAAAGGATAAAAGGATAAAAAAAAATATAACACACAACACACCACACACACACACACACACACACACACACACACACACAACACACACACACACACACACACACACACACACACACACACACAACAACACACACAACACAAACATGCTCACATAAACGCACGCGCGCGCGCAAGTAACCTACACACTCATATACACACATGCTCATGCGTGTGCGCACGCACATACATTATAACTCTGGCATAACAATAATCGTAAAGATCAAAAACTGCACAACAGAATTACAACAGAATTACCGAAGTCTGGCTTGACCACTATGTAGTGCATGCGTGCGTACGTGCGTGCGTGCGGTGCGTGTTGTGTGTGTGTGTTGGTGTGTGTGTTGTGTGTGTGTGTGTGTGTGTGTGTGTGTGTGTGTGTGTGTGTGTGTGTGTGTGTGTTGTGTGTGTGTTGTGTGTGTGTGTGTGTGTGTGTGAGTAGTGGTGTGCAGGTGGTAAGGTTGTGAAGAAGATGATGAAAACAGACGCGACTTTCATTAACCTTCATGCCTCCCAACTGCCCCTCTCCCCCTTCCCCTCTCTCTCTTTTCTCTCAGTCCGCAGATTTGCTCTCCACCTACCCTTATTTTTGCTGAGCTAGGCTTAATTCGGTTTTCACCAATCTCCGTTTGTTTATTCACTTACATATTCATGTGTCTGTTTATTTATTTATGTATCTATTTAAACATATAATAATTGTATTTATTCAGTGTTTATTAAGTTTGTGAATGTTTGTTTTTTTGTTGTTTTGTTTTTGAGTGGAAAACTGTTCTTTTAAATTTCCTTTCTGTTTGAACTACAGTATAATCTTGTTATATATAATTTGTTTATTTATTGTTCTTACTTATTTAATTTCCTGTCTGGCTGTGTCTGCTCCTCCTTATCCTTTCCAGTCTATGTCATTGTGTTCGTCTGTCTGTCTGTCTGTCCGTCTGTTCGCAAGTGTGTAAAACATTCTCTCAATGTGGTTGTAGGTCTCTATGTGTGCAAGTTGGCGGCGTGTCTGTGTTTTCTGTTTTGTCTTGCATATTGAATGTACCTGTATGATGTTCTTCAACCTTACATAACATAAACAAAGCATGCATGTAGTGTTAAAGTCTGTCCCTAGCCTAAGGCTCATCAGGCCGGTGCTTATCCCGGTTTCTGTGGCGTTAAGCGACTGAGAGTCATAGACTCCCCCCTGGATAGGACGCCAGTCTATCGCAGGGTTAACCCCCAACACAAGGTTGGTATCCCTTTTACACCTGGGTGGGGTGAGAAAATAGCCGTAAAGTGCCTTTTCCAAGGCACAACGCCATAGCCGAAGGCTGGGATTGAACCCGCAACCTTTAGATTACGAGTCCAACGCCCTAACCACTAGACTACAGCGGCGGCTATGCGTGTAGTGTGTCTGTGTGTTTATGTGTGTTTGTGTGTGTGATATTGTATGTTATTGTGTGTTTGTGTGTGTGTGTGTGTGTGTGTGTGTGTGTGTGTGTGTGTGTGTGTGTGTGTGTGGTGTGTGTGTGTGTGTGTGTTGTGAGTGTGTGTATGCTCGCGCACGCGCTCTCGAATGAGTGTATTTGTGTGTGTGTGTGTGTGTGTGTGTGTGTGTGTGTGTGTGTGTGTGTGTGTGTGTGTGTGTGTGTTTGTGTGGTGTGTGTGTGTGCGTGTGCGTGTGCGTGTGTGTGTGTGCTTGTGTGTTTGTGTGTGTGTTTGTGTGTGTGTATGTGTGTGTGTGTGTGTGTGTGTGTGTGTGTGTGTGTGTGGTGTGAGTGGTTGAGTGGGTGTGTATTTTTTGTGTATAGAGAAACATGCAGATTGGGTTTTTTATGTGTGTTATTGTTTATTTCCAGCATGATTGGATGTATACTTGCTTACATTTTGTGATGGCATGCATGTCTGTGTGTTCGCATTCTGCAAATTAGCATGTAAAAAATAGATTTTTATCTATAAGTCTGTGGAAGTAAAAATATACCTTCTACATACTTCACTAACTAATTAATATCTTCGTATTTATAAATTTTCCTTTTAATATGCTAACTCTAACTCAACAGGCGTAATGATATAGCAGAGGATAACTGATTGATATTAGGCACAGAGCAGAGCTAGTTCCTCAGGCCTACATTATTCCTTGTACTGCTCGGCACCCAATATTCAGTGCCAGAAAAAGAGAAGGTATAGCCAACCCGGAAAAACAGACACTGTTGAAAATAACCTTCGTTTGAAAAGGAATGCTGGTCTCCCTGTCTCCTGTTTGTCTATAAGTCTGTCTGTGTCTCTGTATATCTGTAAGTCCCTTGTTTTTTCTATCTGTCTCTTTTTTTTTCCTGTCCCTCTCTCTGTCTGTCTTTGCCTGTCTCTCTGTCTAGCTGCCTGCGTAATTTTCTTTGTCAATGTCTGTCTTAAAAAAAAGAACAGAACAAGAAAAAATAGAACATAAAAGCAAAAACAAAAGGAAGAAAACAAGAATCAACAGACAGATAAAACAACACCACGCATACAAACAGAATCAGCAGACAGATAAAACAACACAACGCATACAAACAGAATCAACAGACAGATAAAACAACACAACGCATACAAACAGAATCAACAGACAGATAAAACAACACCACGCATACAAACAGAATCAGCAGACAGATAAAACAACACAACGCATACAAACAGAATCAACAGACAGATAAAACAACACAACGCATACAAACAGAATCAGCAGACAGATAAAACAACACCACGCATACAAACAGAATCAACAGACAGATAAAACAACACAACACAAGAAACAGACTGACAGGAGTAGGAACGGGCAGACGGGCAATGACACACATGTTGCCAAATACAGGATGATAGTCCCTCAGCGGTTGCCATGGAGAAGAAAGGCAAAGAAAGGCAGACACACACAGACAGGCTGAGACTAGGAACCGAGGTTCCGTGAGCAAATGCACGAAATAACATCTTGCACACACGTTGAAACCCATTCCGCTTTTCGAAAGAGTAGGCCATTGTGTGCTGGCGGGAACGGATGATGAATTTACACTACTGAAAAGTAATGGGCATGGATGTAGAAAAGCACATTAGTGCTATTACATTCTCCTCGAAATAAACGAGTAAGTTTTTAAAAAAAAAGCAGGCACACAGAGAGAAAGACATACACAAATACAGACAAATACAAACAGACACACATACAGACCTTCGGAAAGAAAGACAGGCTACAGGCAGGCAGACGATCAGACAGATAGACAGACATACAGAGAGACAGGCAGAGATATACAGACAGACAGAGACTGAACTCACAAGAATTGGAAAAAAAACTGCATATCTTTTAATGGAACTTGGAGACAGTAGCAGACTTTGGCTGGCACACAGAATATTCGCTTTTAAATTGGTATGAAAAACTAGCGTCACTTTAAGTGAAGTAAGGACACTGCGGAATTGGAGTAATGGAAAAGTTTCCAAACAAAAATAACAAACAGGAAAACTAAATGATCCTGAAACAGAAAGAAAGTGCGCGTGCACGCACGCACACACACAACACACACGAACGCACGCACGCACGCACACACACACGCACGCGCGCACACACATAAACACACACACACACACATACACCCGCGCGCACGGGATAGACTAGTGTTCAGAACAATGCAATGGCAATATAACGACCGGGTTCGATTCCCGTTCGAGGGAGATTTTTCCCCTGGTGTTAGCATCAGTGCTGTAAACTCTCCCCAAAAGTGCTTACGATGAGATTGCAAACAAAGGCCTCGTGTACGGACGCACGCAGAGCATCTTACGCACACGTTAAATCATGTTCCGCTTTTTGTAAGAATCGGCCCTTGTGTGCCTGGTGAACAGATGACAAGATTTGCAAAACTGCATACAGACGCAGACTGGATATAACAAAAATGCACATGATTGCTTATTCCACTCTGCAGGATATAAAATAATGAATAAATAGATGAAAAATAAAAAAACACCCATTTGTTGAATAAAAAAAAAGAATCAACACACACACACCCAAATAAAAACACAAAAAAACACAACCACACACACACACACACACACACACACACACACACACCACACACACACACACACACACACACACACACACACACACACACACACATAATACACACACACACTCACACATATGCCTGCACGCACATATACACTCCAAAGCACACACACATAAGTATGTGTGTGTACGCACATGCGTTTGCATGATCACACATACATACGTTCACTCAAACACACACATACATACACACACAAGCTTGCAAGCACACACACACATACACAAATATACATACGCACGCACACATATAAGCACACACACACACAAGCACACATCTAGACACACATAGACACATACAAACACACACACAAACACAATCACACACACACTCGGTCGCCTGCTTGCAAACGTACACACACACACACACACACACACACACACACACACACACACACACACACACACACACACACACACACACACACACGGTCGCCTGCTTGCACACACACACACACACACACACACACACACACACACACACACACACACACACACACACACACACACACACACACAACACACACAGACACACACGAACACATACACACACGCGCGCGTGCGTGCGCATGCACCTGCACCTGCACACACAAACAATAACATACACGCACACACACAGACAGACACACACACACACACAGATACACACACACATAAACACAATGCATACACATATACCGTAACGGTACATATACAACATAACACACACATTCTTGAGTGCACGCATGAGCCTGCATGCATGGACGCATGGATGTACCCTTCCCCTTTCTCCTACACACAAATATACAGAGAGAGAGAGAGAGAGAGAGAGAAGAGAGAGAGAGAGAGAGAGAGAGAGAGAGAGAGAGAGAGAGAGAGAGAGAGAGAGAGAGAGAGTAGAGGAGGAAGCAGAGGCAGACAGCCAGGGACAACAGACAGACAGACAGACAGAAGACCAGAACCACGACAGACATGAAGACAGAGAAGAGCAGACAGAGACAGACAGACAGACAGACAGACAGACAGACAGACAGAACAGACAGACAGACAGACAGACAGACAGACAGACAGACAGGAAGAGAGACACAGAGAGGGAGGGAGAGGAGAGAGAGAGAGAGAGAGAGAGAGAGAGAGAGAGAGAGAGAGAGAGAGAGAGAGAGAGAGAGAGAGAGAGAGAGAGAGAGAAGAGAGAGAGAGAGGAGAGAGAGAGAGAGAGAAGAGAGAGAGAGAGAGAGAGAGTGACAGAGAGACAGAGACTGAGACAGAGACAGAGAGGACAAACAGACAGGCAGACAGACAGACAGGCAGATAGAGTGACAGACAAAAAGAGGCAAAGGTGAGAGAGAGAGACATACAGAAAGACAAAGAACAGTTTAGTTTGACAACAAAAAGATGTAACCTGCAAAAGGAAGAAAACATATGGAGCAAGATAAGTGAAACAGAAAGACTGAAGAAAGTGAGAAAAATGGACTCTCTCTCTCACCACACACACTCACACCACACACACACACACACACACCACACACACACACAACACACACACACACACACACCACTCACTACACACACACACTAACACTAAAACACACACACACACACACACACACACCACACCACACACACACACACACACACACACACACACACCACACACACACAAACACACACGCACACACACACACACACTCACACCAGATTTCCTTTTTAAAATAAAAAATGAATATTTAAGTATATACTTTAATGCATATATCCCCCATCATTCTTGTCTTTCTCTCCCTTTCTCTCTTAGTTTATCAACATTTTGATATTTATTATTATTATTCTATATGTTTATTGTGTGTTTGTGTTTGTTTTTCTGTTTTTTTGTATGTTACTGCTATATTTGCATACATTTCCCATCTTTGATTCTATTCATTCATCCATTTATATTTTTTCTTTTTTTGTGATTATGTTCCCCCCCCCCCCCCCCCGTCCGGTATCACTTTAAGTGGAAGGACGAAAAATTGAAGACTACTACTACTATACACACACACTAGCACTAAAACACACACACTCACACACACACACACACACACACACACCACACACACACACAAACACACACACCAACACACACACACACACACCACACACACACACACACACACACACA
>CM060331.1:42938522-42963522 GCA_030674155.1 Stramonita haemastoma
AAAAAAACGTTACACGCTATTAAATGAACTTTTTCTATACTGTCCAGCATCAGTAGTCCCTGTATTTTTTATGAATATATCAATATCGACTGAATTTTACAGTAACATTTTTGAAGAATACATTAAATGTCATTTCCTTATACTTTTGCAACATCTTATTTAATTGAAACACTGTTTCTTTCCCTGTGTTGCTAAATATGTAGTAACCCTTTTAACACTTGTCACGGTTGTAAATACTATCACTTTTGTCTTTTTAGAATTAGCACTTTTCAATTTATCACAATACTTATGCAACACATTAAGTTGAGTTTGAAGGCTTGTAGGGGTAGTCGATTGTAAAGCAACATCATCAGCAAACAGTGATATAAAAACAGTAATATAAAACAAGAATATAAAAACAGTAATATAAAATGTTCCACAGAATCTGGTATTAACAGTGCACCATGTTTGCCCGTTTTAATTGCTGTGTTGCTATATGATCAATAAAAATGGAAAATGAAGTAAGGCTCCTAACATATCCTTGCCGTACACCAATAGGATATTCAAGCATCTCCGACAATAACGATTGGTTTCAACAGGAACATTTTTCCCTTCCACACCTGGAGCATCTATGCATTCTAAAAGTTTGTTACGTCGAACAGAATCGATTTTTTTTCTTCTAAAATCTATCAATGCAACATATGATTTTCTACCATTTTTTACTTAAATATTTCTGAAATGTGGCATACAATGTAAAAATATCGGCAATTGAGTGATACGAAATCCTCCTTGAGAATCTGGAACTAAGTCATTATCTTCTAGACATATGTCAAGTTTTTTGTTTAGAATAGTTGTGTAACACTTTGAAATAATGTTTTGTAGGGATATTCCTCTCTAATTATCAACCAATCAAGAATTCCCTTTTTTATATGTTGGGATAATAATGGCTTTTAACCATTCTTGCGGAAAAATACTTTGATAGAAAATACTACTGGACAGTTTTGTTAAAAATAGATATACATCTTCCCCACCAGGCTGTAACATTTCTGCAGATATAGCATCAATTCCACTTGCTTTACATGAGTTTCCGAATGGCCTGAATGACTTTTCCTTCTGTTATGGGTTGATTTAACACATGATTATTTTCTTCAGCTAGGTGAGCTTCAATTGCTCTCTGCCATATCCCTTGATTGCTGGTTTGGAATAGCTTTTTTAAAATGGTTAAACCACACGAATATTTTTTAGCAGTTATCTTTTTTCCTCAAAAACCCATAATTCTTAATTGGCTCCCAAACTGAGGAGAGTTCTTCATTTCTTTTGCCAGACTTTCTGTTGTTTGGTTTCTAAATCTCTGTTTTTATCTCTCAGTATGTGTTTATACCTTTTCCTTACTTCTATAATATATATTAGCCTATCTTCATCTGTTCTAGACTTACTAAAACAATTTAGCGTTTTCCTGCATTCCTTTATTTTGCCACTTTACATTCCTTATCGAGCCATTTGGATTTTTCTTCATGTTTGTATGAAATGTCTTTAACATGCACTGACTAGAAGTTTTCAGACCTAAGGCTTCGTCTACATTTCTATCCAGAGAATGTGAGGCTAGAGTCAGTTTGTCTTTAATGTCTTTACTTTGCAACATCGAAATATAATCACTCTTATATTCTTCATTCCATACAATTTTCTCATGAACCAAATTTTTGTCTTCAGCTATCTTCCAATTATCATCTGCTGACCTTTTCTGAATCTGTTGTTCAAAAGTGACTGATAGTAGGTCAAATTCATTTACAGTATTAACAGAGAAAAGCAAATCATATGATGCTATAAAGTAGTCAATTGTAGTTATTTCAGAGGCTGCGATGTATGTACAACTGTCATCCAATATTTTTCACTGAGTCCTTTTAAAATTAATGCATCCAAACATGTTACAGAGTTCTAATAGCTGCTTACCAAAAAGACTGATCCCACCATCTTGATTTCTGCGGTAAGTTGTTGACACCTCAAAAAGTAGTATCTGTGAAGTCAGTATAGAAGCTATAGTTTTATGATTTAGTCCTTGCATTTTAGTCACCGGTTAAGACAATATAAAAACAATTCCACTCTTCATGTAAATCTATTAGACATGTCCTAGCATTTCCATACCATACATACACCCGATTTTTCCAGAAAGGGGACTCTCTTGGGGAAATAATAAAACAAACAAGTATAATTTCCTTGCGCTTGTAGAAATTTTGTCTAGGCCTGTCCATTCGCTGATATTGTCCTCCCATCTCTACCCTGGTCTGCCTCTTTTTCTTCCTCAGTGGACAGTGCCTTGCAGTATTGTTTTTGCAAATCCTTTTTATCATAGTTTATGCTTCTTTACGACAGACAGATTTTCACAGGGACCAATGGTTTGCTGGATTCTGTTACGCACGTCTTCGTTGCTCATGTGGTTACTGTAGGAGATGCTGAAGAGTCTCCGGGAGCATTTCATCTCTACTGCCTGTACTCTTCTCTCCAAATCAGCAGTCAGGGTCCAGAGTCGCAGATTTGGAGAATCAAAATCATTAGCAATAAAAGTTTCTTTCAACCATACAAAATCATAAGACAGGAGAAAATATACAAAATTGTTGCTTTATGCTTTGGTGAGAGAGAGAGAGAGAGAGAGAGAGAGAGAGAGAGAGAGGAGAGAGAGAGAGAGAGAGAGAGAGAGAGAGAAGAAGAGAGAGAGAGAGAGAGAGAGAGAGAGAGAGAGAGAGAGAGAGAGGAGAGAGAGAGAGAGAGAGGGAGAGAGAGAGGAGAGAGGCCATTTATATTGTAGTTTAGAAATTTGAAAGAAACTCTTCTTCTTCTTCTCTCGTTCGCTTTACACTGTCAGATGTGTCTGGGAAAAAATATTGGCATGTCCTTTCCAGCTCCTCTCGTGGGCCGTACAGCTTGGTCTGTAGGGTTATCTCCGTCGGCCACACTTTCTGCCTCAGGTCGCTGAATAGCGTACACCTTTGGAGGATGTGCTCGCCTGTCTGGTTTTCTTTACCCCAGGCACACAGGGGAGAAGGAGCAAGTTTCAGTTTTGTGGACATATGGTGGTTTAGCCTGTTGTGCCCAGTGCAGAGTCTTTGAATTCTGACTTGATCTTCTCTTTTGAGGTGGTGGTAGTCATCCTGCTCTTCTCTAGGTCAGGCCATAGATTTGATGATTGTCTTCTTTTCATGGAAGGTAAAGCTGCTTTCCCACTGTTCTTTCTGTGCCCCCTGTTTTGCAAGTTCATCAGCTTGTTCATTGCCAGGTATGCTACAGTGGGCAGGAATCCATTGCAGCGTTACAAGTTTGTTTTGTGTAAGAGGCTGTAGTCCCTGTTGGAGTTCTGTTTCTTTGTCTGCGGACAGAGCTTGTAGGACTGACAGGGCATCAGTGAAAAAACTACTTGCTGACATTCATCTTTGGAGTGTCTGACCATGGTTGCAGCTTGTTTCAGGGCTTGAGTTTCTGCACGGTAGTTGGTACAGTGTGTTCCTGTTGGGATGTTTAGAGAAACACTGAAACACTGAACATTTTTAGTTTGATTGTACATTGGCCTTAGGCCACCATACAAAACATGCTTGAGGCAGAGGGAAGGCAAACATCACAGCGGAAAACATTTCCATCAAATTTGAAGAGATACGATAACGATAACGATATTTATTCAATAAAGGCATTGGCTCCATTTGAAAAGGTATCAACATATTCAAATTTACAACATCATACATCGACACAATTGGTTCTTTGAAAAGGTTTCCATGTCACAAATGTCTTTGGTCAGGCAGGCACATTGGCTGGCTCTGTTTCGCTCTTCAAGCACATGGACTGGTGTGCAGGCGTAGCTGTCTGGACCGATACGCTTGCTTGCTTGCTCTCTCTCTCTCTCACCCCCCTCTCTCCCCCTCTCTCTCACCCCCCCCCCCTCTCTCTCTCCCTCTTTCTGCTCCTCCTCCTCTTCCTCCTCCACCTCCTTCTCTCCCCCTCTCTCTCTCCCTTTCTCTCTCTCTCTCACATGCACTCACATGACTACACGCATCGACCTGAGAAAGAAAGTGTGGCCGACGGAGATAACCCTACAACAGACCAAGCCGTACAGCCCACGAGAGGAGCTGGAAAGGACATACCAATATTTTTCTCAGACACATCTGAACAGTGTAAAGCGAACGAGAGAGAAGAAGAAGAAGAGAGACTGCACGCATGATCAGATCCACACACACACACACACACACACACACAACACACACACACACACACACACACACACACACACACACACACACACACACACATGGACACACGCGCACACACACAATTTGAAAAGAGAGAGAGAGAGAGAGAGAGAGAGAGAGAGAGAGAGAGAGAGAGAGAGAGAGAGAGAGAGAGAGAGAGAGAGAGAGAGAGAGAGAGAGAGAGATTTATCCTTTTATATCGAGGATAATGGAATAAGCACTCATGTGCTTTTTTTCATACAGTCCCGTAGGTATGCAGTTTTGTAAATATTGTCATATGTTCCCACCGGCACACAATGGCCTACTCTTACGATAAGAGAAACATGATTTAATATGTGTGCAAGATGTTCTGCGTGCGTTTACACACGGGACCTTGCTTTATAGTCTAATCCAAAGGACTTTTGGGAGAGTGGAGTCAGCACTCCAGGGAAAAATCCACTCGAACGGGAATCGAACTCAGGTCGTCAAGTTGCGAACGCAATGTTCTGACCATTAGACTATCCCGTCCCCCAGAGAGAGAGAGAGAGAGAGAGAGAGAGAGAGAGAGAGAGAGAGAGAGAGAGAGAGAGAGAGAGAGAGAGAGAGAGAGAGAGAGAGATGAGAGAGAGAGAGAGAGAGAGAGAGAGAGGAGCAAAAATAAAAACAGTGGTAGCCAGTTACAGAGTGGAAAAGGGAGCACTGCCTTCTTTATCTAGCAAAAGCATTTCCTTCCTTGCCACTCTTTTTCAGCAAAGCTGAAAAGACTGCACAGATCTCACAGGCTACACAGTCACTCTCCAGCTTGCCGCGCCATGACAGCTGCTCTTTTAAACTAATGGCTGAGGGCAATGCACCCACAACGACTGCAGAGTGGCAAGGAAGGAAATGTTTTGCCAGATAAAGTAGCCCCTTACTTTCCGGGCTTACCCCCCCCCCCCTCCCCACATACGCACACCACACACATGACTGACTAAAATGTTTAGACGTATTATCTTTTCTCAAAAAAATGTCGACTGTCTTCTTCGTCTTCTTCGCAATTCTTCTTCGCAATTATCTCACTCTTCTTCTTTTCTTCTTCTTCTTTTCTTCTTCTTCTTCTTTTTTTCTTTTCTTCTTTTTCTTCTTCTTCTTCTTCTTTCTCTTCTTCTTCTTCTTCTTCTTCTTCTTCTTCTTCTTCTTCTTCTTCTTTCTTCTTCTTCTTCTTCTTCTTCTTCTTCTTCTTCGCAATTCTTCTTCGCAATTCTTCTTCTTCTCTTCTCTTCTTCTTCTCTTCTTCTTCTCTTCTTTTTTCTTCTTCTTCTTCTTCTTCTTCTTCTTCTTCGCAATTCTTCTTCTTCGCATTCTTCTTCTTCTTCCTCTTTTCTCTGCTCTTCTTTTCTTCTTCTTCCTTGCAATTCTTCTTCTTCTTCTTCGCAATTATTTTTTCTTCTTCTTCTTGTTCTTTTTTTTAGTTCTTCGCAATTGTTCTTCTTCGCAATTCTTCTTGTTCTTCTTGTTCTTGTTGTTGTTCTTGTTCTTCTTCTTCTTTGCAATTCTTCTCTGCAATTCTTCTTCGCAATGTTTCTTCTTTTTTCTTGTTTTTCTTCTTTCTCACCTATCCTATACTCAAGTAGACTGACGGTGAACCATTTCAAATGTCACAACCATTTTCCTCCTGTGTTTACTTTGCAGTAAAACCTCTAACATAGGTGCTTATCCCATGCTTTGTGACAGCGGTCATTTGGAGATTACATCTGATTTGCCTCACTTCTTAAAGTGTGTATTTTGAAGTTGTATTCCGTGATTTATGTTTGCTTATCAGTTAACCCAAAACATTGTGAGTGCGTGTCCTGTTTAGTTTGCTTGTGCTTTGGGGATGTATACATTATCAAAAGCCACAGATTTTTGCTTCGCAAATATATAATCCTTTTTTTGCTAGTTATGACTTTTTGCTACTGTTGAGGACATACATCTATTTGACATTTCTCGGTTTATATGACGTGTCCTCTGCATTTTGCAGAACATCTTGTTCTCTTTGGTTCTGTGCTACCACCAAGCTATTCTTTCTACAGGGCTTCCAACTTTGTGATGTTCACCTTTGTACGTGCAATCATTTATTTGTTTATCTTACTTTTCCTTCATTTTCTCTTCTGTATTTTCTTTCTCTTTTTATTCTTGTCATTATGCAGACACAGATTGCAGGTTTCATCTTCCATAAAATTCTAGACAAGAAGGAGACAAAAGAAAACCTTTCCTATATCTCACTGGAAAGAAAGAAAACTATGCAATCTTTTAATGGAAATAAAATTGAAACAAAAACGTAAAGTAAAAGAAAAATGACAGTTTCGATTGAAATGTCTGGAATATTTTATTATATGCTTGGCTTCAGAGTGCAACCTACCGCAAATTATTATCCATTTCACACTGTGCTTGGAGTTTCTGTCTGTGTGTCTTTCAGACATCTGTAATTTCTCTGTTTATGCGTATGTCTCTATATTTTCCTCTCTGTCTCTCTCTGTCTCTCTGTCTCTTTGCCTCTGTCTGCTCTGTCTGTCTGTCTGTCTGTCTGTCTGTCTGTCTGTCTGTCTGTCTGTCTGTCTTTTTGCTCTCTCTTCTCTCTCTCTCTCTCTCTCTCTCTCTCTCTCTCTCTCTCTCTCTCTCTCTCTCTCTCTCTCTCTCTCTCTTAGTTTCTGCGGTATGCCGTTCTCCAGGACTTTGCTGTTATATTTTCGGATGCCTTTTAATAGATCCTTTGCTTTAATTTTACGTATTCTCTTATCCTATGCACGTAGATAGCTTGGAATAGACTGGAGGTATTTTTTATTCAACAACTTTTCGTTTACTTTGAAAAAAGTTATATTCAGATGGTTGTTGTTTGTTGATTTTTGTTGTTGTTTGTTTTGTTTCTTTTTAAAGAAAATGGATATTTGCAAGGGTATAGAACGAGCTTCTTTACACAAAAGTGTACATGATCTTATTTGACTTTTAAACATCAAGCTGGACGAAATAGTTTTTGCTTTTAACAATACTATTTTATAACTTCTAAAACAGAGTACATAAGTAACAAGCTTATTTAGTTCGGATGTTTAAATGCATTGCATATTAGAATCTTAAACAGATCATCCTGAAACAGGCATAACAACGTTTTGAAGAAGAAGCACTGATCTGAGGAAAACATGTTATAAGTAAAACATATTTTAGGTTTAAGTTTAACTGAATAATGACACGAAATAACAGAGGTTGTTAAAAAAAAGAAAAAAAAAGAAAAAAGAAAAGTAAATAAATTAAAGGAAATAAGAAAAAATTATATGTGTATGTTTTCTTTCTGAAACATGGTGTTGTAGAATCAGTCACTAAAAGCTTTTGCGTTAAATATAAAGAAACATAGCAACAATATAAATGAAAAGAGTAAATCATGTTAAAATATGAAATACAACTCCTGTTTACCATGAAATATACCTGCAAAGCATAGAACAGATCTATTAACTTAAAGAGTTAAGTTTCATTTTTAGAATACTGGTAAGCAGAGTACATATCAAAAGAACATCTAGGTCTATTTTTGAATCTAGAATCATTTTTAAAAGGAAAAAAATAGTTGATGTCTGAACATACTAAGAAGAAGCAGAAGAATGCAAAGCAGAAGAATGTCAAGAAGAAGAATGCGAAGAATGCCAAGAAGAAGAATGCGAAAAATGCCAAGAAGACGACGACGAAGAAGAAGATGCAAAGAAGAAGACAAGAAGATGACGAAGAAGAAATGATTATTACGATTTCTAAAAGTATCAAACAACAGAGAGAGAGAGAGAGAGAGAGAGAGAGAGAGAGAGAGAGAGAGAGAGAGAGAGAGAGAGAGAGAGAGAGGAGAGAGAGAGAGCAGGACAGAGACAGAGACAGACAGACAGAAGCAGAGAGACAGAGAGCAGACAGAGGACAGACAGAAGAGACAGAGAGAGACAGAGAGACAGAGAGAAGAGAGACAGAGAGAGACAGAGAGAGACAGAGAGAGAGAGACAGAGACAGAGACGAGAGAGACAGAGAGAGACAGAGACAGAGCAGAGAGGACAGAGAGAGACAGAGAGACAGAGAGAAATGCAGGCAGACAGACAGACGGGCAGGTAAACAGAAGGATAGATTCACATTACCTACAAACAGGAAGACAGACTAGAGAGCTGCAGAGAGACAGATGGCGGGTCTTTGGATAGGCAGATTAGAAGTCACTGACGCCTCCTAAACTGTTGCACGGATGGACAGGCTCTACACTGATGATTAGTGTAGCCGGTGTCTTTGATGTGCCAAGTGATTGACACACGTTATCCCCGCCACTGACCTATATCAGAGACACAATGGGATAAAATTGCTTACATCGAAAAATACATGCACGCACACACAACGTAGTGCACATGCACAACAGCTTATATGTGCTTTACACACGCGACACACACACACACACACACACACACACACACACACACACACAACACACACACAAGTCGCACAAACGCGCGCGCGCGCACACGCACACCCGTGCACACACGCACACGTACGCACACACATTCACCTATACATATACACATATACACGCAAACACGAATGTACAAACACATACACACATGCACGCACTTAGTTACATAACACTCACGAACATGCGCACACACACACACACACACACAAAACACACACACACACACACACACACTCGTATACATTCTTGCGTGATTCCTGGGATATTGAAAGGTTGTGGCATCAGTTATTTGTAAAACACTCAGGGAATTGTAGTGAGAGATGGACTTTGCATTATTGTAATGTTCTTTTAAAAGATGTATCCATCATATATTTCTGTTGAATTCAGTTTAGTGTGACAAAGCAGTTGACAACTTGGTAAAATGAAGACAATTCATAGATGTGAAGGTGCCATCATAAATAATCCCACCCCCCTTTTCAACATGTCGTAACAGCACACTGATGCATAAAAGATTC
Source organism: Stramonita haemastoma (assembly GCA_030674155.1). NCBI lineage: Eukaryota > Metazoa > Mollusca > Gastropoda > Neogastropoda > Muricidae > Stramonita > Stramonita haemastoma. The sequence goes on from CM060331.1 coordinate 42,947,669, forward strand.
CATACAATTTTAAAGCGAAAAGTAAGGTAGTGAGTGGTTTGTTCAGAAACTCATGGCTAAATGACAAACAAAACGAAATATAAGATTGCCTTTCGGTTCGAGGAGAAAAAAATGTTTAAGGATGAAGTGTGTTTTTGCTGTTGTTGCCTTTATTTTGGGGTCTCTTGGGATGTTTCTTACTTCCGAGGTGTACTAAAAATTGGTTTGCTTCTTTTTTATCACTGTTTGACCACGCAAACTTTTATTTAATGATACTTAGTGCTTAGAAAAAAATTGCATAATTTTCACCCTTCGGAAACACTACCCCACTTTTTCACTCATTTCAGCAAAGTATGAAGAGACTTTCAATGAAAACTGAAAACACACACACACACAACACACACACACACACACACACACCACACACACACACACACAACCACACACACACACACACACACAACACACACACACACACACACACACACACACACACACACACACACAACACACACACACACAACACACACACGCAACCACACAGACGACACAAACACTACTACACACAACACACACAAGACACACACACACACACACACACACTACACACACACAACACACATACAACACACACACACACACACACACACACACACACTTGATCGTATTAGTGACGTATGATACTACATACACAACACACACAACACACACACACACACACACACACACACACACACACACACACACACACACACACACACACACACACACACACATTATTACATAAAAGCAGAAGAAACAAATAGAAATATAAATGGTTCAATTGAGAACAGGAGACAAAATGAGTGTCCGAAAGCAATATTACGCAATAAAAAACCCGACAAAAACGCAACACAAAGAGACAGACACTTTAAATGAGCACATGTTTTTCAGGGGGACTGTCACTTGCTAAAGGGCCCCTAGGCTGCCCAGAATGGCCCCCTGTGTTCTTGCTGCTCACAGCGATATAAAAATGACAACTCTTAATGAACTTTAAGGAAAAAGGAGAAGTTTGAAAAAAAAACCCATAAAAGCGGAGTGCAACCTAGATTATTTTTAGTTGACAGCTGTAGAATTGTGAGTGTGAGTGTGAGTGTGAGTGTGTGTGGTGTGTGTGTGTGTTGTGTGTGTGTGTGTGTGTGTGTGTGTGTGTGTGTGTGTGTGTGTGTGTGCCCGCAAGGGGAATGGAAAGTGTTAAGAGGGTAATTTTACAAGGTGGGATAGATTAAGAGAGTGATTATTGGGATAGAATAAGTTAACGGGGTTGGCAGAGAGTAGAATCGGTTAAGGGGTTGAGAATGGGTTAAGGGGGTTGGTAGGGAGTAGAATGGGTTAACGGGCAGGTAGGGAGTAGAGTGGGGTAAGGGGGTAATGGTAGGGAGTAGAATGTGTTTAGGGGGTAATGGTAGGGAGTAGAATGGGTTAAGGGCTAAATGGTTAGGGTTAGAAAGGGTCAAGAGAGTAGGAGTTAGGGTAACAGTAAACAATTCCCCTTTTTTTGAAAAGGCAATAATGCTACCTATCCTCTGATTCCAGATATAGAGTATATATATATATATATATATATATATATATATATATATATATATATATATATATATATATATATATATATATTTACTTTAGATTCGCTATTTTTCTACACATTACTTTCATTCGTCTTATAACAGTTGCAGTTTGTGTTTCTGTACTTCTTCATGTCTTCTTCCCTGGTTAGTCTACAGTCTACATTTTCCTCCTTATACCCGTTTTAGTCAGCCAAGATCTATATCTTATTGATAACCACCCTCACTTTTGCCAATACATCATTTCGTTTTCTCATACTCATCACTTGTTTCCGTCTCCACGTCTGCGTTTTACTGATTTCCATCTCTATAGTGATCTTTACAACCATTTTCTCTGAAGTATGTACCAAGCCTTAGAGTCTCTTTGCCAAGTCTGAGTTTCTCTCCACGGTGTTATTGGGCAATGATGTCTGTCACAGCTTGTCGTGTCACGTAGAATAGCGTTGTGTTACTTTCTACAGCTGTTTTGAAATGAATGTAGCTGTATTGTGGAATGTACCAAGTAACAGTGTTTTTTCCTTTCAACAGTTGGCAGATATATATGTATATATATAATTATGTATGTATTACAGAAATATAGTAGAGAAAAACAAGTGCAGGTAACCAGTTACAACTTTCATCTTAAATGCTTTGGGACTGACCTGACTCAAGTTTCGGTTCCTGGATAACCTCTCTTCAGAGGTCCCAGCAGTAATTGCAACTTTTCTTGTCCTCTCTGGACAAGTCACTTTTTAGAATTCAGAAGTGTCCATTGCAACCCTAAGAATAGTTGAATATTCTTGTGGCCTACCACAGCTGCTAGTAAAAGATGAAATACAAAGAGAAAAAAGATATATTTTTAAAAATGTAAAAAAAAAAGAATATAGAAGAAAATACGCAGCTACTGAATCTTTGTACCTTATGTTCGGGGAACTTTTATAAGAAAGGATGCAATGGAGATCATAAAGTCCACACCCAGCTAATAGGCTAGTCCCAGCTACATAACAATGATAACCCAAACATTACCTGTTTCAGTGTTGGCACAATGAAAGTGAAATATATATACTGAAACTGGTAATGTGTTATATATATATATATATCTATAATATACATAATATATATATATATATATATATTATTATATACAAATGATATTGATTTGATTGATTTGATCTATTTTGAAAGTTGGTATTGTCTATTATGCATTTACTGCAGCTGAATGCAACGTTCCTATTTCTTTTCTTCATGTATCTTGTTTCCTGTTGTTCGGGTACATTTTGTTTCTGTTCTTCTTCTTCTTCTTCTTCTTCCCAACTAGTCCACAGACTATAATTTCTTTCCTCCTTATGCCCTCTCTTGTCAGCCAGGATCTATATCTCATTGATAACTGCCATGCCATATTTCGTTTTCTTATACTTATTCCTTGTTTCTGTCTTCTCGTCTGCGTCTTCCTGATTTCCATATGTATAGTAACCCATACGGCCATTTTCTCTCTAGTCTGTACCAATCCCTAGAGTCCCTTTGCAATGTCCGAGTTTCTCTGCTCCCTGTTATGGGACAAGGATTATTACATATTACTATTATTGAGTAGATATAAATGATGAGTCAACAATACTTTATATAAAACGATTATTATTAAGCCTTTGTCCCTGACATTTCTACCCACAGGGCTTCATCCATTGATCTTATTTTAATATCTCCTGCTTTAGTGCCAGAGTGTGAATGGAGCACATATGATGAATCTCTCAGCAGTGACCACATACCTATTATAATGAGTTTCGATCATAAATTAGAACAAAGGGAAATGCAGACAGACAAGATCCCTAAATTCAACTACAAACAAGCAAACTGGAATATCTTTGAAATTTTTTTGTCCGGAATTAATCTGAATAACATAGAAAATAGATAGATGACCTCTACTCAATGTTCACCTGCACAGTTCTAAGAGCTGCAGATCTATCTATTCCTTATGTTTGATCAGACCAGTCAAACAAGGACACTGGGAATGTTTGGTGGACTCAGCTTGTGAAGAGGCAGTTAATGATTTATAAAAAATGAAATATCGAATGTATGCACGCCGAAAATCCCCATTCAGTCACAGAGAACTGTTAGAGGCAAGAAAAATAGCACCAAAGTTATAGCTGAATCTAAAAGACAGTACTGGTCTTCCTTCTGTAATCAGGAAATATCAAACCATAAACATGAGCAAGCAATTTGGAAAAAAAAACTAAATGAAATTAAAAACAGAGTTATCTTACCCTTCTATCCAATAAAACTGGATAACGAAGAGTTCCCTAACAACTTTAAGAAAGCAGAAGCATTTGTAGAAATGTTTTCTGAGTCTATGAATATAAAAGGTTTATCTCCAAGTTTACGTTTTCACACTACAAAGGAAGAAGCTAAGGACAAGTACAGGGATTCAGAATCTGATAATATCATTATATTAATGCTCCTTTAACTATAAATGAAATACGGGACGCTTTATCTTCTCTGCCAAATAAGTCATCGGTTGGACTTGATGGTTTCTCAAATGATATGTTAAAACATTTACCAGAAAAATGGATTATTTTCTTAGCCAATATTTTTCAAACATGTTGGATTACAGGTGAAGTGGCTCATATTTGAAAGCAATCAATTGTTGTACCAATTCTGAAGCAGGGTAAACCTAGAAATGACAAGAAAAGTTACAGACCTATTACTTTGATATCCCGGGTCCCATGTCTGTAAACCAATGGAAAGAATAATCTTAAGATGATTAGTTTACTTCTGTTGTAAAAATAATGCATACCAGCCAATCAAACTGGTTTTCAAAAAGGAAAGTCATCAATTGACCATTTAGTGAAACTCAACACTCAAATTAATAATGTGCGAGAAGAAAAATATTCTTGCAATTTTTTTTCGACATAAAGAAAGCTTACGAACAAGTATGGCATGCCAAATTATTATCTAAACTCAAAAAAAATCTTGGGTTATCAGGGCATATTTACTACTTTATAAAACGTTTCCTGAGTAAAAGGCGCATGCAAGTAAGGGTAGGGAATACGTACTCAAATTTTTAAAGAGACGGCCGTCAAAAGAACGGGACGGGCGGGGTTTACTATGGCTGTAGCCTTAATCTTCCATCACTTAATTAGAAAATGACGTCAATAAATATGAAGAAACTGTAAAATTTATGGGCGTTATCATTACTTCAAAACTTACCTGGAATGCACACATCAAATACATAATAAAGCCACAAAATCATTAATAAGCAAAAGTGGGGCTAAGACCCTTTCACACTGAAACACTTAGCAACATCACTTGTTCGTTCTAAGTTAACCTACGGTCAAAAAGTGTTTTTCAGTGTCCTAGCTACCTAAAAAGAAAGTTACAAAGTTTAGATTGCAATGGCATATCGCCTTGCACTTGGTGTTCCCCCCCATGCCTCATCTTTTGGTACATAAAGTAAGTAGATGTACTTACTTTAGAAGAATACCGACGACTTATTTGCGCGAAATATATTGTCAGAAGTTCATCATGCAGCAATTTTGTCGCAAAGAGGTTAAGATGAAATCCTATGTTGATTTTCCCAAAAGAGCAAAAACCATTTTGTTCCCTGACTACAATCAGATCCTATTCGAAAGAATTACTGGACAAAGCGGGAATCATTTTAGAGAATGTTGATGTCGAGCAAAAACCATGCCATGTCCAAAGTGGGAGCAAAACAGGGCACATTGAACCTTACAGGAAAGATGATAATCCACATATTGTAGTCAGTTCCGTTAGATCGCACATTGAAAACACATACCCAAATCATCTAAAAATCTATACAGATGGATCACTTCTTAGCAATCAACAAGCAGCTGTAGCCTTTGTCTTTCCCGATTTTAAATGAAAAGTCTTACTTTCTTGGAAAAAATAGATCTGTTTATACTGCGGAGCTAATGGCGATTTTAGTGGCTCTAAACTATATAATTGAACTTCCTTTTCCTGTTATCAAAATTTTACTTTGTGTCGATTCAAAGTCAGCATTACTCTCACTTAGATCGGTTTCAGTAAAACCGAATTCTAAACCTGTGAATTTCAATCAATTTATCTGATTTTAAGAGGAACAGATGTGAGTTTCTGTTGGGTTCCCTCTTATCTTGGCTTGTATTTTATAATGAGTGGGCTGATCGTGCCGCCAAAAGGGGTGCGAATCTAAATCTCTGAGACCTACAATCTATTGGAAACAGAATCCAAGAATCAAATGAAATTATTGGTAAGAAATTTTAGTAGCAATTTTAAACATCATATTGTAAAGACCTATAACCTAAAACATATAGTTTCGAATTTCCCCATTACGGTATGACAAAGCTCAGACAAGTATTTCGCTACTTTATAGACTAAAGCTAAATGCATATAAAACAAAATTTGTGACAGTTGTTACGTGCTGTTGTCGTAAAAACCAAGTTTTCATTTAATTTTTGAATGTGAGTTTTCAAAAACTATTTGCCTAGTATTCCTGATTGTTCATTAGGAAATGTTTTCAGTGACTTTTTATTAATGTTCAGAAATTGTGAATGTTTGCTTCAAAGTCCAGTTGCCCGTTTATTTTAGATTGAACATTACCTTTTCCTTGTTCCAAAATCATTTTTATTTTACCTGTGATACCTATTGTCTGCTGAAACACACACACACACACACACACACACACACACACACACACACACACACACACACACACACACACACACACACACATACACACACACCACTCGCACACACACACACACGCACACACACACACACATACACACACGTACGCACGCGTGCGCGCTCGCGCGCGCCCACACACACACATACATTGTGGCATTTGCTTTCCTTTTATCTTTTTGTATGTATAGTTCAAGCAGTTTCTGATGGTTAGACCTGGTTTGGGGGTGTTTTTTTCCTAAATATATCCTCCACTCACCTGTTCAAACACACCGACATTAATGTTATCTCTTTCACCTCCTATAAACCTGCCTAAAATCGCCTTTTGGTAGATAGACTTTCAAGTCAAGTCAAGTCAAGTCAAAACACTTTAATCAGCCTGAAGGGCAATTGCAATACTGACAGGCATATTGATACAAACCATAATCAAACACACGAAGTAGCTACATTTCATATTTGTTCAAACATTATATAACTTGTTTGGAACAAACACTCACACGCACGCACGCACACACGCACTCACGCACGCACGCACACATGCACACACACAGTCTGATATCCTATATAGTAGGACGTTAAACTGAAGAACTAACTAAAACTAACTAACTAACTAACTAACTAACTAACTAACTAACTAACTAACTAACTAACTAACTAACTAACTAACTAACTAACTAACTAACTAACTAACTAAACTAACTAACTAACTAACTAACTAACTAACTATCTAACTAACTATAACTAACTAACTAACTAACTAAAACTAGCTAACTAACTAACTAACTAACTAACTAACTAACTAAACTAACTAACTAACTAACTAACAAACTAACTAAAACTAACTAACTAACTACTTAATCATCCTAAGCAATTACAATACTGAAGCTATATTATACAAACCATAATCTAACACGAATAACTAATTTTAATTTGTTCAAAACATTAATAACTTTTAACTAAAACTCACACCAGCACCACAACATCACACCACGACACACACACACACACGTCTGATAATACTATATATAACGTTAAACTAAGAACTAACTAACTAACTAACTAACTAACTAACTAACTAACTAACTAACACTAACTAACTAACTAACTAACAACTAAACTACTAACTAACTAAAACTAACTAAAACTAACTAACTAACTAACTAACTAACTAACTAACTAACTAACTAACTAACTAACTAACTAACTATACATACTATACTAGTACTACTACATACTACATACATACATACATACATACATACAACACATACACACATACACACATACACAAAATTACAACATACAAACATACATCACAATACAAATACATAATACATCATACAAACATACAAACATACAAACATACAAACATACAAACATACAAACATACATACATACATACAAGAAGATACATACATGTATACATGTATATGTATACATACATGCATGCATACATTCACACATACAACTACATACATACACACGTGCATACGTGCATAGGTGCATATCGTGCGTGCGTGCGTGGCGTAAGTACACACCACCTACCACTACCCACCTACCCACCTCCTACCCATCCATCCATCCATCCATCCATCCATCCATCCATCCATCCATCCATCCATCCATCATCCATCCATCCATTCATCGTTACAGATTGTTTGCCTGCTTGTGTTCGTGTGTGTATGTTTGTGTGTTTGTGTGTGTGTGTGTGAAAGAATATAGATAGATAGATAGATATGATAGATAGATAGATAGATGATAAATAGATGGATAGATAGACACACAGATAGATAGATAGATATATACATAGATACATAAATACATAGATTTGACAGATGGATAGATAGATAGAATAGATAGATAGATGGTAATAATAATAGAAGGATCCATCATCATCCATCCATAGCATCCATCCATCCATCCATCCATCCATCCATCATCCATCCATCATAATACATGCATGATAGATAGATAGATTAGATAGATAGATAGATAGATAGATAGATAGATAGATAGATAGATAGATAGATAGATAATAGATAGATAGATCATCATGCAATCTATCTATCTATCTATCTATCTATTATCTGTCTATCTCTCTCTCCCTCTCATTGTCATGATAGATAGATAGATACATGCATGCATGCATGCATGCATGCATCTATCTATCTATCTATCTATCTATCTATCTATCTATCTATCTATCTATCTATCTATCTATCTATCTATCTATCTATCTATCTATCTATCTATCTATATTTATCCATCTATCTATCATCTATCTATCTATCCATCCATCCATCCATACATCCATACATAATACATAGATACTTCGATTCATAGATACATATTCATTTATTGTTTTATATCCTGGATAATGGAAAAAGCACTCGTGTGCTTTTTTACATCTAGTCCCCGTGTGCTTTCAGCTTTGCAAATGTCATCTGTTCCCACTGGCACACAATGGCCTAGATAGATAGATAGATAGATGATTGATAGATAGATAGATAGATAGATAGATAGATAGATAGATAGATAGATAGATAGATAGATAGATATGATAGATAGATAGATAGATAGATAGATAGATAGATAGATAGATAGATAGATAGATAGATAGATAGATAGACAGATAAATATAAATAGATATAGTGTTTTAGAGAGATTTGATTGATTTATTCTTTTATATCGAGGATAATGGAATAAGCACTCTTGTGCTTTTTTTACATCCAGTCCCCGTGTGTATGCAGTTTTGTAAATGTCATCTGTTCCCACTGGCACACGATGGCCTACTCTTACGAAAAGCGGAATAGGATTTAACGTGTTCGCGTTCGCACACGGGGCCTCGGTTTTAAAGTCTCATCCGAAGGACTTTTGGGGAGAGTGGAGTCAGCACTGGTGTTAACTCCAGGAGAAAAATCCCCTCGACCGGAATCGAACCCGGGTCGTCAAATTGCCAGCGCAATGGAGGGAGAGAGTGACAGAGACAGAGACAGACAGACAAAGTCAGACAGAGACAGACAGAAACAAAGAGACATACAGACAAAGAGACAGAGACACGGAAACATAGAAGCAGCCATGAACACATATATACAAACAGAAAAAGAGAGATAGCTGATTCCATTGGGCAGAACAAGCAGATCTTCAGGGCTTTGCTGACCTGTGGGACAGCTCAGTACAATCTCCGCTCGGGTCAGTGCGCTTACAATGACTGCCAGTTGGACTGGAAGAAGGTATTGCACTTTAATGAAAACAATCTCCCTCTACCCCTCCCCTAGCCACTACCTTTTTATCATTATTTCAGATTAAAGAAAAACGATCGGTAAAGCATATCTGCTTATAGAATGTAACCGCGTTAGAGATTAAACTAACATGTTTTGATAGGCAAATTACATAGTTGTGAAATTAAGCTGTACTGGAGGAAACTTCTTTTCGACTGGTTGTAAGGAGTTCAATATATGCACTAGCTTAACGGATTAAAAAGAATCTTTTTTTTTTTGCTGCTTTGTCTTCCATTCTGTTGCTCCCACGCCGCTCATCTCAATCTCCCCGCCACAGCCATACCCTGATTCGTTGTGTCTCATCCCCAGAGTCGGGAGTCCACAGGGAGCCCATCAATATTAGGCCGCCGCGGGACCACCAGCCAGAGGGGCCCTGCACTTCTGCTTAGTCTCTTTTGTGGTGTTCAGTGGTGCCTGTTCTGAGCTAACATACGCAGGACACCACCTACTAAGCCCCCTACTAACGACAGTATTAGCTCAGTCGCGGAGCCAGACTGAGTGAGCCACCCACCCGGGGTGGCGACCACCACAACGTCCCTCCAACGACCGTCCCCCCGCGAACCCCCAACCGCAAAGGCTTTGACACAAACTCACCACAGGCACAGAGTGTATGGGTAAACCAAACTTGAGGTCACCATGAGACCAGAGCAACGGGTGCCACCGAATCAGAGGCAATTTTATTATTGCATGATGATCAATGATGATGAGGATGATGTAATGATGCTGCTGTGGAAGTGCATCCGCTTTGAGACTGCTTGACAGGGTTGTACTCTACGCTTACTATCATAATATATCCCGGCGTCAACCGGGCCCGAGAGATACAGACACCTGCAGTGTTTGTCAGGTAATTTGAGCAACACTCTCAAATTTGCATCCGTAAAGTGGATGAAGCTCGACTGTGTGGTCCCAGTCCCCCCACTGAGCCGAGAGCACACTCACTCTGGGTAGGAGCCGGTCGGAGCCCGAAAAATCCCTATGACTTATGGGATTCGAACCCGCGACCTTCCAGTCCGGAATCCAAGGCGCTAACCACGGCACCATGGCGGCTGGTTAAAAAGAACCAATTTAATTTATGCAGAGGCTTGTTCATTTTTCTATTCTGTTCATGTTCAAATGTCTCTATGTCTGTGTTTCTGTCTGCCTGTATATCTGTCTGTGTGTCTTTACTTTCTTCGCATCTCTCTCTCTCTCTCTCTCTCTCTCTCTCTCTCTCTCTCTCTCTCTCTCTCTCTCTCTCTCTCTCTCTCTCTCTCTCTCTCTCTCTCTCTCTCTCTCTCTCAAAGTTTACGAGAAGTTACATTTCTTTCTCTTTTTTTGCATGTTTTCATTTTCCCCCCTTGAAAGTGTAGTGTGAAAGTGAAGTTAAAAGTGAAAGTGATGAACATTAAACAATTTTCAGTGTTCAGTGTTCTCTCTCTCTGGGGGCGAATAGCCTAGTGGTGAGAATATTGCGCTGGCAATTTGACAACCCGGGTTCGAGTCCGGTCGAGGAGATTTTTCTCCTCGAGCTGACTCCAGACTCCCCAAAAGTCCTTCGGATGAGACTTTTAACCGAGGCACCGTGTGCGAACGCACGCAGAACATATTGCGCACACGTTAAATCCTGTTCCGCTTTTCGTAAGAGTAGGCCATCGTGTGCCAGTGGGAACAGATGACATTTACAAAACTGCATACACACGGGGACTGAATGTAAAAAAGCACAAGAGTGCTTATTCCATTATCCTCGATATAAAAGAATAAATCAAATCAAATCTCTCTGTCTCTGTCTCTGTCTGTCTCTCTGTCTCTGTCTCTGTCTCTGTCTCTGTCTCTCTGTCTGTCTGTCTGTCTGTCTGTCTGTCTGTCTGTCTGTCTGTCTGTCTGTCTGTCTCTCTCTCTCTAATAAATACAGTTTCCAATAGTAACAAAGTAACAAATGTATGTGCCAAGTTCACTTCGTTCATCACTATGGAGGTAATTCTGCACCGCATAAACCAAATTTAATAAGCCTGTACATTTAAACTGTTCCAACCAAATCATCTAAGGCATCTGTAATTTGAGGGCATTAGGGTTTTCTTTTACCGGCCTCATCAACTGGTGTCCATTGATGCACCATTATTGCATTTCTTTGCCGTGTATGATGCGTTCTTTAATGTATGTAGCCTGTGTCCATTCAAGCTTGAACCAGGCATTGAATTATGTTCTTCCTGGTGATCTGTTCTGCCTGAGTGTTTTTAGATCATGTGGGAAGCATGCTTGAACTGTTCTGGAAAATGGATACATCCCCGGGGAAACTGAAAGCGCAGTCTCCATCTATTTGTTTGTTGAGTTTGAAGTTTTTGTTTGTATTTGCAACTTGGTTTTCTTAGTTTGTGATGCAGAATCGAATAAACTAAAGGCAAACAAGCAAGTGGATGATAATAATGATATTCGACAATTGTTTTGTAATTAGAAATGTTATTATTGTTGTTGTTGCTGTTGTTCTTGCTGTTGTCTTGGGATAGCATAAAAACTGTTCATAAGATTTGCACAGCAAGTAGTTCATTGGATAAGCTCGGAGTTGTGAAAAGGTTTCTGTCATCATCATCATCATCATCATCATCATCATCATCATCATCATCATCATCATCATCATCATCACCATCACCATCACCGATACCATCAACCACCACCATCATCGACATACTGTTATCACATTTATCTATATTGTTTGCATCTATTAGCATTAGACAAAGATATGGGCAGGAATGTGCAAAATCGAGAAAAACAGCAGGCTAGATATCTGTACTAGAATGAAAGGAAAATCATTACAAACGTTTTCTCAGAATGAACATCTAAATACATATTCTTTATTGCATTTAGTAAATATCTATTTTTTATGTTCTTATTTAATCTCTCTTCTGATTTTTTTTTGAGTAGGCTCAACATTTATCCACATCATGCTGCTTGAAATGTATCTTTCATGTTGTAAATCTAGGTCATAGCCTGTGTTACGTTGCCTCTATTACGCAAAATAAGATCCATTCGCCATGTTTGCTTGTTTGTTTTCGTTTGATTTTCTTCATATGTTCTGTTTGACCATTTCTCTCATCTCACTGAAATACTCAGTTATTTCTTTCCTTTTGATCTATTTATCCTGTCTCCTTATCTCTCTGTAGGTCTATTTACCCACATGTTTTGCTGCCTGATTTGATGTTTGTTAGCATGTGTATCTGCTAATGTTTATGTCTGTAAACGTGTCTGCTTGTTAAGGTGTATCTTCTTCATCTCTCTAATCGGTGGATCGGTGGTCTAGGTGTGGTAACGCGCCTTGCCTAGAAAGCAAAAAGTCCGGGTCGGAGTGTTCGGTGGTTCGTACCCCTTTTCGGCCCAAATTTTTTCACCAATCCATTAGACCTAGTCTTTCGGATGAGACGATAAACCGAGGTCCCGTGTGTTACACATCACTATTTGGCGCACGTAAAAGAACCCACGGCAAGGAGGGGGTTGACCCTGGCAAAATTCTGTAGAAAAAAGCCACTCTGATAGGGAAACAAATACAGTTGCAGACAGGGAAAAGAAGAAAAAGGGTAGGTGCTGCACTTGTGGCGACACGCCTTCCCCGGGGAGAGCAGCCCGAATTTCACGGAGAGAAATCTGCTGTGACATAAAATGGTACAAATACGAGTAATCTTAACACAATATGGTTGCCACGTGATTTGGCTTTTAGATTATAATGTTTATCTTTTTTGCTATTCTCACGCCCACTTCCTCTTCATCAGACATTAGACATATAAAGCCTTTTTCTACCACCAAACTGTAAGCAGTAAGTGAGCACACACATTGCTCTACAAGTACCTGTGGTGCAGAGCAACCTAGTGCTCTACAGCTTATCCTCTGACCGTGGGATCCAGCCATCACTAAAGCAACCGTTCAGGCGGACTTTTCTCCCATAGGTAGCATCAGTACTGACTCCATTCCCCGGAAAGGTTTTGGATGAGACAATAAACCGAGGTCCCGTGGGGAAATGCATGCATACGCATCTTGCGCATGCGTTAAAACCTGTTCTACCATGTCCCAAGAATAGGCCACTGTGGGCCGTTAGAAACGAATAGAAAACGAATTGCTTGCACAATGAGGTGTTCAGATATAATCCCCAGTGTCGAATGCACCCGGTGAAGAACTACGGCAGCATACGCAACAAATTATTGATGAACCTTGGAGTATTAGTCGAGGACCAAAAAATTTGACCCTGTAGAAATGCTGTATAAAGGTCCATATGACAGGTCTTGAATACTATTTCATATTATTTTTATAATATATTTAACAGTCTATATGAATTTGCCACTAATGTTACCCAATATCAACTGTCTGTTTTTCAAATTGTCATTGCATGTATGATTTTAACTAGTCCTATATTTGAAGAATTACATATGTTCTAAGTTGTTTTTGCTTGCAATTAGAAAAGGGTCTAGATTTTTGTTTAATATAGGCCTTTTCCTCGAAAACATTATGTACATTAAGGTAGAAACAGACCTTTATGTTTATGTGATTTTCTATGATGTCCATTGTATTGTATACAATCTCTTTTTGAGAAGGGGACTGGGTGCAGAAAGACCCACGTGTTTTTGTCTCTTTTTCTAGAAAGAATGAGTTTCACCTTGCCTTGCCTTGCCTTGCCGGCCTGCTTCTTGCGTTTCCACTCATCGTTTTACCTGGTATCTATTTGCCTGGTTATCATTTATACTTATCTCTGTTCTTTTCTTTGCCTCCTTCCCCAACCTGACCCCCAAATCACAGCAATTCTCTGTCTCCTTGTTGCTTATTAAGCAAAAGCTTATTCTCTTCTCCTTCCTCTCCTTCCCCCTTCCCCTTTCCCAGTTTGCTTTTAAGCGACGCTTTCTTTCTCCCGCCCCGCTCCTTTCTCCCCCGGTTACAATGGAAACACTGATCGGTCGTTAGGAGTTTCATGAAATCTGAGCCAAGGGGCTGACTAAATCAATATTTTGTTTCTGAAGTGTCGATTTGTCGAAAATGAACTAGTTTCATTTGCCAATCTGGAATAGAGCGTTGGGTTTTGTTCTGGTTTTGTTTTAGTTCACGGTGAAAACCATTGCAATTTATTATTCAGTTCAAAATGCTGAAAAAGAGTTTGCTGTTTTTCGATAGTGTTGTGTCTGTCTGATTTTATTCAGCACCTAGCCCTTTGTTTTCTCAGTGTGTCTCTGTGTTCGCCTGTGTGTCTATGCCCCTGTCTGTCAGTCTGGCTGTCGGTCTGTCTGTGTGTGTCTCTCTCTTGGTCTCATTGAAACAAAATAAAATGAAAATGAAGGTCGCTTAGGCAAATTTATATGGAACATAGTACATGAAGATGATTTTTTTGAAAGCATGGGAAAGCCAAGATATTCAAAACAGAATGGTCTTGCCTACATTAATTATTGACAGATATGTTGAAAACGCATTAGATGTATTTGTACAATGTCTGAAAGATTAAAGAAAATGAGTGTTTGAGTTTTCTGCCAACAGAGAGAAGTAATCTGAGTGGTTTGATGGTGAGTGTAACACTTCAAAAAAGGAAGCAAGAAAAACAAGAAAAGAAGAAGATAAGTATCGAGTTTGATCCCAGTTTGCTTTGCGCAATGTTCTGTTCTGTAACTTTGAGCTAAGAACTGTTTGTACTGTTGGTTTAAGTCAGCACTTTATTTGGGATTTTGGAATATGCATTTTCAGGACAGCTTAGGTACATGACAAGGGTATACCTATGAATAGGTAGTACCGAAGACTGCGTGAGGTTATGTTTCATTTTCTTCATTTTTTTCTCTTCTTCTTTTTCCTGAAATGTATTGTGGCAAAAGGCCGAAATACAATAAATCATTTCAGTGTTCAGTGTCAGTGTTCAGTGTTCAGTGATCTCTCTCTCTCTCTCTCTCTCTCTCTCTCTCTCTCTCTCTCTCTCTCTCTCTCTCTCTCTCTCTCTCTCTCTCTCCTCTCTCTCTCTCTCTCTCTCTCTCTCTCTCTCTTCTCCATTTTCTGCCTATCCAGCCCAATGTCTTGCCTTCTTTCTACCAAATCAAGTCATTTCCCATGAATCTTTAAAGGAATTGCCCTGAAGTCGGAATATGTCGGTTGAGGCCAGCGGGCAGAGCTGCTGAAGAGCTACAACAAGGCACTACGCATTCTACCCACTACGGCCATGCAATATGGCCATGTCCAGTTTGTGTACGCGAGTCTTTTGTTTGGATAATTATAAGCCTTAATCCTTTTTGTGGATTTTTTGGTTCCATTTCTCGGCTACAGCCTTGTGGTTCACCAATGGCTAGAGTTGGCGTGTGGGACCAT
Source organism: Stramonita haemastoma (assembly GCA_030674155.1). Lineage (NCBI taxonomy): Eukaryota > Metazoa > Mollusca > Gastropoda > Neogastropoda > Muricidae > Stramonita > Stramonita haemastoma. Next base: position 42,963,483 of record CM060331.1, read on the forward strand.
GAAAGTAGCCTCATTTCGACTTCAGAGATGCCTGCTTTAT
>CM060331.1:42968522-42983522 GCA_030674155.1 Stramonita haemastoma
ATATGTGTCAAAGCTTTATTGATTATAATTCATGCTTTATGTTCATCGTCCATAACTGACATGTGTTATCCTGTATTGTTTTCAGTCATACTAAACTTCTTTTCTTCTCTGTTTCCCATTTTAATTTTGTTCTTTTATATCAAAACTATCTACTATCGTATAATCATTAACATGTCATCCGTCCCTCCCGTCATGTACTAGCCTTCTCTTCCGAAACACTGAACAGGTTTGTACGTGTGCACAGGATGTTCTAAGTACGTTCACATACGAGATCTCGGCTTACAGATACATCCAAAGGACTTGGGTTGGAGTTTAATTCAGTGCCCATCCCTTCGGTCTGCTATTTCTGATGATCAAGTCAATTGGTGGGAGATTGACGGAGCCTTTAGATTGTGGGACAGGCTTTGCCCTTTATCAGAAAGGCCTGCCTACACATCCCTTGAATGGCTCTACTTCAGCTACAGTGTCAGGGGTGTTGTCTGCCCCTTCCTTGTGTCATGATAAGGAAAACTAAGCTCCTAGCTAAACTGTCATCATTTTTTTTTTTTTTAATCTATTTATTTTCGTAATTTTTATTCTTTTTATATCGAGGATAATGGATAGAGATGATAAGCTTTTTTACAGCCAGTCCCCGTGTGTATGCAGTTTTGTAAATGTCACCTGTTTCCACCGGCACACGATGGCCTACTCTTACGAAAAGCGGAACAGGATTGAACGTGTGCGCAAGATGTTTTGCGTGCCTCGGGGGCTCGGTTTATAGTCTCATCCAAAGGACTTTAAGGGAGAGTGGAGTCAGCACTGATGTTAACTCTAGGAGGAAATTCTCATCATCATATTCTGTGTGTTTCTCTTACTGCCTTTGGTTTTGTCTGTCCGTCTGATTGTTGGTCTGGCTGTCACTCTGTTAGTCTGTCCCTCTTTCTTGAACTTTCTGTCTGTCAGTTTATCTGTCTGTCTGTCTTTCTGTCTGTCTGTCTTTCTGTACATGTGCATGTGTGTGGCTGTGTCTGTGAATCAGAATCAGAATCAGAAAACTTTATTGCCATTAAGTCAGAACGAGACTTATTTGACACCAAACGTAAACGTATTTAACATTCTTAAAAGATGTAGATTCTTAGATATATATGTAATGTATCTATGTTCTTGCTCTTCTGGAAAAAGAATCATGCACATATTTGATCATATCTCGCAGACAGTCCATCGTTGTTGAAAAACTTACTCAGATTCTTGTAATCATTCATATTATTCATTTCCTTAATATTAACATTAGATAGAAAGTTCTTTCTTAAATCATCATGTAATGTACAAATATCAAGTAAGTGATACTCGTCTTGTATTTTGTCACACCATTTGCATTTTCTTTCATCTTTCGGTATATTCATATATCTCCGTTGCTCTATCATTAAATCATGGGAGCTGGTGCGAAATCTGCTGAATAGGCGCCTATAATTTTCATTCCTGCATATCAATAGATATGGCTCCAATCTGTAAACATGTGAAACAGAGTTGTAAAAATTCAGCTTAGAAAATATCTTTTTTGTTGATTCCAAAACAGTCTGTATAGTTTCAAGTTTTGTTTTTATAGCATAGGATAATCTTTTCATATTTAATGTACTATGATTATTCCACACATGCTTGAATCCAATCTTATGAATTATTGTTTTGATTATATAAATCCAGTGATCTTTTTCATTGCTTTGGTGCATTTCATTATATAGCAATTTCAAATAGCTATTTTCTTTTGAGTCTATTATGTGAATCCAAGAATTGATTGAATGACTAATAATTCTCAACGTTAATGGGTATCTGCCTAAGTCTCCTAAAACTGGCAAGACCATTTTTTTTGTGAACTCCTTATATCTGTCTGCAAAAGTTTGCGTGGGTGCTTTCAAAAGGAAACTGACTGGTTAAGCACATTTTAAATAAATCATCTATTTTGAAGTTATCTTTTACATTATAACAATAAAGAAACCATATTTCACTTCCATACGTTAAAATAGGCATTATTAGGGCATCAAACAGCTGCATTACCATATTTATTTTTAGTACACCTCCTTGTAGAGCTCTTTTCAGCGAATAAATAGCTTTGTTACTTTGTTTGACTGAGTGTTCCTGGACACATCAATTTTTTCTGACTGATGAAAAACCATACCTTGATATTTATACCTATCTGTAGTTTCAATTAGGTTTTGTCCACATTTAAAATGAATAGGAATTTTAGGTACAGATTTTGTGAAGATTATAACTTTGGTTTTTTCTTTGTTTACTTGGAGTCCCCATTTTAGACAATACTCATGTAATCTATCCAGTTTTGATTGGATACCTGATTTTGTAGTTGATAACAATATAAGATCATCTGCATACATTAAACCTGAGACTACATCATTCTTCGTTATATATGGAGAATCAATGATTCCTATATGCTGAAAGATATCATTAATGTAGATATTAAAGAGTATGGGACTTAGTTTGTTGCCTTGATGGACCCCAACTTTTACTTCTATTTCTTCAGATAACGTATCTTTTACTTTTGTATATATTGTGGCATCTGTATACATATCTTCAACAAAATTGAAACATTACCAGTTATTCCAATTGCATGCAGTTTCACCATTAAAGCTTGATGCCAAATGCTATCGAAAGCCTTCTGAAAATCCACAAAACAAGAATACAACCTTTTGTCTTTTGTTTTGTATATGTTATCAACTAGTTTACTTAAAATGAAAATATTGCCTGAAGTTCTACATTTCTTTCGAAATCCAGCTTGTTCTTTGGCAAGTTTGTTATTTTCTTCTAGATAGTTGCATATTCTATTGTTCAGTATCTGGCAAACTAATTTACCGAAAGTGTTTATCAATGTGATTCCTCTGTGTGTATTAACGGTGTCTATATACATTTCTTTTCCAGCGTACTCTTTTTTACATCAAGACATATATTCAAAATAGAGAGATAGAGAGAGACTATGACAAAGGTTTATCAGAGAGAGGAGAGAGAGAGAGAGAGAGAGAGAGAGAGAGGAGAGAGAGAGAGAGAAGAGAGAGAGAGGAGAGAGAGAGAGAGAGAGGAGAGAGAGAAGGAGAGACGAGAGAGAAGAGAAGAGAGAAGAGAGAGAGAAGAGAGAGAGAGAGAGAGAGAGAGAGAGAGAGAGAGAGAGAGGGGAGAGAGAGAGAGAGAGAGAGAGGAGAGAGAGAGAGAGAGAGAGAGAGAGAGAGAGAAGAGAGATGATTGATGTATTCTTATTCTTTTATATCGAGGATAATGAAATAAGCACTCTTGTGCTTTTTTTCATCCAGTCCCCGTGTGTATGCAGTTTTGTAAATGTCATCTGTTCCATATGTTAGAGAGAGAGAGAGAGAGAGAGAGAGAGAGAGAGAGAGAGAGAGAGAGAGAGAGAGAGAGAGAGAAGAGAGAGAGAGAAGAGAAGACAGACAGACAGACAGACAGACAGACAGACAGACAGACAGACAGACAGACAGACAGACAGGACAGACAGACAGAGAAGACAGATAATGAGATATATAGTAAGACAGAAAGAAAGATTTAAAGACAGACACAGAGTAAGACAGCGATAGAATGATAAACGCACAAAGACACAGACAGACGCACAAGTAGAAGACTGTACTTCGTGGAATGAAAGTTAGCTAGCAGTTTGGCTGGAGGTCGCTGACTGACTGTATCCTATGAAGTCACTCCCTCTCCCTACTTGCAGTGACAGTTCCGTAAAATATCGGCTCGGGCCATTGCGCCCACAACGACCGGCGGGCACCATCTCCTTGAGGGAAAGGTTTCACCAAGATTAAAACACTCACAGTCCTTCTCCCCTTCCTCGCACTAAAGCACTCCTCACACTGCTCTAAAGCTTGCAAAGAGCGCCTGTCCGTAGCATCCTTCAGAAGCTAAACAGGCATCGTAAACTACCGGCTTATTGTAAGAATTTGATAGAAAGTGAAGAGTCAGAAGACTTGTCTTCATCTCTAACAAATGCTATGTTCATCAACTAATGCGTGGTAAATGTAAGACAAATATCAGTTCCAAACGGTGTGACTAACAGCTACGGAGGTCTTCACTCTGCATGCAGTTTAATACAATTGTGATTGCCCTTTTTCGGGTAGATGTTCACCAAACTGATAGACAGTGACTGAGCCTTAAATCTCACATATCATTTCTTATTAGAATCTTTCTTGCATAGCAGACTATATATTAGCATTAAGGCTGTGGTATCTCAGTTATAAATATAGTTTTCCATCTTGTCAAAATCATTCATATGCTACGGTTAAAACTACCGAAAAACGTGTTTTGAGCCAATTTCTAAATTCTAAATTTCAAGAACCATCAACAGCACATCAGCACGTTAATTATTTGTCCAAATCAGCATTTTCTGTCTTAGGGGAAAATATGTTCGTCTAAACTGGTATTTTCTCATTTCAGGGGACGGGATAAAAGAAAGAAGAAAAAAAAGACAGACAGACCAAAGAAAGTAATAAAATGAAAGATTAAATTACTGAGATCACCTGTGTACACCCATCTTTTTCATTCTGTCCATCCATTAATCAAATAAAAATGTCTGTCTATGGAAATGTCGAACAAGCTCGCTCAAGACCAAGGCCTAACCTGTAACACTGCCAACCAATTGCCAGCAGCAAAACCAAACAGAACATTTGATCAAGACAGAACAATGCAGAGTGCAAGAAGGGCTGCCCCCAATATCACGTGCCACTGAAGGTAATGCGCCTGTGTGTGGCCAATGCAAACACACCAGCCAATAATTCCTCACAGGCTTAAGAAAGACCACACTTAAGGGGTGAATAGTGATGTGAAACCGGTGACAAAAACCCTCTGTGCTCATCCTATTACCTTTTGTAAACACATTGCAAAAAGTAAATGCAGCAACAGAGTTGTCTTCGGTATATTTAAATGGTTCAATTGTATAATTGAGTGATGGTCTGACTTAAACGCCTATCAAAACCAAAAGTAACCCAAGTTGAAGGAAGATACTGCTTGAAATCATACACGCCCTTGTGATGAATAATATCAAGTTGTAGCCAAAACTAAACTCAGTGACTACAGAAGAAAGGAACAGTGTAAACAATAATTGGAGCAACAGTTACACAAAGACGCACAATGTATTGTTTTTCTTTGTTTTTTCCTGTATTTTGAGGGTAATGGAATAAGCGCCTGTGTGTCATTCTACATGTACATGCAAATTCGTACATTTTGTCATCCGTTCCCACTGGCACACAATGGCCTATTCTTACCCTAAGCAAAACCAGTTTTAACATATGGACATGATGTTCTGCGTGTGTTCACACACAGGGCATTGATTTCTAGTCACATCTGAAGGGTATTTTGAGGGTGTTAAGTCAGCACTGATGTTAACTCTAGGTGGAAACACCCTCTCCCCTCTCGAACGGCGACTCGGTGGTTGCTCAAACTGGAGATCAAACCTGGCTCGGGTCATCAAATCACAACTGTAATGTGCAACACTTTAACCACCAGCTTATCCCGCCCCCTCCCCTTCCCCAAGACAGCAAAAGTGACTAAAACAGACAAAACAACACAATAACTAAAACATTCAATACTTGAAACGTATACCTCTTGCAAGCGCATTATTGTGCAAATGGTTTCTTAAAGCTTCTTCCATCTTCATGTCATGTTTTTACTATGTTTGCAAAGTGCTGCACTAGTGATGAGGAATGATTCAATTTGCTCGATATCTTTTGCTTTAGGCGTCACTGTTGCATTAGGTTATGCAGCTGTGATGTTTCTGCTAAGTGGGTTTCTGGCTAAACGTTGCATCGCGTAAATGGAGTGTTCTGCTCGCATAGGCACATCCTAGGAAACAAAGATGTTGCTATTGTTGTTGATATTGTTTGTGTTGTTGTTGTTGATGCTGTTTAGATGTTGTTCTTGATGATGTTGATGTTTTGTTGATGATGTTGGTTGTTGATGTTGTTGCTGTTGTTGTTGCTTATGTTGTTGTTGTCGATGTTGTTGATGTTGTTGACGTTGTTGTTCATGATGCTGTTGTTGATGTTGTTGACGTTGTTGGACTTTTTCCCCAGTGTAACACCTTGGGGATCCCCCACAGTAATGATGCACTCCAGCTTGCTGATCAAATCTGGCAATTAGAGTGAGAGTGAGAAGCTTGTATGACTGCACCGTGTTTATATACCTTGCCACATAGGCAGCCACATTCCAACGTCAGAGTTTGCATTCCTTCTTTAATGAAAAATACAAGCTGCTGTTCAAAGAGCATGGAAACAATCCTGACAAAACACTTCAAAACATAACACAGCGCACTGCATTTTTTTCAAAAACTTTCTAACTTCAATAAGGGACAAAACTTTCAGTCTGGGCCTAATTGGGATAAACTGAAAATCAAAACATACTGATTCTACTCCTTCAGTCCATAAACGTTGTATTTTACAACGCAATGTAGCTATTGCCCAAAACACAATACATTCAGGCTATGCACAACTTTTTATCAATATTATGTGATATGTTTTATTCTAACCCATTGAATGAGAACGATAAAGACATTTACTCCTTTTTATGTAATATGACAAAGTAAACATCTACTTTGAACTGTGCTGGACAGGTAGTGAAAGTTTGTCAATGGTTTATGGAACAAGAATGCTTGTTTGTTGCAGACACTTGTAAAGTAAGTAGTGCACAGTGACCTGAAAGTTGGTGGTGGATCTAAAATCTTGAGTAGAATGTTGGTCAGAAGGCGAAGCACCAGTCCAGAAAGTTACAGTGGTCTTGTGTTTGATTCCCATAAGCGAGTGAGAGCTCTGAAGTTCACCGATATTGAGTGGGATTTGGGGTTGCAACCGTTTGTGCCCATCATCAATATGATCCACACTCCGACTTCAGAGATGCTGTCTAAATACGACGCCAATGTGCATACACTTTTTGAATTTTGTCTTCTGTTTCTACCGGCACACTATCGCCTGCTCTTTCAAAAGGTGAAATGGTTTGTCATGTCTGCAAAAGATGTTCTGCGTACATTTGCACACGAGATCTCGATTTATAGTCTCATCCAAAGGGTTTTTCATTAAACTGGAGTTAGTTGGATGTTAACTCTAAGAAGAAAATAAATCTTGAACAGGTGCCTATCTGGTGACTCGAACCATGGCCTTCAGCTCATGAGCTAAATGCTCTTACCACAAAGCTATCCCATTCCCCAGGACCAGTGATTATGTCTGGCATTGTGTATGCTGGCTCTTTGCCTATCTGTGGGGGACGGATAGCCTAGTGGTCAGAAAATTGTGCTGACAATTTGACAACCCGGGTTCGAGTCCGGTCGAGGAGATTTTTCTCCTGGAGTTAACATCAGTGCTGACTCAACTCTCCCCACAAGTCCTTCGGATGAGACTATAAACCGAGGCCCCGTGTGCGAACGCACGCAGAACATCTTGCGCACACGTTAAATCCTGTTCCGCCTTCCTAAAGAGTAGGCCATCGTGTGCCGGTGGGAACAGATATTTACAAAACTGCATACACACGGGGACTGGACGTAAAAAAGCACAAGAGTGCTTATTCCATTATCCTCGATATAAAAGAAAAAATAAAATCAAACCCAATCAAATCTGCTTACCGTTGACTATCATGTCTGTCTCAGCTCTTTGTATGTGTCCTTTACCGTTAATATATCCTATTCTTTCTAGGAATGCACTGATCCTATAAATCCGTGTTCTGTCACTCTTTCTCAAACCCTTAAGGAAGCAAAGACAGCATGATACACCCTTCACAATGTGCAAAATAAACAGGTCATAATTAACATGGGTCACTCTGAAGAAACTTCTAACTTAGTTCTTGAATTGCAAATTGCAATATAGATATCATTGAACATCTCAATTTCATATGGTTGTTATTCAGCTGACCTTGCTTTAAAGGTCTTTATTGACACTTCTCTTTTTGTTTTGTCTGCTTTATAATTATCTTCTCCATGTGGGAATGTCGGGGAAACTTTTTTCAGTGTAAATAGCATTTTCACACTAACAATTAAAAGGTGTTGTGCTAGAAGGTTTCCATTTTTGATCCCTTTCTTTGTTTCTGTATTTTCCCTGACCCCTTTTTTCTCTATCCTTTTTCTTTCTCTCGTTTTTATTTTCTGCCTACCAGGCCCATATATTGCCTTTATTCAAATCAATCTGAATTTTGTTATTTTCTTTGGGGGATTTTGATGTGCAGGCCTGATGGCAAAATGTGCCGGCAGAGGGAAGTAGGCAAAAGCCTGCAGAGTTATGATCAGCGGAGAAGGCCAGGCAGTGTGCATTCCGGAATAGGACTATGCAAATACAGCTGGGCCAGGGAATGCTGAAGAAGAAGAGTTTGAATATATGCCCTTCGGTATATTTTTTTGGTTACTATACATCCTTTTTCATATTTGCCTGTTTGTCAGTCTGTCTATCTATATTTCTGTCTGTGTCTATTCATTATTTGTTATTCATTTATTTATTCATTTATTTTTTTAACTCATTCCGATGAGACTAGAAACCGAGGTCCCGTGTGCGAACGCACGCAGAGTATCTTGCATACACGTAAAGACCCCGTTCCACCTTTTGGAAGAGCAGGCCATCGTGTGCCGGTAGGAGCGGATGACAAATTTTTTTTTTTTTTAAACCAGCATGCACACAGGTGTCGTGTTTAGACACCATCCCTGAGGAGAAATAGGGGAGTTGAAGTCCCAGGGCGGCTCGGGGCTGCATATGGCAACGTTCTGGTGGTTCCTGCGACGGTACTGGAACCATTCGTATCGGTCATTGCCTTTCCAATGGATCATTCCAGTGGCGTAGAGAGGGGGGTATGCTGCATGGGTAACAGTTTGCCCTCCATACTTACTTATCCAGGCTTTGCGCTCTAAAGACTAGAGCGCAACTCCATAGTCTTCCGAGACTGATGGTGCCTTCTTCTCTCTATTCTTTTAAATCAAGAATAATGGAATTAGCACTCGTGTGTGTTATTTTTCTTACATCAAGTCCCCGTGTGTATACAGTTTTGCAAATGCCATCTATTCCCACCGGCATACAATGGTCTACTCTTATGAAAAGTGGAACATGATTTAACGTGTGCGTAAGATGTTCTGCATGCATTCGCACACGGGGCCTCCGTTTATAGTCTCATCCGAAGCTTTGATAGTTTGCTCAATTATAAGTGTGTGTGTGTGTGTGTGTGTGTGTGTGTGTGTGTGTGTGTGTTGTGTGTGTTGTGTGTGTGTGTGTGTGTGCGTGCGTGCGTGCGTATGTATGTATGCATACATGCATGCATGCATGCATGTATGGATGGATGGATGGATGGATGGATGGATGGATGGATGGATGGATGGATGGATGATGTGTGTGTATGTGTGTGTATGTGTGTATGTATGTATGTATGTATGTATGTATGTATGTATGTATGTATGTATGTATGTATGTATGTATGCGTGTATGCGTGTATGCGTGTATGTATGTGTGTATGTGTGTATGTGTGTATGTATGTATGTATGTATGTATGTAGGTACACATGTATGATTAATATGTATGTATGTATGTATGTATGTATGTATGTATGTATGTATGTATGTATGTATGTATGTATGTATGTATGTATGTATGTATGTATGTATGTATGTATGCATGTATGTATGTATGTATGTATGTGTGTTTATGTGTATGTATGTATGTATGTATGTATGTATGTATGTATGTATGTATGTATGTATGTATGTATGTATGTATGTATGTATGCATGTATGCATGTATGTATGTATGTATGTGTGCGTGGGTATCAGTGTATGTGTGTATGTGTGTGTGTATGTGTGTATGTATGTATGTGTGTGTATGTATGTATGTATGTATGTATGTATGTATGTATGTATGTATGTATGTATGTATGTATGTATGTATGTATGTGTGCATGTGTGCATGTATGTATGTATGTATGTATGTATGTATGTATGTTATGTATGTATGTATGATGGGGTATGTGTGTATGTGTGTATGTGTGTATGTATGTATGTATGTATGTATGTATGTATGTATGTATGTATGTATGTATGTATGTATGTATGTATGTCTTTGTTCTTTCCCCTCATATCCTCCCGTCTCTTGCCATTTTTGCATCTTTGCGTTATTTTTACTTTCCTTCACTTTCACCTATCTAGTAGTCTTGCAAGACCGTGGGGGCACCATTGAAATTTGCAACCAGCTTTTTCAACTTTCTGTGGTCCTCTGTTTTCCTTAACAAAATATTCCACCCAAAGCCAGTCCATTCTCTGATGATGTCTTCGTGTCGTTTTCCTCTTTCTGGCTCTTCGTCTCCCTCCTTGTACTGTTCCCTGTAGGACAGTCTCGGCCAGTCTAGATGTTTGTGTGACGTGCCCGTACCACTTTAGTTTGCATATTTGCACAGAAGTTAGGAGCTCTTCCTATGGTCTAATGGTGTTCTCATTTCTGGTTTTCACTTCCTATTAGTTATGTGCACTGCAGTGGCAGAAATCAAAAACTGATATCAACAAACAGCTTTTTCGAAAAACAAAATATAAACACAGTCAAATTCTTAATCCAATCAGCAGGCAGGCTATTACTCTTTCCAAGTTCTCTGTACTAATCCATAAAAAATCCTCTTTTTTTTCCGTCACCTCAAATTTTCGTGGATCTGCTAGAACGAGTTCTTTGGCTACCACCCACAGCCTGTGTGAACTTCCTACCATCTTCTCTTCCTTCTTTTCTGCAACGTACGCTCCAGTCAGGATCAGACAGACCCCTTTCCAGCCTCCACCTCCTGGTACCAGTTCACTGACACTCCTCTCTTTTCTTTGTGGCATACAAGTGAAAAATAAATCATGATAATTCTGAAAGTAATGGCAATAAAATCATGCGATCATGATTCCATACCCGCTCTTATTTTCTCACGATGCATTCCACAACTTGTACCCACTGTCACAAGAATAGTAAACTCATGCCTTCTGCCAGCAAATCTTCCACCAGCTCTCTAAACTACAATTGTGAAAACCTTTGCTGAAAAAGCACTGTGTCAATCCCAACACTCTGAAGAATTAAAAACCTATCTCTAACTAACTTACCTTTCATCTCCAAAGTGCTTGAAAAGTTGTTTAAAACAGCTCAAAAACCACCTTCAATCCAATACTCTCCCCCCCTCTTTCAGTCTGCTTATTGCGCCAACCACAGTACCGAAACCACCCTAGTCCACACTTTTATATACTTCTATTCGCTTCTGGTGCAGGAACAATCTCCCGTCTCATTCGTCTTGACTATCTGCAGCATGTTGACACAATAGATCACACTCAACTCTTTTTCTGGTCTCCAAATTACATTTGATATTAATGGCGCAGGCCCTTACCTGGTTTAGGTTATACCTCACAGATCGTTCCAGAAAGTAGTTGTGAGCAACATTCAATCAATACTGGTTCAAACTGAGAAAGTGGAGTATGCAGACAAGGATCGCTTTATGGGTCTTGTTTATTTATTCTTACTATGCTCTAACTTCACTTACATATGTATTACGCATCATATTGATGTGCTATAACAGATTGGATACTAAAAATTATTTGATTCCCTCTAGTGACATGATGCTGATGGCTTTATGTTTATGTAGTTAGACGTATTCATAATATTGGATGATATTATGAGAATTAATGATTAAATACAAAGATGTGCTGATGTATAATAGACTGAGAAATTATGTATGCTATTATGGGTATAGTCTCAATATTTAAATGAGATATGTTATATATAATTATATGATATTATTATCTATTCTATATATTCTATCTATTATTATTATCTTATGCTTATTATTATTATTATTTTATCGATCGATCGATCGATCGATCTGATGATGATCGATCGTATCGATCGATCGATCGATGATCGTAGTCGATGATCGTATCTATCTATTATTATTACTATTATGTCTTTTATCTATCTCTATCCTCCGTTCTTCCATTTATCTATCTTTCTTATTATTACTTTCTATCATTTCACCTATCTATCATCAATCAAATGAAATGAATCCTTCTGGCTTTCCTACAAACATATTCCAAATAGAATTCTCGATGACTCGTGTCGTTTCTTTCTGTTTGTCCCCCTGTATTTCGTGGAAGTCTCTGGCGTCAGTTTTGACATGCCACCACTATTTGCAATAAAATAAGCCCCATCCAATGTGCCATTTTGGTTTCATCCATTCAATTACTGCTGGCGAATCAAAGCAACAAACCTTCCCGAGTACCCGTCCACTGATGCAGCATCCAAAGCTTGTCACATCTCTCATTCTTTCATGTTGTACTGTAATTCTCTTTAGAAGGTCTACCGGCATCATCCATCTACTACCGTCAACGCATACAAAACTCTGCAGCTTGACTAATCTTTAGAAAGAAAAAAACCAGCACATTCTTCTCTTTTCCAATCACTTGACTGGCTGCCTGTCTCACAAAGAACGAGGCATAAGATTATTACCCTTTCTGTTCCAAATGTCTCCACAAATCTTTACCCTCTTATCTCTATAACTGTCTTCACCTGTACACTCCATCTCATTGCCGCAGACACTTAACGTTTCTGAACACCCAGATTCAAACAAACCACTGTCGGCCGACACCCTTTCTCTGTTTCTGGCCCATCCACCTGGAACGACCTTCCCCTCTCACTTCGCCAAAAACCTTACTTTGATACTTTCAAACGCAGCAGAAAACGCATTTGTTTCCTACATGATGTCTTACCCCCATGTATTTTCCTACTTTTAAACAGACACCTTCAGTTCCACCACCTTACCTAAACGTGTTGTGTGTGCGCGCGTGTGCACATGTGTGTGAGTGTGCTTGCATGTGTGTGAGTTTAAATATGATTATATAATGTGAATTCTAATGTTTTGGGATGGTTGTATGCGTGCACGTTATTTGAATGCAAGAGCGTCGACGTATTTGTTTTACAAGATTCAGTGCTATATATAAATAGCATACATTACTATCATTATCTCTGTAATAAATTCTAAAGCGTTTGCAGAAGCATCTCATATCTCCATTGCCTATATCCTTCTTTCAATGTCTGCTACCATATTCCACATTTTACATGCGTTATGAATTGAAGAAGGAGCATATAACTATTTTATTTTTGATATTTTATTTTACGCTGTTTTAAGTCGCCTCAATTACGAAGGCATATCGGAGCTATAACCTGAGTCTGTATCAGTGACTCCCATGGGATTTTTATCAAGTTGTAACACAACACTTTGTAGTCCCTTCAAAATGTAACACCTTCAATCTAAACAAACAAAACAAAAAAACAAACAAACAAACAAACAAACAAACAAACAACACACACACATCACACACACACACACACACACACACACAACACACACACACACACACACACACACACACCACACACACACACACACACCGGGATAGCCTGGTGGTCAGAACATTGCGCTGGCAATTTGATGACCCGGGTTCGATTCCCGTTCGAGGGGATTTTTCCTGTAGAGTTAACATCATTGCTGACTCCACTCTCCCCAAAAGTCCTCCGGATGAGACTTTAAACCGAGGCCCCGTGTGCAAACACAAGCAGAACTTCTTGCGCACACGTTAAATCCTGTTCCACTTTTCGTAAGAGTAGGCCATCGTGTGCCGGTGGGAACAGATGACAAGATTTACAAACTGCATACATATGGGGACTGGATGTAAAAATCACATGAGTGCTTATTCCATTATCCTCGATATAAAAGATTGAATGAATGAATAAATAAATAAATAAATGAAATAAAATAAATAAATAAATAAAGCAAACACCACGCACGCACGCACACCACACACACACACACACACAACACACACAACACACACTCACACACACACACACACACACACACACACACACACACACACACACACACACACACACACACACACACACACACACACACACACACACACACACACACACAACACATTCAACGTCAAAGATCCATAAATATTTCATTTCTTAAGACCTATAAAGCCAGACCATGAAGAGGACGCCAGCCAATTTGCTTAGTTTTTTTTTTATCCCAGGTTATAAACAAACGCAAACAAATATAAAAAGCACTTTAATGTAAAAAAAGGAAAATACGAAAGAAAACTGCTCTATGGGCAAGAAACATTGCAGAATGAGCAGCTTCTACCTATTCCAGTGTTTACAATTTCACTATCCTGGTCACCCAAACAATACACAGGCAAACTATCAAATGCAAATGGTGTATACACAGAAATGTTTGTAAGAGTTTCTTCAAAATAGGCAGTAGAATGGACTTGAATAGCAAAAAAGCATGAGAAATTATCAAAAGGTAAAGGAAAAAAGACAAAAACATATAGAGTGATAGAAAAGGGGAGATTTCTGGCTCAATTTTTTTCAAGAAAATGGGAATGCATACTGAAAGTTCCCGTGGTATCTTTCCGGATGGAATGCATTTCTGTTTTCACGATTTAGGCCTTCCCTTCCACAGTGTAAAAGTTCTCCTTTTGCCAAAGAGCAGACAAATTCAGTGTTCCATAAACCTTGTTATATAAAAGGACTGTTTCGATTGCAGACCTGAAATGAATTTGTTTTTATCTCACGTTAGTGCGCAGCCAAAAGCAGTCTATTTGTAGTATTAATATGCATCAAGAGTCTCTCTCTCTCTGTCTCTGTCTGTCTCTGTCTCTGTCTGTCTCTTTACATATAGGCATATATACATTCATATAATATATACATGTATATATATTATATATACTATATATATGTATATATATATATCTGTGTGTGGTGTGTGTGTGTGTGTGTGTGTGTGTGTGTGTGTGTGTGTGTGTGTGTGTGTGTGTGTGTGTGTGATCCTGCCATGCTGTCTACCTTTTTATGTGCCCTACCATTTTCTTTTCTCTGTCTGTCTGTCGTCTGTCTGTCTGTCTGTCTGTCTGTCTGTCTGTCTGTCTGTCTTCTGTCTGTCCTGTCTTCTGTCTGTCCTTCTCTCTTCTCTCTC
>CM060331.1:42988522-43006022 GCA_030674155.1 Stramonita haemastoma
AGTCTAGGATAAGTTGTTCTCACATGGTAGTCTAGGATAAGTTGTTCTCATATGGTAGTCTAGGGTAAGTTATTCTCACATGGTAGTCTAGGATAAGTTGTTCTCACATGGTAGTCTAGGATAAGTTGTTCTGTATGGTAGTAGTGAACTGCTGAGTGCCTGCCATTTCCCCTTATTAGTATTATACTATTCCCAAAGACCAAATGGAAAATTCCAGAAGAATACAATTCATCAAAGAGCAGGCCTTTACTACAAGCTTGCTGACCTAAGACTAAGCTGGGGCAAGCAAGATGTTAATCACATAACTGTAAGTAGGCAAGGGAGGGCAGGCTTCTAGCTGTGACTACCCTAGGCCTACAACAATGCCTCAAGGCACACACAAGAGAACCCCACTGTAGGCCTATCCGAAGCAATGTATAGACAAAAGTTCGGCCCCCAGCTCTGGGGCTTTTGGCTCTAGTGTATGAGTTGTCAAGTCCCTGGCCTATAACCATGGGACATTTAGACACTAAGGTGAGAAAAAAGCACAACAGACAAGACCTTTGTTTGTTTAAATTACACACTGCAACACACAACCCAATTTGAACACGTTCTTTCTAGAAAGGGGGAAGACGGGGGGAGGGTGGGAATGGGTTGTTATTTTACACTTTATAGTGTATAAAGTGCACACTATAACACATACACACACACACATACACAAATACACACACACCTATGCCTTACAGTTGCTCACACAGGTACAGAGAGAGAGAGAGAGAGAGAGAGAGAGAGAGAGAGAGAGAGAGAGAGAGAGAGAGAGAGAGAGAGAGAGACAGAGACAGACAGACAGAAAGACAGAAGACAGAACAGACACAGAGGTTCAGATAATGAGAAACTGTGCACGAATATTCATTCCCATAGCCTTACTATGAGAAAGATTGTCTTGGCAACATTGAGAAACATGACTACATATATAAGCAGGAGATGACACGGGGGATTGGAAAGATGGGCAGAGTAATGGAGACAAAGGAAAGACAGAAAACAAAATGTGTGTAGTATCTACAGCGTTGATGAAAGGAGAAACAAAACACACACACACACACACACACACACACAACACACATGCACACACACACACAACAAACAAACAAACAAAGATACTAACAAACAAAATGTACATCTACATCTAGATTTCAATTAAAAAAGAAGAAAAACAGATAAAAAGAAAAAAAAAGAGAAAAAATGCAAGAATGAATGAGCAGAACAGAATGATAGGAAAAAGGATGAAAAATCAAGAAAGAAAGACTGCAAGGAAAGCAGAGAGAAGTAAAAAAGAAAGAAAGAAAGAGAAATAGGAAGGAACAAAATTTCAGAAGGGTCAAAAGAAAGAAACCAGAAAAAGACAGAAAAACAGAAAAAACATAAAGTACAAAGAAAGAGAGGGAAGTAGCTAAATTGTGAATGAATAACACACAAAAATATAGATCAGAAAATAAGACAAAAAAGGGTTACAAAAGCTTTTCGAATCAACCCGCAAGTTCATTTCGTCACGCAACACTTCGCCCTAAGGTTGAACAACATGGCCTCTTGCTTTCTTCTTTTTGTTTTAGGGCAAGAAGGGCAACTCTCAGGTCCCTCAGGCTTAAACCTCTCAGTAAAAGACGTGTGATAGGAGTGCAGCAAAGACTGTGGCAGCAAGGTCCTTTTTATGTCGATTTTTTTAGCCAGGTGATTCAGCGTGACCAGCATCCTCCTCCTCACTAAGCTGTTTCCTGTGATTACCAAAAATGAAATGACTAGGTATAGTTCACCTCTGGGTTTGTCTCAGCCTCTGTCTATGTCTATTTTGTTTGTCTGTCTATGTTTTGCTTGTGTGTTTGTCTGTCTTTCTGTCTTTGTTTCAGTCTCAGTCTCTGTCTGTGTCCATTTGTCTCTGTCACACACACACACACACACACACAACACACACACACACACACACACACACACACACCGCCCCACACACACACACACACACACACACACACACACACGCACACACACACACACACACACACACACACACACACACACACACACACACACACTTGCAATTTGATGGCATCAGGTCGAGCCTGGCTTCGAGCCACCACCAGAACGCTTCGTTGATAGGGATTTCCCCCCTGAAGTTAACATTAGTGCTTACTCATTTGCCTGAAAGTCTTTCCAAAAATGCTTTAGACTGAAACTCCGTGTGTGAACACCTACAGAACATCTTGAGTACATGTTAAAATACGTTCTGCTTTTAAGAAACAGCAGGCCACTTGTGTGCCATTAACAGCAGATGGCAGAAACAAACAAATAATCAGCAACAAAAACCACACCAAAAAACTATAACTAACCCCCCAAAATCCGTATTAACACTGTTGTCATGTTAAGACATAATCCCCAAAGTCCAATTGTGGCTACTGTAGTCTAATATTGGGTGAAAACTGTCACAAAAGTGAAAAAGGACCTTTTTGTAAACCTGGAGGTTTTAGTTGAGGAACAAAAGAAAATCAATGAATGATTTCTACCAAACAAATGTACTTGTTTTTCAGTTGATAGAAGTGGAGGACTAGTATGTTGCCTGCATTAGGTGTTTCAACACACTGTTTGCATTGTCTTTGAAGACTGTTTCCACCTACAGTTTTGTGTTTTCACTACACAATCTGTAGTAAAAAACATTTCTCATAAACTATACCATCATCGGCCTCTTTTTTTCATTGGCTCCTACTGATATTCTGCACCAATCATTTCGTGTGTGTGTGTGTGTGTGTGTGTGTGTGTGTGTGTGTGTGTGTGTGTGTGTGTGTGTGTGTGTGTGTGTTTTGTGTGTGTGTGTGTGTGTGTGTGTGTGTGTGTTACCTATTCGTGTTTTTCATCTACCTGTGTCTGCCTGTTTATTTTTTGTCTGTCTGTCTCTCTTCACATGCAGTCTCCCTGTTGCTCTCTCTCTCTCTCTCTCTCTCTCTCTCTCTCTCTCTCTCTCTCTCTCTCTCTCTCTCTCCTCTCTCTCTCTCTCTCTCTCTCTCTCTCTCTTCTTAAGTACCTATTGCCTGAACAACTTCTAATTCTAATATTATTTATTCAGTGTATTATCCATTTGCTCTGGAAGGCCAAGTTCGATACTGTCATCCCTTTCAAGTTCTTCGTCATTACCTTGGAAAACGGTTTTGAAATTGTTATACCACTCATCTGTACTAATACTATTTATTACTTTTTTTTGTTTCCACGGCCCATTTTCCTAAGCTCATTCCAGAAGTGTGACCCATTATTGATTTCCTTTGCTAGTGCTTCAGTCTTTTACTTACTAAATGTGTGTCTTTTGGTTTTCAGCTCATGTCTGTATTGTTTTCTTGCTGTAACATATATTTGCCTATCTACTTCTTTTCGATTTGCTCTAAAATGTTGAATTTTTTTCTACATTCTTTTTTTTTGCATTTTTACATTTCCTATCAAACCACTCTGATCTTTCACTTCTATGAATACCACATTTTTGAGCATGCATTTGCTAGACTCTTTTATACATTCTACAAATTATATCTAAAGCTCTGTCTACGTCATCATCTAAGTTATTTACGGCCATTTTCAATCTGTTTTGAACATCCCTGCCCTCCCAAAAAGGGTAAGCTAGTGGGATAGACAACATTTTAGCTGAAATGTTACAGACTTGTGGCAGTAATATTGTAGTGTTTCTAACAAAATTATTAATGCTATTTTTGAACGAGGTATTTACCCACAGGAATGGTCAAAAGCCATAACTATACCACTGCATAAAATAGGAAACATACATGACGTAGAGAACTATAGGGGAATATCTCTCAAGTATTATATCTAAATGCTATACTTCAATATTTAATACACGACTATACACTTGGTTAGAGAGCAACAACTTTATTTCAGAATGTCAAGTAGGGTTTCGAAGAAAATATTCAACAACTGATCAAATATTTACATTATATGCAGTTATCCAGAGCTACATAAACAAAACAGGAAGAAAACTTTATGTTGCTTTTAGTAGATTTCCTAAAAGCTTTTGATTCTGTTCAACATAACATACTCATGCAGTACATTCAAAATCAAGGTGTACATGGTAAATTTTTGCTGCACTACAAGCTATGTACAGGTCATTAAAATCATGCATTTGAGCAAATTTTGAATTAACTGAAATGTTTGATTGTCCTAATAGGGTAAAACAAGGCTGTGTTCTTAGTCATACATTGTTTTCTATATCTATAAACCCTTAGCAGATCAAATCGAAGAAAAGGGTATACACGGGGTGCAATTATTCCCAGATAATTATGGAATTATTTATCTTGTTATTTGCAGATGACGTAGCATTAATATCAACAACACCAAGTGGTTTTAGAATCAGTTAAATGTTTTAAAAACTTGTTGTCATAAGATAAAGTTAACTGTAAACATAGATAAAACAAAAATTATCGTATTTAGAAAAGGTTTTTTTTGGTAAACATAAAAAATGGTTTTATGATGGTAAGAGCTTAGAGGTAGTAAACCGTTATTGTTATTTAGGATTCAAGTTCACAACTATGATTAGTGCGAAAAACGGTACAAGGTATCTAGTAACAAAAGGGAAAAAGGCAGTAGTTCAGCTTAACAGAGTTTTTCGGAAATATACAGAGATGACTGCAAATACTTTTTTCAAAATTTTTTATATAAGAATACAACCAATTTTGCTATATACTGCTGAAGTATGGGGAACAAACCAGTTAGAACATATAGAAAAAGTTCACATGATGGCATGCAAAAGATTTTTAGGGGTGCCAATCAAAACAGCAAACAAAATGATATATGGAGATTTGTGTAGCTATCTACTCTATGTAAATTCATACACTGCCTCTATAAGATATGGGTTTAAGTTATTAGAAATGAATAGCGAACGGTTACCACACAAGGTGTATGAATTGCTGTTGCCTCTAGATAACTCAGGAAAACAGTGCTGGGTTTAAAAAAAAAAAAAAGAGAAATCCTATGCTTTATGGATTTAACATTGTTTGGTTACAACAGGGTGTTGTGGATGTCAAAAGGTTCCTAAGCATAATTAAACGGAGACTCGAGGATTTGTTTATTCAAGAATGGTCAGGAACTATAAGAGATCGTGATAGATATAAATCATATAGATAATTTAAGACTATTTTCGAAAAAGGAAGTTATGTACTAGATGTTGAAAATTATTGTCTACATGTTGCCACTACGCAGTTAAGGTTTAATGTACTCCCACTTAATAACAATGTACATCGCTATAGTGAATCTGTTCATGAAAAATTCTGTCCATTTTGTAAGAACCAGATCAAAAATGAAAACCATTTTGTGTTTATTTGTGCCACGTATGAAGATTTATGGATAAAATTTCTAAAAGAATCAAAAGAACTTTCTCTGCATTTGTTACTCAGAGCCGCTGATCCTGACCACAGATATAATTTATCTAAATTTGTGTTTCATGCAAGCAATAGGCGGAAAATTATCTATATCGCGTATTATCAAGAATGTGTGCTACAACATGACTGTTTTTCCTTATCTCCCCCTCTTATACTAATGTCTCTGATTTTGATCATTACATTAAAAAGTGAAATGTAAACTGTGGTTAGACAACTGTCCTGAAGATTTGAACTGTGGTAGGTGAGATGTACATAAGCTTAAGATAACCAGTGATTGTAGAATACAGATAGGTGCTGTTATGTCAGATTTTTTTTCCTATTTTCTTTTCTATATTGTATTGTGGCCCAAGGCCAATGTGCAATTAAATCATTTCAGTGTTCAGTGTTCTCTCTTCCTTCTTTTTATCCCTGTCCCTTTCTCTGTATTTATCTCTCTTTAATCTTTCAGCTAGTTTACTCAAATGCTATTTCCCTATCTTTGCACACACACACGCACGCACGCACGCACGTGCGCCACACACACACACACACACACACACACACACACACACACACACACACACACACACACACACACACACACATACACCGCATAGGAAGTACCACACACAGTAGACAAGTAGGCCCCGTGTGCAAACGCACGCAGAACATCTTGCGCACACGTTAAATTCTGTTCCGCTTTTCGTAAGAGTAGGCCATTGTGTGCCGGTGGGAACAGATGACAATATTTACAAAACTGCATACACACGGGGACGGATGAAGAAAAAAGCACATGATTGCTTATTCTGTTATCCTCGATATAAAAGAATAAATAAAGAATAAATGAATAAAATAGATAAATAAAAGTAGTAATGGTGACTTAAGGTTAATCTACCAGGATTTCAAATTCATTACTTTCAGACTAGAATAAAAAAAAAAAGTATATATATAGCCCAGTTATTGAATGCCAAACACGTTGCCCCCTCCCCTCCACCCCCACCATTTTTTAAGCATCCCTGCCAGCACTGTCACTGAGACAAACCCTCCTCTTGGTGGCGAGAAGATTGCTTCCCTTTTGCGTCAGCATCACAGAATGACGTCCCTTTCCGTTTCAGCTGAGAATAGAAAATGGCCAATAGAGTGGAATGGTGCAATGGAGATGGATTTTCTCTTTTTAGAATTCTGTCAATCACAATAGAACCAGCGCCATGAGAGTAATTCTATTTACAAAGCAATGACTGAGTATCTTGATTGAATTGTATAGATCTTGGTGGTGATGATTGGTAAACCTTTTGTTTGTTGAATGTTGTCATGGCAACTGGTGTGCATGATTAGGTGGAGAGTACGGAATAATTGCATGCATGCATGCATGCATGCATGCGTGCGTACGCACGTGTTGTGTGTGTGTGTGTGTGTGTGTGTGTGTGTGTGTGTGTGTGTGTGTGTGTGTGTGTGTGTGTGTCCTTAAGTGTTTAAGTGTGTGTGTACGTACGTGTGTTTGTGTGTGTGTATGTGTGTGTGTGTGTTTGTTTGTTGGCTAAGGGCTTTTATGGTGTATTGAATATTTTAAAGTAATATGATTTGAATGAAGCAATCTGTATAATGTGACTGGTATACCACATTTTTAGACAGAACCTGTATTATGATTCATGCACGATATTGTCTTCATATTATAGATTTCATGCTTTTTGTTTATGTGCACGATCTTGTTTTCATATTATAGATTTCATGCTTTTTGTTTATTTGTTTATTTTCTTTCCTCTGTTTATCGGCTAGATCCCCGAAGTTCCCCAAAAAGAGAGCAATCGCTTAAGTGACCGTATCACTCACCAGTTAGGTAGCTGCATGCCGGCTTTGAGGATGATACGTAAACACAACACCAGTGTGCATAACAATTGTGCTTTTGTAAATGTTGTAGCTCTTTCCTACCGCTGCAAATGGCCTATTCTCCTAAATGGCGGAACGAGATGGGTTTTTATGAGCGCAAGACTTACTTCGTGCATTTGGTTTTGAGTCTCACCTTAAAACTTTGGAGAAATCAGAGTCAATAGTGATGGCAACTCCAGAAAAAGAACCCCCCTCAAATAGACAACTTGGTGGTGGCTCGAACCTGTGCTGTCAGATCATGAATGCAGTGTTCTAACCACTTAACTGTCCTGCTGGTGCTCATGACGTGTTTGAATACCTCTATGGTGTGCAGATCAAGTACATCATTTTCAATGGTGAGAGGATTCTTTGCTCTGTGTAACATCACTGCTCTAAAGCCTTATCTCTCACGGTTTATTGATCTTTTTTTTTATAAGGGTTGATAAATTAATCAGTTCACAGCATAAGTCCATGAGCGGAACTCAATGACAGTTGATAACGGGGTTAATTGGACGGTTGATTGGCCTGTTTCCCTCACTACACGCGCTTCCATCTGGCTTTGCTTTCCTTGGTCTCTTGTCACTTTGTCACTTGTCTCTTTTGTCACTTGGTCTCTTTTGTCACTTGGTCTTTTGTCATTGTCTCTTTTGTCACTTGTCTTTTGTCACTTGGTCTCTTTTGTCACTTGGTCTCTTTTGTCACTTGTCTCTTTTGTCACTTGGTCTATTTTGTCACTTGTTCTTTTGTCACTTGGTCTTTTTGTCACTTGGTCTATGTTGTCATTTGTCTCTTTTGTCACTTGGTCTCTTTGTCACTTGGTCTCTGTTGTCACTTGGTCTCTTTTGTCACTTGGTCTATGTTGTCATTTGTCTCTTTTGTCACTTGGTCTCTTTTGTCACTTGGTCTTTGTCACTTGGTCTCTTTTGTCACTTGGTCTTCTTTGTCACTTGGTCTATTTGTCACTTGGTCCTCTTTTGTCACTTGTCGTCTAATTTATATACTTTTCTTTTGGTCATTGGTCCTTTGTCACTTGGTCTATGTTGTCTTTGTCTCTTTTGTCACTTGGTTTATGTGTCACTTGTCTATGTTGCACTGTCTTTTGTCATTGTCTTTGTCACTGTTATGTGTCCTTGTCTCTTGTACTTGGTCCTTTTGTACTGTCATGTTGCACTTGTCTTTGTCACTGTTATGTTCATGTCTCTTTTGCACTGTCATTCACTGGTCTTTGTCATGGTCCTTGTCCTTGCCTTTTGACTGTCTTTGTCATTGTGATATATGAACTGACATGCTTTCTTGTAATCTTCATGTAACAGAATTTCATATTTCTCTTCACGGTGTGTGGGCCCTTCTCTCGTCTTGTCTCTTCTCTGTCGTTTGTCTGTCCTATTCACAACCACACACACACACACACACCACCACTCTCTGCCTTTGTTCAAATTGAATTTACCTCATTAATTTTATTGAATTGGCTATAACGTTTCGACTAGTAAATAAATAAAGAAATAAGGAAGAACTAGAATTTGGTCTTTATGGTTTGATTTACATAGTTTGAAGCCATGAACAGAGACGGGTAATTGAATGCTCTGGTGTCCCTTTTTTCATTATTCAAGCAAACCTTCAACGCAGAGCTAGAGAAACAACCTCCGAGATGTGAGATACATTGCTTCCTTTTTTGCCTGGCATTTGTCAGTAGCGTCCCTTTATGCTCCGTTGAAAACAGCCTTAGACTGGTAAAATTAGTATGGTGTTTCAAAGATTGAGTTGCCATCTAGAGTTAAGTGTGTTTTGTTTTTGTTTAACAAGAGTCACTGCTCTCTCTCTCTCTCTCCTCTCTCTCCTCTCTCTCTCTCTCTCTCTCTCTCTCTCTCTCTCTCTCTCTCTCTCTCTCTCTCTCTCTCTCTCTCTCTTACTCTGTCTCAATGGATCGGTCTTAAGTCAAACTCGTTGCCCAGTACTCCACTCTACCTCAAATGTCCTTCAGATAAAAACGTAAACCGAGGCCCTGTGTGCGAACGCATGCAGAACATCTTGCACACACGTTAATTCCTGTTCCGCTTTTCGTAAGAGTAGGCCATCGTGTGCCGTGGAAAGGATGCAACATTTACAAAACTGCATAACACAACACGTGGACCATGATTGAAAAAAAGCACCTCATCTTGCTATCTCGTTCTCCTCGATTCTAACTCAACAATTTTTTTTCTCTCTCTCTCTCTCTCATCTCTACTCTTCTCTCTCTCTCATCGTGACTCATGTCACCTCTCTCTTGGTCTTTGTCTTTATCCCTCTGTCTGTCGTTGTTTATTTCTTAGTGACTCCTTTCCTTCCTCTCTTTCCTTTACTCATAAACTCATCGTGTCTCCCTTATAACAATATCATTATAGTAACACGAAGTAGACTGAGATAAGTATAGTGATGATTTGATTCTTTGTTGACTAAAGTTTCATGTCAAAGGGCAGAACAGACTGCCGTGCACCGTCCTCTTTTTTTCTCAAACTGCCCGGCAACGCTGAAACACAGACTTTCTCGCCTCTTTGGCTGCCAAAAATTACTTCTCTTTTGTGTCTCAACACTAGACAATGACCTCCCTTTCTGCTGCTACTCCTGCTGAGAGTACAAGAGTCCAATGGAATGAAGTTGTGCGGTGGAAATTGTCCCACCCCTCCACCTCTTGCTCTTTCCCCTCCATCCTTCACCCCTATTCCCTGCCACTAGAATTTTGTCAATTGCTTGGATACTACTACCATGGAGTAGCGTACTTACGAAATGGCCTCGCTGCTGTGTATAATAGTAGAGGCCATGATATAGATGATTGGCTACTTTTTCTGATGAGAAATGTTGCCATGGTTTCTGAATATATATATATATATATATATATATATATATATAAAGAAGAAAAGAGAATAGAGAATAATGATAATGAGTATATAGATGAGAATAAATTGTGTGTGTGTGTGTGTGTGTGTGTGTGTGTGTGTGTGTGTGTGTGCCGCTAACGTGCGACAGTGAACAGGGAAAGGGGTGCAAAGCTGGAGAGGAGTGCCTGGATTGTGTTTCTTAGATCTTGAACAGTGTGTTTTTCTTAATTAAACAATCAGCTGTAAATATAGAGTGTTACCTTGAAGCTGCCTAAAAACAGTTTTTAAATTGCAGCTACGTTGTGAATCTTTATACATTCTCCTTCTTTATTTTCTCCGTTTCCCTTTTTGGGTGTTTGTTGCTTGTTTTCTTTTCCTTGGCATGCTTTATCATTCTTTCGCTTACAGATCGTGTATAAGCATTAACAAAGCTGCCAGGCTTCATTTGTTTCATTGTGTCCCTCTTGCTGTGTGCTTTCTTCTCTCACATAGAGAGGCAATCTTGGGGCTGATGAACTGGTCTGTACGACGATGGACATGACTGAAGACGGTAATTAGGTGCCACATGGGTCACTTGACTGAAGCTTATTGCCTTGGGTTTTCATGTTGTTGTTGCTTCTATTTTACGTCTGTTCACTCAAAGTGATTTTATGTGTATGTGTGTATGCGTCTTGCAAAACCTTCAGTGGTGCCCCTACGAATTGTGGGACAACGGGGCAAGTTAGGGTGAATATGTGTATATACTTACATGCTTGGCTGCACTGAAGATTTCTAATACTCTTTCGGTGTCATTAGTTAACAAAAGGACGATTTATTACCTTGTGTCTTTTCTGATATATCTCTCTGTCCTTCAATGTTTCTGTCCATATCCTTCTGTCTTTCCGTCGATCTGTACGTCTCTCTTATCATTCTTTCTTGTTGTTGTTGTTGTTGTTGCTGTTGTTGTTGTTGTTGTTGTTGTTGTTGTTGTTCTTCTTCTTCTTCTTCT
This sequence comes from Stramonita haemastoma, assembly GCA_030674155.1. Taxonomy (NCBI): domain Eukaryota; kingdom Metazoa; phylum Mollusca; class Gastropoda; order Neogastropoda; family Muricidae; genus Stramonita; species Stramonita haemastoma. Next base: position 42,999,610 of record CM060331.1, read on the forward strand.
TCTTCTTCTTCTTCTTCTTCTTCTTCTTCTTCTTCTTCTTCTACTTCTTCTTCTTCTTCTTCTTTTTACAATGCAGTCACATGCTCACTATCTCTCTGTCTGTGTCTCTCTCTGTGTGGCTCTATCTCTGTCTGTGTGTTTGTGTGTCAGTGTATCTGTCTGTGTGTTTGCATGTTTTGTTAAATTTATTTTTTTACTTTTAAATTTTATTCTTTTATATCGAGGATAATGGGATGAGCACTCTTGTGCTTTTTAAATTTTTTTTTTTTTTACATCTAGTCCCCGTGTGTATGCAGTTTTGTAAGTGTCATCTGTTCCCACCGGCACACGATGGCCTACTCTTACGAAAAGCGGTACAGGATTTAACGTGTGCGCAAGATGTTCTACGTGCGTTCGCACACATGGCCTAGTCCCACCTGAAGAACTTTTGGGGAGAGTGGAGTCAGCACTGATGTTAACTCCAGGAGAAAAATCTCCTTGGCCGGAATCGAACCTGGGTCGTCAAATTGCCAGCGCAATGTTCTGACCACTAGGCTATCCGTCCCCCTCCAGCGTGTCTGGTTGTGTGTGTGTTTGTCTCTGTCTCGTGTTGTCTGTCTGTCTGTGTGTCTGTCTGTTGTTCTGTCTGTCTGTCTGTCTGTCTGTCTGTCTCTCTCTCTCCTTCTTCTTCTCTCCTCTCTCTCTCTCTCTCTCTCTCTCTCTCTCTCTCTCTCTCTCTCTCTCTCTCTCTCTCTCTCTCTCTCTCTCTCTCTCTCTCTCTCTCTCTCTCTCTCTCCGATAGGGCGTACATTTTCTGTGAGCAGCAGTAAAACTAGTAATCCATTCTAAAAATGCCAGTTACTGGACTCCCAGCGGCTGTGGAGAGGACCTTAGGCGCCATGCTGATTGACAATGCAGTCTCCAGCTGGAAAGTGGCAGGAGAAGGGGACAGCGTGGTTTTTGTCTTGCGACTGAAACCAGTGGAAACAACAGTGTCAACCAACATGGCGGATCCAACAGTGAAACCCAGCACACATGTACAGTACTACAGGAAGAAATCGTTATCTCAACGATGCCGTGACCAGGAGCGCTCTAGAAAGCATAAACAGAAGCAGGCAAGTGTTGTGTGTGAAAGTGACTGTGTCTTCAGTGCCTCGAGTCTGCCTGACAGTGGTGTAGAACAGGGGGATGCAGCATGTGTAGATGCACATGGAGTAGACCTACCAACAGCACACACACAGGACACCAACACAACAACATCAGTTAAGTTGCCATCATCTGTTGATTTAGAACCTCCCTGTATGTCTGATTGTAGTGACTGTGCTGATATGTGTGTTTTGCAGCCTGAGGTGAACGATGATAATATTGTTTGTGCATTCGACACAGGAAATGTCAAACAGTACGTGGCTACTCTAACTGATAGATCCGTGCAGAAAAGGCTAAGAATCAGACAAAGAAATACATACTTTAGAAAATCAGTCCTACATCATTCACACGGTGAAGATATTGTGACATGTGAGTCAGACAACAATGTGATCCAGTAGGCATGCCAACCAGACACTGAGCCAGTATGTGTGTACTGGTTTGTCAAACAGCAAGAGAAAAACATGTTAAAAGAGGAACGTGTCAAACTCGCCAGTTTGCGGAATGGGAAGCGAATCCAGAACACACTTACACACGGAGACCCCTATCGCATGCTTCAAGGGACTTAGCAACACTTAGAGAACTACTACAATGCTTTCTTGGCTAGCCTAGACCTAAGGGTGTGTGACAAAGACTGGATGAAAGAAAGGCTCGGAATGCCGTAACATATCTGGACAGTAAAGAGTGTCATGCCTCAATGTACATTACAAATCAGTGCTGTGGTTTCCATGGCATGGAGTGGCGTGGTGTGTCGCTTAAAGCAATTATAGTATTTGGCAACCCCCTTTATGTATGGGCCAATAGCCTTTTTTCATGACTAAACCTTTCGAGTTCGAGTTCGAGTTCGAGTTTGAGTTTGAGTTCGTCTCTCTCTCTCTCTCTCTCTCTCTCTCTCTCTCTCTCTCTCTCTCTCTCTCTCTCTCTCTCTCTCTCTCTCTCTCTCTCTCTCTCCTCTCTCTCTCTCTCTCTCGGGGGGGGGGGGGGGGGACCGATAGCCTAGTGGTCAGAACATTGCGCTGGCAATTTGACGACCCGGGTTCGAGTCCCATCAAGGAGATTTTTCTCCTGGAGCTAACATCAGTGCAGACTCCAATCTCCCCAAAAGTCCTTCGGATGAGACTTTAAACCGAGGCCCTGTGTGCGAACGCACGCAGAACAACTTGCGCACACGTTAAATCCTGTTCCGCTTTTCGTAAGAGTACATCGTGTGCGTGGGAACAGATGACATTTACAAAACTGCATACACAAGGGGACTGGATGAAAAAAGCACAAGAGTGCTTATTCCATTATCCTCGATATAAAAGAATCAATCAATCAATCAATCAATCAATCAATCAATCAATCAATCAATCAATCAATCTCTCTCTCTCTCTCTCTCTCTCTCTCTCTCTCTCTCTCTCTCTCTCTCTCTCTCTCTCTCTCTCTCTCTCTCTCTCTCTCTCTCTCTCATCTCGGCTCTTATCTCTCTCTTGGATAGACTAATACTAATGGTTTGTGACCTTGAATATTCTGATATGAGATTTTGCTGGCCTGTAATTGTGAGTGTATGATTGGATAGTTGGTATTTAAAATAACTAAGTATAAGCTTGCATTCTTTGCCTACTATATATAATGTTATCTAATTCTTATGATTGTTTGCCAGTGGGTTTTGTTGGTGGTGGGTTTTTTGGGTATTTTTTTTGTTTGTTTTTTTGTTTTTTTTATGAGGACCTGGTGTAAAGAAGCCTCTGGCTTATCCATATTTCCTCAATAAAACATTCGAGTTCGAGTTCGAGTTCGAGTTCGAGTTCTCTCTCTCTCTCTCTCTCTCTCTCTCTCTCTCTCTCCTCTCTCTCTCTCTCTCTCTCTCTCTCTCTCTCTCTCTCTCTCTCTCTCTCTCTCTCTCTCTCTCTCTCTCTCTCTCTCTCTCTCTCCCCTAGTTCCGGGGCTTTTTGATGAGCTTCATTCTGTGCTGCTCAGAAACTTTTACTTTATTAATTTCTGCCCCTGTTTATGGCTCTGCACCTACTCTGTATACTCCAATTCTCTGACAGTGCAGATGACTTTCTGAAAAGCAGCATAAGCAAATGCCAATCTATATGACGTTGATATGGACATCAGGAGTTTTAGATTCGCGTAGTTTCCAGCCGAAGAGAAATCCCAGGAGTGAAATGCCTTGCACGTTCTTCCTGCCCAGCGGCAGAAACACAGAGGCTATCCTACTTCCTGGCTGCAAGAAGATTACTCCCCTTTGTGCGTCAGCATCAGACACTGACCTCCCTTTCCGCACACAGAAATCAGCAGAAAGAAAGAAATGGTGCATCTGAGACTGTGATTTTTTCTGGCTAAGCTTTTGCTAATGACAAGAAGCTCAGACCACGAGAGAAGCCCAAAGTACATTATAAAGTAGTGACTTCGCATGCAGTGTATTCTAATGTAGAAAATTCAGCATTCATGGTTGGCTCCATTTTCATCAATGGATGTTGTCAAGGTTATCACAGTGTGAGGACTATACAGAAGAAGACAGTATAGATCAGGGGGTCGGCTTGAAAAAGCTAGAGCATGAAATATAGACTTTGGAAAAAAAGCCAGGTGTATGAAAATTTTACTGGCAAATATGAAAATAGCTGCGGTCTAGATTTTCTAGAAAAGATCTCGTCATACCATCCTACATTTGTCGTATGTGTGTTCTATCGGTAATTAGGGTGGTACATTCCATTTATAAGCAGTTCGATATTAGAGTGATTAAAATTTATGTAAATTGTCTTTCTGTGTACTCTTTTCATTTATAGCTTTGTAGAATTGTACACACACACACACACACACACACACACACCACGCACGCACGACACGCACCACACACCACACACACACACACAAGTTCTTCGGATGAGACTTTAAACCGAGGCCCCGTGTGCGAACGCACGCAGAACATCTTGCGCACACGTTAAATCCTGTACCGCTTTTCGTGAGAGTAGGCCATCGTGTGCCGGTGGGAACAGATGACATTTACAAAACTGCATACACAAGGGGACTGGATGTAAAAAAAGCACAAGAGTGCTTATTCCATTATCCTCGATATAAAAGAATAAATCAATAAATCAAACACTCACACTCACAGACACACACACATTGCCCATTATCCTCGATATAAAAGAGTATTAAAAAAAAAAAAAAATAAAACAGCCCCCCCCCCCAACACGTCTCCTCTCTCTCTTCTCTCTCTCTCTCTCTCTCTCTCTCTCTCTCTCTCTCTCTCTCTCTCTCTCTCTCTCTCTCTCTCTCTCTCTCTCTATATATATATATATATATATATATATCGGGGAGTTGGAGTCCCCAGGGCTCGGGGCTGTATATGGCAAAGTTCTGGTGGCTTCTGCGACGGTACTGGAACCATTCGTATCGGTCATTACCTTTCCAATGGATCATTCCAGTGGCGTGGAGAGGGGGGGTCTGCTGCATGGGTAACAGCTGGCCTTCCATACCTACTTACACGGACTTTGCGCTCTAAATACTAGTAGTCTTCCGAGACTGCTCGGTGCCTACTATATATGGTGACGGGATAGCTCAGTGGTCAGCTAAGATTAAGCATCGTTGAGCGTGGTTACCAACCGGATGGGTGAACATTTGCGCGCCTTGGCTTCAGTACAGTGCCCCATCGACCCCAGCTGTAATGGACAGCTGACCTCTTTAGGGTCAGGGAAGGTAAAGCAGGGAGGGAGATGAAATTGGCACCGCCCTCAATATGCTGGCCCCTAGAGAAGTTGAGGTCTCTGATGCCTTGCTCCCCTCCACATAGGTGTGTGAGTGAGTGTCGCTTCAATGAGTCTGTTTGCACTTTACCCTGCTTTTCCACTAGGAGCCATTTTAGGCAGGTGGGGTCAGGCTGTCGTTTTTGCTATTTTGATATTCCTCCTCCACCAACACCTACACCAACCCCCATCATACCCCTCCCCCTAGACGTCCACCTCCCCCCATACACTTACATTCTACATAATCCTGCTCCTTCCATACACCTACCCCCATCACAGTCCTTTCTCCCAGGACCTACCCTTTCCCCTTCTCCTCCCTACACTTAACCCCATCATACTCCTCCCCTTAAACGTTCACCTTCCTCCCTACACCTACTCCTATCATGTTCCTCCCCCAAAACCTCCTCTTCCTTCCCTACACCTACACACATCATACTCCCCTAAACAGTCTCCTTCCCTACACCTACACACATCATACTCCCCCTAAACATCCTCCCTATACCTACGCCCATCATACTTCCTCTACGCCTACCCCACCATATTTCTCACATTAATCTGTCCTCTTTCCCTACTACTACCCCATCATACACCTCCCCCTAAACCTCCTCCTTCCCTACTCCTACCCTCATAAAACTCCTTCCTCTCAACATACCCCCATCACACACCTCCCCTTAAACCTCCACCTCCTTCCCTATACCTGCTCCCATTGTTCTCCCCCTATACCTCCTCCTTCCCTACACATAATCTCCTCAGGTTTCCCCCTGCCCTCATTATATTCCCCCCGACACCTACCCCCATCATACTCCCCACTAAACCTCCTCCTCCTTCCCTACACCCACCATACTCACCCAAACCTCCCTATCTACACTTACTCCCATCATATTTCTCCTTTTAACTTCTTCCTTCCCAACACCTACTCCCATCATACTACTTCCCCCAAACTTCCTCCTCCTACCATATTCCACACATACCCACACCCAACCCTATCATATTCCCCCAACACCTACACCTGTTACTCCTACACCTAGTCCCATCATACCCCCCTAAACCTCCTCCCCTTTTCCTACCACACCATACTCCTCCCCCTAAACTTCCACCTCCCCCCCCACCGTACTCCTCCCTAAACCCCCTTTTTTCTACCCCTACCCCACTCCTCCCCCCAGCCTCCTTCCCTACACATATCCACATCTTACTCCTCTCCTTAAACCTCCTGCTCATTTCCTACACATACCCTCACCATCTTCCCCCTAAACCTCCTTCCCTACACTCCCAATCTCCACTCTCCCTACACCTACAACCACCATAGTCCCCCCTGAACCTCCTCCCACCCTACACCCAACCCCATCATAATCCTCCCCTAAGCCTTCTCCTTCCCCAGACCTACCCACACCGTATTTTTCCTCATTCCATACACCTACCCTCATCATACTCCTCGTTCTCCCTGCACCTACCCCTACCATACTCCACCCCCTAAACTTCCTCCCTCCTTACACCTACCCCCATCATACTCCATCCCCTTTACCTCCTCCTCCCCTTCTCAGTCTTCTCCACCCTCCCTCC
>CM060331.1:43011022-43016022 GCA_030674155.1 Stramonita haemastoma
TCTCTTTGGTAACACAAAACAGTATTTTGTCACCTCACCTCATAGCTTTGCATTAGGTTTAGAACAGACACGTACTGAGATGGCAAAATATACAGATGTTTCTTGTACCATTAGTTTGAGGTTATTCAATTAACTAAAAACGAAGTAGACCCCCTCCTAAAAAATAAACCCTCCTCTGAAGTCCGCCACAGCCGAGCGGTTAGGCTCGTTCTACTTCTATCCTATGGGTCCATCAAGTCATTGGTTTCAATTTGTCGGCGTTGGTAAATTAAGGATGGGGATTTTTTTACAATCTGTCAGGTCAACTTCAAGTGTAATCCTGTCTGTACCTGATTCTCTTCGTCTAAGTACACATGCAAAAGATCAAATATGCACATTAATGATCCCGTAATTCATGCCAGAGTTTGGAAGCTATAGAAACATGAACATATCCAGCATACATCCCCGAAGTCAGAATGCAATAACCATCATGGTGGGAGCAAAAGTGGTCGCATACGCAAAATGTCACCATTGGTGAGCCTTGGATCTCTAAGCCGAAGATGGGGAAAAAAACACTCCTCTACACTCAAAATTCAAAAGAAAACAAGAAAAACAACAACAACAACGACAACAGCAACAGCAGCAACATGAACAACAACGACAACAACAGCCAGCTTAGGATATTTCTATTCCGTGTGATTGAGCCACGAGGTGTTCAGAGCCGAAACGGAAAGGGACGTCACCATTTAATGCCGATGCAAAAGGAAAGCAATTTTCTCGCAGCTGAGTTTGTTTGGTATTGAAACTCGCTGAGGTGTGCAGCTAAACAAAAAGGGAAGAAAAAACTTGAAGTACGAACAAAGAAACAAACAAAGAAGCAAACAAGCGAACAAACAGAGGAACGTGCATTGCATTGAGTTGTTAGGCTCAGTTTGTGGACCGAGACTGAGTCAATTTAGCCTGATGCAGCTAATTCTTGATCTCACAGACCCTCTTTTGTTATAATCATTTTTTGTTTGTTTGCTGCGTTTGATATTAGAATCGATAGCACAGAGAGAGACAGAGACAGAGACAGAGAGACAGAGACAGAGAGAGAGAGACAGATAGACAGAGAGACAGAGACAGAGACAGAGAGACAGAGACAGAGACAGACAGACAGAGAGACAGAGACAGACAGACAGACAGAGACAGACAGAAGAGAAGACAGACAGCAGACAGACAGACAGACAGACAGAGGGGGGATTCCAATGGTTCAAATAATTCAAATGATTTAATTGCATAGCTAAATCATATCCATTGCAATGAGGAAACAGAAGATTGATGGCATATACGATCCTCAGACAAGGATTTCCTATCTTGGAATGCATTAACCATTTAGTCAAAGAGGATATTATCAGAAAAGAAATATTTCCAACAGATTTCGTAAAAGATTTCGTAGGAGAGAGAGAGAGAGAAGAGAGAGAGAGAGAGAGAGAGAGAGAGAGAGAGAGAGAGAGAGAGAGAGAGAGAGAGAGAGAGAGAGAGAGATTTGATTTTTTTGCTTTGCTTTGTTTGTATTTGATTTGATTTGATTTGATTTGATTTGATTTGATTTGATTTGATTTGATTTGATTTGATTTGATTTTGATTTTTATTTATTCTTTTATATCGAGGATAATGGAATAAGCACTCTTGTGCTTTTTTTACATCCAGTACCCGTGTGTATGCAGTTTTGTAAATGTCATCTGTTCCCACCGGCACACGATGGCCTACTCTTACGAAAAGCGGAACAGGATTAACGTGTGCGCAAGATGTTCTGCGTGCGTTCGCACACGGGGCCTCGGTTTAAAGTCTCATCCGAAGGACTTTTGGGGAGAGTGTAGTCAGCACTGATGTTAACTTCAGGAGAAAAATCCCCTCGACCGGACTCGAACCCGGGTCGTCAAATTGCCAGCGCAATGTTCTGACCACTAGGCTAGGCGAGAGACAGAGACAGAGACAGAGAGAGAGAAGAGACAGAGAGAGAGAGAGAGAGAAGAGCAGAAGAAGAGAGACAGACAGACAGACAGACAGACAGACAGACAGACAGACAGCCAGACAGACAACAGTCAGACAGACAGATCAGACAGACAGACAGACAGACAGACAGACAGACAGAGAGGCTGGAAGTATAATTTTTTGTTGGTGGTGGTGTTGGTAGTGGTGATGATGGTGGTGGTTAGGGTGATGGTAGTGGTGGTGGTGGAGGTAGCGGTGGTGGTGTGTGTGTGCGTGTGAGCGTACGTGTGTGCGTGTGTGTATGCGTTTGTGTGTGTATGCGTTGTGTGGGGTGTGTGTGCGTGCGTGTGTGTGTATGTGTGTGTATGTGTGTGTGCATGCGCACGCACATGTGTGTGTGGGTGTGTGTTACTGGTTCTGATAGGTTTGGTTTTGCTTTATTTTGTTTTGTTATCGTTGCTTGTGTGTTGGCTGGTTCCTCAGTCTTCACAAACAAGCTAATGGCGGGGAAGAGGGAATCACAAGCGTGGTACATCCAGTGAACAGCAGACTCGGATGAAAGAGGCCTGGCTTCATCCTGCAGGCTCTTGTCTCCTCAACAACTGCTTGTACCAAAGTAACGATCTACAATCGTCTTGTGGAGGTGGTCAAATTGAAATGAATCAGCTAAGCACCTAGGTAGGAAAGAAGACAGGGCCTCAGTATTCAGAGTTCTAAAACTTAGGGTTGTGGGCTCGATTCTCGGCGGTATTTAGCAGAATCAAGGTTTGTTGTTTCGATGACTCAGTTGACAATCTCATAATTTTATGTATACTATGGCATTGTCAAATTTCATGTACTTTGTTTTCAAGTAAAATTTAAAAAGGAAATACTTGCAGAATGTAAGCCCGCATCTGTCTCTATACCCTATCCCTTTGGTGTTACTTTATGCAGGTGAACGTTAAATATTATATGAATTATGTTTCATGGGTTTCAAACAGCTTAGTATAACTCTCTCTGTCTCTGTCTCCTATCTCTCTCCTTTCTCTGTCTCCTCTTCTCTCTCGCTCTCTCCTCTCTCTCTGTCCTCTCTCTCTCTCTCTCTTCTCTCTCTTCTCTCTGTCTTCTCGTCTCTGTCTGTCTGTTCTTCGTCTGTCTGTCTGTCTGTCTGTCTTCTGTCTGTCTCTTCGTGTTCAGTGTTCTCTCTCTGTCTCTGTCTCTCTCTGTCTGTCTCTCTGTCTGTCTCTGTCTGTCTGTCTGTCTGTCTGTCTGTCTGTCTGTCTGTCTGTCTGTCTGTCTGTCGTCTGTCTGTCTGTCTCTCTCTTCTCTCTCTCTCTCTCTCTCTCTCTCTCTCTCTCCTCTCTCTCTCTCTCTCTCTCTCTCCTCTCTCTCTCTCTCTCTCTCTCTCAATTCATTTAGACTCTGTTTACTCATGCATCAAGTCAGCCTGAGGTTGTGCGCAGCCTCACTCTATATTTGTGTAAAGCCTTTAGAATAAGAGATACTTTATTATCGTAAGTCATATTTTTGTTACTGTTATTGTTGCTATACAATTCTGCTGTTTTCATTGCTGTTGTCTTTTATTCCACCAAAACACTAAGCAGTTTGGCAACCCCCTTCATGTATGGGCCAATGCCCTTTTTGTGAATAAACTTTTCGAGTTCAGTTCGAGTTCGAGTTCGAGTCATCTCTTCTCTCTCTCTCTCTCTCTCTCCTCTCTCTCTCATCTCTCTCTCTCTCTATCTCTCTCTCTCTCCTCTCTCTCTCTCTCTCTTCCCTCTCTCTCTCCCCTTATAATGTTCAAGTTTCTCTCTCTCTCTCTTCTCTCCCCCTCTCTCTCTCTCTCTCTCTCTCTCTCTCTCTCTCTCTCTCTCTCTCCTCTCTCTCTCTCTCCATGCGTGCATGTGTGTGTGTGTGTGTGTGTGTGTGTGTGTGTGTGTGTGTGTGTGTGTGTGTGTGTGTGTGTGTGTGTGTGTGTGTGTTTTCCTGTTATTGGTTTGAAATTATATACAACGCTATTTGGAAAGGAAGTGAGATTGGTATTCATGAGGCAGTTTACTCTAAACATGCTCTCATTAAGCCTATTCATTACTATAATAATTATACTGTGTGTGAAATCTACCCATGCTTACATTTTGCATTGCCATGGTACTGTGAAATTTATTCATGCTTTCATTTTACATGGTTATAGAATGTGTGAAATTTATCCATACTTTCCTCTTTCATTGCTATAGTAGGTTGAAAGTATCATGTTATTTTTCATTGCTACGTAAGTAAAATTATCCATGCTTTCATTTTTCATTGCTACAGTATATGTGAAAATTATCCATGCTTTCATTGTTCATGACTATAGTAGATGTGAAATTTATCCATGCTTTCATTTTTCATCGATATAGCAGGTGTGAAATTCATCTATGCTTCCATTTTTCATTGCTACAATATATTTGTGAAATGTATCCCTGCTTTCATTCTCATTGCTATAGTGTGAGTGAAATTTATCCCTGCTTTCATTCTCATTGCTATAGTGGGTGTGAAATTTATCCATACTTCCAGTGTTCACTGCTATAATGGGTATGAAATGTATCAATGCTTTCATTTTTCATTGCTGAAGTATGTGTGAAATGTATCAATGCTTTTATTTGTCATTGCTATAGTATTGTGAAATTTACCCATGCTATCATTCCCATTGCTATAGTGTGTGTGGAATTTATCCATCCTTTCATTTTACATTGCTATAGTAGGTGTGAAATGAATCATGCTTTCATTTTTCATTGCTATATTATATATGACATTTATCCATGATTTTTTTTTTTCATTGCTATCGTAGGTGAGAAATCTTTACATGATTTAATTTTTCATTGCAGTGGTCTGTGTGAACTATGATATTGCTGTCATTTTTCATTGCTATGATATGTAGGAGGGTGTTTCCATGCTCTGATTTTTCATTGTATAGTAGGTGTGAAATTTATCCATGCTTTCATTTTTTTTATTGCCATTGTAAGTGATAAATTTATCAATGCTTTCATTTTGCATTACACTCACACCCCTGCCCCCCCTCACTTGGT
>CM060331.1:43018522-43021022 GCA_030674155.1 Stramonita haemastoma
CTTATTTTGTCTTTACCTCAGCTTTCATTAATACTTTAACCTGTTTCAAATAGATCTGTCTTTCTATTGCTCTGAATCTATCTCTGCTGTCTGTCTGTCTGTCTGTCCCACCCTCCCACTTTATCTTTACCTCTCTCTCTGTCTTCTGTTTTCTGTCTGTCTGTCTGTCTGTCTGTCTGTCTGTCTGTCTGTCTGTCTGTCTGTCTGTCTGTCTGTCTCTCTCTCTCTCTCTCTCTCTCTCTCTCTTCTCTCTCTCTCTCTCTCCTCTCTTTCTTTCTTTCTCTCTGTCTCTGCTCTATCTACCATACTACTCTTTCTCAGAGAGAGAGGAGAGAGAGAGAGAGAGAGAGAGAGAGAGAGAGAGAGAGACAGACCAGACAGACACAGACAGACAGACAGACAGACAGACAGACAGACAGACAGTACAGAGAGGAAATTAATGAACAATTTTTTTACCAGGGTAATGAGATAATTAAAATAAACAAGCCATTTACCTAACAACAACAACAAATACCCAAAAGCAAAGAGACTCCCCCCCCCTATTTCCCTTATTGAGGACAACACAGAACAAAGAAAAGTTCTTTAAAAAAATGAATGTTTGTATCATAAGAAAATATCACAAAATGCATACATCTGCACGCACACACTCACTCAATCTCGTATTAAAACATACTGGTTACTGCATGCTGCATATGCACGACAAATGGATGCACTGTATGGATAATTATACAATAAAAACTACTTTAAAATGTGAAATACGCAAGTTTAAGATCAATACGCCTCAACTAACAAAACACTCGTATGTCTCGTAAGTCTTTAGCTTAGCATTATAGTAGCAATAAAGACAGGAAATACAAACTATTGACTAGGTTAACTCATTTTTCAATGAATGCATAAGATGACATTTATAAGCACGTTTAAAAGACAAAATAGTGCTGGCATTTTTTATGCATTCTGGCAACGTGTTCCATAGAACTCCTCCTGAGTAGGAAAGGCTAGTTTTGTACATGTCAATCCTTGGTTTCCGAATCAGTATATTGTTCGTGTATTTTGACTGATTAAGGGGAAATCTTGCAGTCACAGTAGTTGGAGCAAGTTCGTTCATTATTCGATACAGAGAGAGAAGAGAGGAGAGAGAGAGAGAGAGAGAGAGAGAGAGAGAGGAGAGAGAGAGGAGAGAGAGAGAGAGAGAGAGAGAGAGAGAGAGAGAGAGAGAGAGAGGAAAAGAGAAAGAGAGAGAGACAGAGACAGAGAGAGTATGTGTGTAATTATGTGTGCGTGTGCGTGCGCGCATGTATATATGTGTGTGTACGTGTGTATGTGTGTTTTTGTACGTGTGTACATGTTTCTGTATGTTCATGTGTCTGTGTGTCTGTATTCTCATGGGAGAAAGGAGAAGAATCACTGCTTTAATACCAGAAATGTAGGGCAAAGGGGGTGTATGGGAAATGGTCTAGATTGACTTGGTCCCCAAGAGATGTAATTAAAGTCTGCGATTACAGGCAGGAATTATCGGGCTCTTGGACCTATTTTCCGTCCCTATAACTGCACAAGGGGAGACAGAGAGAGAGAGGAGAGAGAGAGAGAGAGAGAGGAGAAGAGAGAGAGAGAGAGAGAGAGAGAGAGAGAGAGAGAGAGAGAGAGAGGGAGGAGAGAGACAGAGAAGAGAAAGAGAGAGAGAGAGGAAGAGAGAGGAGAGGAGAGACAGAGACGAGAGACAAGACAGACAGACAGACAGACAGACAGAAGACAGAGCAGAGAGAGAGACAGAGAGAGAGAAGGGGAAGAGAGGAGAGACAGATAAAGAGAGAGAGAGAGAACAGAGACAGTGAGAGACAGAGAAGAGAACACACACAAAGACACAGAGACGAGAGAGAGAGAGAGAGAGAGAGAGAGAGAGAGACAGACAGACAGACAGACAGACAGACAGACAGACAGACAGACAGACAGACAGACAGACAGCAGACAGGCAGACAGACAGGCAGACAGACAGACAGACAGACAGACAGACAGAGACAGATACAGAGAGATAGAAATTCCAACATAAAGATAGACAGAGAGACAAATAGAAATGCAGATAGAAATACAGAAATATAAACAGTGGATAGACAGACAGAGACATAAAGACATACCCTCTTTGTTTGGAAACTGTCTTTTTTCTAAATATCCACATGAAAAAACACATATTAGATTTTGTAAACTTATTTTGGGTCTACATTCTAAATCAATGAATCTACCAACGCTTGCAAACTTAGGAAAATATCCAGTGAGGATTCATGTTGCACATCGAGTGATTGGTTACTGGACTTATATCTTACATGTACATCATAATACTTCCACAAAAAGAGTGTACAATGCTATGCTGAACCAAGAGGACACTGCTAAAGCTCATTGGATACTGTGTTTTTGTTTTTTTAAAAGCTTTCTTCATAACTTAGGGCTAGGACACGTTTGGAACAATCAGTCAACACTTAGTAAAAACAGGCTGAAATTTGTATTT
>CM060331.1:43026022-43053522 GCA_030674155.1 Stramonita haemastoma
GCCTTTTTGAAATCTATGAAATTGTGGTACAAGTCTTTTTGGTGTTGGGGATGCTTCTCTATCAGAATTCTCAGATAAAAAATTTGTTCCATTGCGCTGCGTTTTGGTCTAAAGCCCGCTTGATCTTCTGCCAGGAGTTTTTCCGCTTGGTTTTTCAGTCTGTTGAGGACTACCTGCAGCATGATCTTGCTAGGATGGCTTATGAGACTGATGGTTCTGTAGTTCTGGCATTGCTTGAGGTTTCCTTCCTTTGGCAGGGGTATTACAAGAGACTGTATCCATTCTTTTGGCCATTCTTTGGTGTCGTGAATCTTCTGACAAAGTTCTGTGAATAGCCTTGCTGTTTCATTCCCTCCATTTTTTATGAGTTCAGCTGGGATGTTATTGATTCCAGGGGACTTCTCCTAATTTAATTGTTTAATAGCTGTGTCTACTTTACACCTTAGTATTGGTGGGTCTTTATCTTGGTGTTCAGGGGGTTTGTCAGAAACTATGTTGGTATCTAGGCATAGTGGGTAGTTATACAATCCCTCACAGTATTCTGTCCAGCGTTGGAGGATGGCATTGTTTTCCATTAAAAGATTTCCTTCTTTGTCTTCAATAACAGAGGCTTTAGGCTGTGTGGTTTTAGTTAGTGTTTTCAGAGTGTCGTATGCGGTTTTGCTGTTTCCCTTGGCCATTCCAGCTTCGATGCTGTTGCATTGTTCTTCTATCCATGCTTCTTTGGCTTCTCTCATCTTTTTCCTCACTTCTCTGTGGCTATCCATGTACTTGTTGTTGGCTTTTTGACTTGAGAACTTCTCTCATCTTTTTCCTCACTTCTCTGTGGCTATCCATGTACTTGTTGTTGGCTTTTTGACTTGAGAACTATTTGTTTCTTAAGCTCTCTTCTTTTGTCGCAGAGGTTAAGAACCTCATTTGTCACCCAGGGTTATTTCTTTGTTCTGCTTCTTCCTAATGTTTCTTCTGCTGCTGTCGTTAGCACTTCTTTGATGTTGTTGGCTAGTGTGTCCACATCATTGTCGATGGCTGTGAGTGCGGCGAACTTTCCTCCAATGTTGGCTTGGCAGATCTCAACCACTGTTGGGTCTTTGAGTTTTTCCAGATCAAATCTTATGCGATGGCTTTTTGGCTGTTGTTTTGCTTTCAGTTTCAGCCTGATGGTGGTAAGTACAAGGTTGTGGTCACTGCCAATGTCAGTTCCTGGGAATGTTCTTGTGTTTGCCTTGTTTATGCTGGATTTGAATCTTTGGGGTGGCAGAATGTAGTCAATTTGATTGTGAATCTGACCATTTGGTGAGTGCCAGGTTGATGTTCTAGATGGCTTGTGAGGGTGGATTGTGTTAGCCAGAGTTAGTTTGTGCTTCTTTGCAAATTCCAGCAGCCACTGTCCTCTGTCATTTGTTTCTCCTAGTCCAAAGCATCCTGTGGTTCCTGTCCAGGTGTCATAGGCATCAGATCCCACCTTAGCATTCCAGTTGCCTTCCACAATAAGAAGGTCTTTTTTGGGTGTTTTGGAGATGACGTTTTCAAGTTCTTCATAGAATTCGTCTATCTGGTCATCATTGTAGTCAGATGTTGGAGCATACTCTTAGATGATGCTGAGATTCTAGGGTTTTGCAGAAACTGTGATTGAGATGAGTCTGCTGGATACTGGTGTGCAGCTGATGATGCTTGACACAATCTCTTTCTTGACAATGAAGCCTACTCCATGTTGATGTAGTTTCTCTTCTCCACTGTACCATATCATGGCCATCTTGAATGGTTGTTTCTCCAAAGCCAATCCATCTGGCTTCCGCAAGCCCTAGGATGTCCTAGATATAAATGGGACATCCTAGGACATCTTCTGACCATGACTTTACAAACTTATCCTTTAAAGCCTTAATGACATTACCGCATAAGCTATCTTTGTTTACAAAAGCCTGTGTTTCCCACACGCAGTCAAACCCTGTTTCTATTAAAATTTCATGATTTTTTCATCCATTCTGAGCAATACACACTATTTGTACATAAATCATGCAATACATAATATAATTTTGAAGAGGATTTGTCAGAATTGTCAATAATAATATTAGACCAAAATCTTATAAACCTTGCACCAATCAGAACAGACAGGGGGTATATTCGAGTTTCACCATATATCAGATTAGTCATTGTGCTCTTTTTAAGTCTGAAGAGGTGTTTCAAAAACTGAAGTTGCAATTTTTCCAAAATAGCAGTATTTTCATAACCCCAAATTTCAAAGCCATATAACAATACTGGAACAACCATTGTTTGATAAAGATCAAGGACAACATCAACAGGAATATTCTAATTTCTGCTCATCTGCATCAAAGGAGTGCAGGAGTGAGAGGGGAGTTGCGCAAAGCAAAGAAAGCTAGATGTCTTGCCCAGGAAAAGTGGTTGCAAACAAAATTAGAAATCTTAAAACAAATCTACAATACCACAAAGCTTCACTTCTATTGTCCACCAAGCCAAGTCTTTGTATTTCAGCTCAAAGATCTCTGCTTGTGATTCTAGCAGACAACTGTTTGATATTTGTGGCCAATTGTGTGGAAAAACCAAAAGCACTCCCCTCCCCACCACCCACCCAGTCAATATGCTACCACAGATTTTCTCCGACTTTTTGTGGCAAAAGTAGCTGACATTAGACGTGAGCTTGACCATCTCTCTACAACCCTCTCAGCTCAAGACCCTCAGCCCTCTCCAGTATCAGATATTACTCCATTGTCTTCCTTTTGCTTAGTTACCGCAGATGAAGTCTGTAAGATTATCCTTAAATCCAACCCCACTACCTGCACACTTGACCCCATTCCAACACCCCTTCTGACTGAATGCTTAATTGATATTTTACCTGTTATTACATGGATAATGAATCAGAGTCTATCCACAGGTGTTGTCCCTTTTAGTTTCAAATATGCAGTTGTAAAACCTCTGCTCATAAAGTCATCTCTTGACCCAAACATCCTCAAGAATTACAGACCTGCTTCCAACTGGCCCTTCCTGTCAAAAATCCTTGAAAAACTTGTACTGGATCAGCTCTTTGAACATTTGTCTCACATTCTCTTCTACCTCCAAACCAGTCAGCATACAGGCCCTCACACAGCACTGAAACAGCTCTTCTGAAAGTTGCAAATGATACCTTACTTGCTCTAGATGATGGAAATATCTCTGTCCTCACTCTTTTGGATCTATCAGCTGCATTTGATACAATTGATCACATCATTCTCTACCAATCTCTCCAACAACACTTTGGTGTCTGTGGAATAGCATTGAAGTGGTTTCAGAACTATCTATCTGATCGAACGCAAACCGTTATCGTAGATGAGTTCAAGTCCTCACCAGCAAACCTCTCGTTTGGCATACCACAAGGATCAGTCTTGGGACCCATTCTTTTCATCATGTACACCAAGCCACTGAACACCCTCATTAGCAGTCACTCTATCCAAAATCAGTCTTTTGTGAATGATTCCCAACTTTACTCTAAATGCCGTCCTGATAATGTCGACAATGCTATTGAAATAATGCAAAATTGTGTATCTGATGTCAAATCCTGGATGACTAGACAAATTGAAATTAAATGATGATAAAACAGAAGCCCTGCTGATTCACTCCACTCATTCTTCTCTATCAGTTGATCTACCATCTACCATCCATGTTGGAAAATGAGATATTTCTTTCTCACCATCAGCGTGCAATCTAGGATTCATCATGACAAATACCATGTCAATTGAGAAACGTTTCACAGACTTGCTGCTCAGCTTATGCTGCGCTTTGTCAGATCAGTAACATCAGAATGTATATCAATGTCGATACAGCCAAGAAACTCATCCTTGCCCTTGTTCTATCTAGGCTTGACTATGAAACCTCCCTGCTTGCAGGCTGTCCCAAGTTTATAATAGATAAACTACAAAAGGTACAAAACTCAGCTGCACAATTGGTACTCAAAACAAAGAAGTGTAATCACACACACACACACACACACACACACACACACACACACACACACACACACACACACACACACACACACACACACACACACACACACTCTCTCTCTCTCTCTCTCTCTCTCTCTCTCTCTCTCTCTCTCTCTCTCTCTCTCTCTCTCTCTCTCTCTCTCTCTCTCTCTGTGTCGAGTTTTTGAATTATAATGTCAATGGTTTGCTTGACAAATTGGAAAATAATGATTTCATTGACTTTCTTTTGTTACACGACTTTATCTGTTTAACTGAGTCTTTCAGTGCTACTGATTTTTCTTCAGCGTTGTTTCATGATTATGTCATTTTTACATATTTAAAGGCTAGGAAGTTGTCACACCATGGAAGATATTCAGGTGGAATTATTGTTATGGTTAGACAAAAGTTTGTAACATACATTGAGCGTGTTGCATAACAAAATGAACATGCTGTTATTATTAAAGTTCACAAAGTCATTTTTTCAACTGACCACCACATCATATTTATCTGTACATATATCCCACCTCATGATTCCGTTCACTGGAAACATCAGCATAATGGATTTGGTTTGGAAGTTTTAGAACAAACTATATTGGATTTGCAGGAGCTTTATGGCAGTGTCCATATCCTACTTACAGGTGATCTTAATGCAAGAACAGCCAATTCTAACTGTTCTGTTGATGTTGATGATTATGCCTTTCACAGTCTTGATATTTCTAAATCTGTTCATGAATATTCTAGATAATCAGATGATCTTCACACTAATACTTTTGGTAACCAATTACTGGAGATCTGCAACATGTTTGATTGCATCATTTTAAATGGTTTGTGTGAATATGATTTTGATGGTGGTTATACGTATATTGCATGTTCTGGGGCTAGTACTGTAGACTGTTTTATTGTTTCTTGTGAACTACTTGCTTTGATTGATATTACTGCAGTCGATATAAAGAGTGTACCGGAGTTAGATCATCTGCCTGTTGTCATAAAAATACAACAGAAAAATAACATAACTAGTGATTGTAATGGCATCAGTGACACAGACAAAAGCATATCTATTGTAGATAACCTTGTATGGGATGATGCAAAAAATGACAATTTCATTGATGCATTAAGAAGCAACAACAGCAACAATAGAATGGAAGATGCTCTGAATCTGTTGCACTCTGATGTAGATGGAGCTTTGTCAATATTAAATTGTGGAATGTTTAACTGAAGCCAGCAAGTGTATGTATGTTAGATATCATAAGGGTCAGAGAAAGACATCTATATGGTTTGATAGAGATTGTGTCGAGGCAAAAAAGGTAGTCAGACATACTCTAAGGCATTTTAGAAGGACCAGACAGGAAGAAGATAGAATTAACTATGCACAAGCAAGGAACATGTACGAAAAGCTACTTAAGATGAAAAGGCAAGAATTTAGAAGACTAAAGGCAGAAAAATTAGTTAACAATATTACTGATTCTCCAAATGTTTGGAGCCAGTTAAAAAGTATGGGGTGTGGTAATAAAACCAATGTCCAGAACACTATAGACACAGCTGATTGGGTAAATCATTTAAGTTTGTTTTTCAAAGCAATAGAAGTACTAGCTATAACCACTGTCATAATGATATAGACTTATTGGAGCAGGTAGACCATGAACTTAACCAGAACATTTCAAAAGAAGAGCCAAAAAGAGCGGTAGATAAACTAAAATGTGGCAAGGCAAGTGGAATGGATGGCATAACTGCTGAAATGTTGAAAATGGAGGCCAAGAGGTACACTGTTTTCTCATAAAATTATTCAATACTATTTTTGATAAAGGTATTTATCCACAAGCCTGGGCTCAAGCTATCATTGTTCCCATTTTGATGAAGGGAGATCCAAATAACGTTGACAACTATAGGGGAATTTCATTGTTGAGTATCCTGTCAAAGAGTTTCACATCAATATTAAACTGTAGGTTGTATTCTTGGCTAGAAGATAATCAAATGATTTCCGAAAATCAGGCAGGCTTCAGGAAAAATACTCTACGGTTGACCAGATCTTTAATCTGAATGGAACTGTCCAGAAGTACGTGAGCAAGAAAGATCGAAAGTTATATGTTGCATTTATAGACTTCAAAAAAGCATTTGATTCTGTCAGACATGATTTACTTATAAAGTGCAGTAAACATCAAGGAGTAAAGGGAAAAATTCTTGCAGCAATGTCAGCTATGTATGAAACACTCTCTTCATGTGTACGTGCAAACTGTGAATTGTCTGAATTTTTTTAATGCCCAATTGACATGAGACAAGGATGTGTGTTAAGCCCTACTCTGTCTTTTTTATTTATCAACCATTTATCTGAGACCATGGGTAAAAGAGGTAAACATGGAATACAGCTGGTACCAGACATTATGGAAATCTTTATTTTGCTTTTTGCAGATGACGTGGCTCTCATTTCAACAACTCCTGGGTGGATAGCTTAGTGGTCAGAACATTGCGCTCGAAATTTGACGACCCAGGTTCGAGTCCGGTTGAGGAGATTTTTCTCCCGGAGTTAACATCAGTGCTGACTCCACTCAAAAGTCCTTCGGATGAGACTTTAAACCAAAGCCCCGTGTGCGAATGCACGCAGAACATCTTGCGCACAAGTGAAATCCTGTTCCGCTTTTCGTAAGAGAAGGCCATCGTGTGCCAGTGGGTACAGATGACATTTACAAAAATGCATACACACGTGGACTGGATGTAAAAAGCCACAAGAGTGCTTATTCCATTATCATTGATATAAAAGAATAAAAGAATCAATCAATATTACAAAACCAACTGAATGTATGGAAATCTTGTTGTGATGATTTGAAATTAAATGTTAATTCTAATAAGAGCAAAGTAATGGTTTTTAGAAAAGAGGTTTTCTGGAGAAAAAAGAACAGTGGTTTTAAGACAATTTCAAGTTAGAAGTGGTAAAAAAATAGTGCTATTTGGGGGTTAATTTTACGACAAAACTTAGTGCTAAGCTGGGTACAGATCACTTTGTGACCAAGGGAAAGAAAGCTGTAGTAGAATTAAATTGGGTTTTTCATAGATACAAAGAAATTAACGCTTAAGTATTTTTAAAGATATTTTATATTCAACTACAGCTAGTTTTACTTTACTCATCAGAGATATGGGGGTTACATAAATTAGAGCATATAGAGAAAGTACACATGCTTGCATGCAAAAGATTTTTGGTGTACCACTGAAAACTCCAAACAAAATGATATATGGTGAGCTCGGAAGATACCCACTATACATTAACTCACATACCAATGCTCTTAGATATTGGTTTAAGTTATTACAAATGAATCGTAACAGACTACCATATAATGCTTATCAAATGTTGCTTGACATGGATATAGCTGGAAAGAACTGTTGGGTTTCTAAGATGAGACACATTCTATTTGATAGAGGATTCAGTTTTGTGTGGCTTCAACAGGGAGTTGGTGATGTTAAATCATTAGTGCGCCTGTTTAAGCAAAGTCTAATTGATATGTTTATTCAGGAATGGTACAGTACAATTAGAGATCAAGACAGATACGACAGGTATAGGAGCTTCAAAACAATATTTGCTAAAGAAGAATATATTTTACAGTTAGATACATGCATACATACATTAGATACATGTGAAATCGATGAAGAAGAGAAAATCAGCAGGAACAGACATCTTGGCAGAACTGGTCCAAGCAGGGGGGGGGGGGACCATGATAAACACCCTACTGATAATCTGCAACAAAATCTGGCAGACAGGAGACTGGCCTACACCATGGACACAATCACTGATCATCACCCTTCCCAAGAAAGCCAACCTACAACAATGCCAGAACTATCGCACAATCAGCTTGATATGTCATCCAAGCAAAGTCATGCTGAAGATCCTACTGAATGGACTGTAGCCACAAGCAGAGGTGATCATTGCTGAAGAACAGGCAGGCTTCAGGGCAGGACGGAGTACAACAGAGCAGATTTTTAATCTAAGAATACTATGCGAGAAGTACCGTCAGCATCAGCAAGACCTTTACCATGTATTTGTGGATTTCAAAAAGGCCTTTGACAGGGTATGGCATGCAGCTCTGTGGGCTACCATGAGGCTGTACAACATCAATGCCAACATGATCAGAGTAATGGAGGAGCTCTACAACAAGGTCACTAGTGCAGTCTATTTCAATGGTGGCATAGGGAATTGGTTCAGGACAACGGTCGGCGTCAGACAAGGCTGCTTGCTCTCACCTACTCTCTTTAACATCTTCCTGGAGAGAATCATGACTGGAAGATCATGAAGGAACAGTCGGCATTGGAGGCAGAACAATTACCAACTTGCGTTTTGCTGATGACATCGATGGACTGGCAGGGAAAGAAGAAGAGTTAGTTAGGTCAGTGGAACGCCTCAACAAGACTTCAACAGCCTATGGCATGGAGACCAGTGCGCAGAAGACCAAGCTGATGACCAACAACATCAACGGCATCAACACCAACATCAGGGTCGGTGGTCAGAATTTGGAAACGGTACAAAGCTTCGAGTATCTGGGAGCAATTGTAACAGACAAGGGATCCAAGCCTGAAATACTTGCAAGGATTGCACAGACAGTTACAGCACTGACAAAATTAAAGACCATTTGGAAGAACAGGAACATCTCGCTCAGCTCAAAGATCAGGCTGATGCGCACTCTGGTCATCTCAATATTCCTGTATGCTTGTGAGTCATGGACCCTCACAGCAGATCTGGAGAGGAGAATACAGGCCACAGAGATGAGATGCTTTCGCAGACTCCTTGGCATCTCTTACAAAGACTACATTAATAACGAGGAAGTGAGAATCAGAATCGGAAAAACCATCGGGCCCTTTGAAGATCTCCTGACCACAGTAAAAAAACGCAAACGGAAGTGGTATGGGCACATCGCAAGATCAACAGGGCTTGCCAAGACGATTCTGCAAGGAACTGTGCAAGGCGGGAGAAGGAGAGGCAGGCAGAGAAAGAGATGGGAGGACAACATCCGAGAGTGGACGGGCCTCAGGCTGAGTGACACCCTGAGAAAGGTCAAGGACAGAGGGAAATGGAGAGAGCTGGTTGTGTGGTCTTCCGTGGCGTGCCTACGGTCTAAACAGACTATGGGATAGAAGAAGAAGAAGAAGAAGAAGAAGAAGAAGAAGAAGAAGAAGAAGAAGAAGAAGATGCATACTGCTTTAGAGTAGCTGTGTCACAGGTGAGATGTAATGTTCTGCAACTGAACAACAATGTACATCGATATAGTGAACAAAATCAAAAGAAAGAATGTCCGTTTTGTAAATCTAAAGTTGAAGATGAAAAGCATTTCCTATATGAGTGTTTTATGCACAAAGATTTAATAATTAAAGTTTTAAGTGATTGTGTTGATAGGCTTTTACACGATCTGCTTAAAACCGAAAACAGAGAAAAAAATTACTGTCTGTCTAGGTATATCTTTCATGCAATCAATAAGAGGAAAAACTTGTTGTATTAGAATGTTACGTCACAAACGAAGACAAAGGTTATCATTTTGATGTGATTTTGATTAGCTATATATATATATATATATATATATATATATATATATATATATATATATATATATATATATATATATATATATATATATATATATATATATGTATATATATATATATATATATGACTTTTTAGACATAAGGAAGGTACGCTTGTGAATTTTGTTTGATTCACGTGTCTTATTATGTATTTGTGTATTGTCTTCATTATTCTTTGCACATGAACTGAGCTTGATATTATGTATTTTCTTTGGATTTTTGCCCACGCTGTGGTGTTGTCAATTTCTCTTACGCCAACCATGTATTATGGCCCAAGGCCGAAGTACATTAAATTTCAGAGTTTTCTCTCTCTCTCTCTCTCTCTCCTCTCTCTCTCTCTCTCCTTCTCTCTCTCTCTCTCTCTCTCTCTCTCTCTCTCTCTCTCTCTCTCTCTCTCTCGTTGTAAAAAAGTATGTTTGCTTATGCCATTACTCTCTTTGAATAAAATTCATTCAATTCAATTCAATTCTCTCTCAGTCCTTCGGATGAGACTTTAAACCGAGGCCCTGTGTGCGAACGCACGCAGAACATCTTGCGCACACGTTAAATCCTGTTCCGCTTATCGTAAGAGTAGGCAATCGTGTGCCGGTGGGAACAGATGACATTTACAAAACTGCATACACGCGGGGACTGGTTGAAAAAAGCACAAGAGTGCTTAGCCCATTATCCTCGATATGAAAGAATAAATATATCAATCAATCAATCAATCAAATCTCTCTCTCTCTCTCTCTCTCTCTCTCTCTCTCTCTCTCTCTCTCTCTCTCTCTCTCTCTCTCTCTCTCTCTCTCTCTCTCTCTCTCTCTCTCCTCTCTCACTCACTCACACATACAGACACACCCATATAAACACATGACAGAAGCTGGAATTTCTAGCAGAAACTTCATGATGCAACAAGGAAGAATAGTACAAACAGATGCCAGACACATATTTGGCTTGATGTAGCTGATGGACTAGATCTACCAGAATGTGGCAGTAGAATAAAACGTGATGCTCTGCCTGTGCTTCTTCTAAGTCTGAAATACTTCCTTCCAGGGAAATGCCTGCAACTAACACAATGTCTCAGACATCCAGTTTCATCGAAGTCTGAATGCAGCTGCCTCAGTGGTCGCCAGAAACGATCTGATAGCAAAATATCACAGTTAATGAATCCCGGAACTTTAACCGAGGAATAAATAATATAAAGAGACATTCAGCAAGAAATATGGAGAGGGAGGGAGGGAGGGAGGGAGGGAGGGAGGGAGAGAGAGAGAGAGAGAGAGAGAGAGAGAGAGAGAGAGAGAGAGAGAGAGAGAGAGAGGAGAGAGAGAGAGAGAGAGAGAGAGAGAGAGAGATTTGATTTGATTTGATTTGATTTGATTTGATTTATTCTTTTATATCGAGGATAATGGAATACGCACTCCTGTACTTTTTTACATCGAGTCCCCGTGTGTATGCATTTTGTAAATGTCATATGTTCCCACCGCACACGATGGCCTACTCTTACGAAAAGCGGAACAGGATTTAACGTGTGCGCAAGATGTTCTGCGTGCGTTCGCACACGGGGCCTCGGTTTAAAGTCTCATCCGAAGGACTTTTGGGGAGAGTGGAGTCAGCACTGGTGTTAACTCCAGGAGAAAAATCTCCTCGACCATTCCGAACCCGGGTTTTCAAATTGCCAGCGCAATGTTCTGACCACTAGGCTATCCTAGAGAGTGAGAGACAGACAGAGAGACAGAGACAGAGACAGACACTTGGAAAGAGAGAGACAGACACACAGGAATGCCGATAAACACACACACACACACAGACAGTCAGAGAGAGGTCTATGATTTTGTTTTAATGACTTTTTGAAATCGACATTATTTTTCTGTGTCATTTTTTCCGTGGTGCATTGAACTGCCCCGCTGCTCATAAATTACATTATTCTTTTCTCTTTCTTTTCCCTCTTTGGTTTTGATTTTGAATTGATTTCAAACACTTTTTGCCCGAGACACTTTTCTTTTTTATCATTTCTTTGTTTCCTGGAGTTTTTCCTTCTTTTTCTTTTCTTTTTATATGAGGGGTGGGGGTGAGCTATATGAGGGATGATGTCTCTCATGCTTTGGTCTGCACTTTCATTTTCTGTACCCTTTTGTTTTATTTCACTGTCTGCTTGCATTTTGGTCTGTCACTTTGCCTTTTTGTTTTTTTATTTATCTGTCAGTGTGTCTGTCATTGTGTCTTCTGTCTCTGTGTCTGTCGCTGTCTTACTATCTCCGTCTGTGTCTGCCTGTCTCTTTGTCTGTCTGTCTTTCGCTTTGTCTCTGTCTCTGTCTATTTGTCTTTCTGTCTACCCTCTCTTTCCGTCTGTCTGTCTGTCTGTCTGTCTATCTATCTAACTATCTATCTGTCTGTCTGTCTGTCTGTCTGTCTGTCTGTCTGTTTCTTCTTCTCTCTCTCTCTCTCTCTCCTCTCTCTCTCTCTCTCTCTCTCTCTCTCTCTCTCTCTCTCCTCTCTCTCTCTCTCTCTCTCTCTCTCCTCTCTCTCTCGTGTTATATAATTAAACCAAGACTGCTGATGTCTTATAGCTAGAAGTAACTTAGAGGGCATCCTTTGGGGTTATTAATACCCTTCATCATTAAATCCCCCTTTCTTGTTATTCTATTATCCTTGCTATAAAAGAATAAATAAATAAATAATAAAGAAATAAACATACACAAACACACCTTCACACACATACACACACACACCTTCCACACATACACACACACACACACACACACACCACACACACACACACACACACACACACACACACACACACACACACACACACACACACACACACGTTCCGCTTTTCGGAAGGGTAGACCCTTTGTGCTGTTGGGAACGTGTGTCAAATTTACAAAACTGCATACGGATGGGGACTTCATGTAAAGAAGCACATCAGGGATTATTCCCTTATCCTCGAAGTAAAAGAATACATAAAAGAATTAATAAAGAATAAAAGAACACAACACACAACACACACTCACACACACACACACTCACACACACACACACACACACACACACACACACACCAAACACACACACCACACACACACACACAAAACACACACACACACAACAACACACACACACACACACACACCAGTACGAATTTTCCACGCAAGAAAGAATACACTTGATACATTGCAAGAGTTGGGACTGCATGTGTTGTTAAAAGTGTGGATTATTAGAAAGGCTTTTTCCATACTTCATGTCAACAGATAAGTGTATCAGTCTGTATATTCACTTCATAAAGTAAACCGCAAGTTCTCAAAAGAAAACCAAAGTTATAAATAAAGAGAAACAAAAATCTGTAGTTTTCCTCATACCTACATTTTTCTTCTTTTTCCTTGTTTTTTCGAGGGCGGCTGGGGTGTCTCTATGTTTACATTTATGTTTACATCACTTTAAGTCACGGCGGATTTATCTGTGTGAATTTCGGGCTGCTCTCCCCGGGGAGTAGCAAGCTGCCACAAGAGAAGTGCCATCTATTTTTTTTCGTTTCCTGCAGAAACTCTCTTGCCGTGGATTCTTTTACGTGCGGTATAAAAATTGTATAGCACACAGGACCTGGTTTATATTCTTATCCGAAAGACAAGGATACAGACCACCTCTCACGGTCAAAAGGATGGGTGAAAAGTCTTTGGGGGGGAGTGAACCACTTCCGACCCGGACTTTTCGCTTTCTAGGCAGGCACGTTACCTCTAGACCACCGATCCACAGCTGAGTGTCTTGTTTAGCGTGCCGTGCAGGCAGGAAACTCCGCTGCCAGTGCCTCTCCACACAGAACTAGCTAGCAGAGAGTCAGTCCCTTGGTTATGTGCTTGCTATGGCGATTGACTATTTACTTACTGTTGCATATCAACTTGTCCGCTTCTCTGATGATTAAACACACTGCCTACATTGTGCCCTGTGCGCAAAGGTGTGTGTGGGCGGGGGTAGGGGGAAGGGGTTGGGGGTATGTGAGGATGTGTGCGTGCGTGTAAGATTGTGTTTATGTGCATGTGTGCGTGCGTGTGTGTGTGTGTGTTTGTGTGTATGTATGTGTGTATGTGTGTTTGTGTGTGTGTTAGTGTGTGTGTTTGTTCACACGTGTATGTGTGTGCGTGTGTGCGTGTGTGCGTGTGTGTGTGTGCGTGTGTGTGTGTGTGTGTTTTGTGTGTGTGTGTGTGTGTGTGTGTGTGTGTTGTGTGTGTGCGTGTGTGTGTTTGTGTATGCGTATGCGTCTGTAAATGCGTATGTGCTCTCTCTCTGTTTCTCTCTCTCTCTCTCTGTCTCTCTCTCTGTCTCTCTCAGTGTGGCTATATGGACAGAATATGCGCCGAAGGCCCCATAATTCCCGGCTATGATAGCAGACTTTAATTACATCTCTTGGGAAGTGGATCCATCCAAAAGGCTTTCTCTCCTCCTCCCCCTTATACCCTCCCCTTTCCTCTATACAGTTATGATATGAAACCAGTATAATTTCAGGCCTCTTGTTTTTCTCCTCTGAAGCACATACCCATGCACACACACATACGCACACAAGATTCAAGATTCAAGATTCACGATTTGATTTGCCTTTGACCCCTCTTGGGGCATGGAGGATTTCAGAAAACAAAATCAACTGTAACATATATAATTTGCATTAATAGAAAATACGTTCATACACAGAATTTCACAGAAATAACAATATAGTAAACATTTTCATTAATGTCATGCAACTTTACCCTTAACTATGAATTTGCTAAGTTTGAATAACACATTTTTTATCAGAAGAGAACAAATTACAAAATGTGAACATGGATCTTGGATTCAAATATTCATAAGGTAGGACATTTTTCCGAAGCTCAGAAAACTTTGGACATTCCATTATGAAGTAAAACTCATCTCCTATCGTTTTCATGTTACATTGTTTACAAAGACGATTTTCGCAGGGAATGCCGTTGACTCGTCCTGTGTCAATGGCAAAGAATGGTTGATACACCTGAATCTAAATAATGAAATCACATTGTTATATGGCAACTCACCAATGTACTTTTCCCTCTGAAAACATTTTTTGTTATTGCAATAAAATATACATTAATTACTTCTTTGCAGCTCTTCTGACCATGACTTTACAAAATTATCCTTTAAAGCCTTAATGACATTACGGCATGAACTATCTTTGTTTACAAAAGTCTGTGTTTCCCATACACAGTCAAACCACACACATACACACACACATACGCATGTGTATGTATGTATGTATGTATGTATGTATGTATGTATGTATGTATGTATGTATGTATGTATGTATGTATGTATGTATTGTATGATGTATGATGTATGTATGTATGTATGTATGTATGTATGTATGTATGTATGTAGTATGTATGTATGTATGTATGTATGTATGTATGTATGTATGTAAGTATGTATTATGTAAGTATGTATGTATATGCGCACGCATGCACCCACAATGTATACATACGTACGTATGCGTATGTGCACACACACAGACAAGCATAAACATATATGCATGCATACACACGCACACGCATACACAAACTGCCAACACATAAGCAGGAACACATACCCCCCTCTTCACACACACACACACAACACACACACACACAACACACACACACACACACACACAAAACACACACACACACACACACACACACACACAGGGAGCATCTTGCGCACACGTTAAATCCTGTTCCACTTTTCGTAAGAGTAGGTCATTGAGTTTCGGTGAGAACAGATGACAAAATCTACAAAAAGTGCATACACACAAGGACTGGATTTAAAAACAACAACATGTGTGCATTTTTAATTATCCTCGATATAAAAAAAGAATAAATAAATAAATAAAACCACACACACACACACACACACACACACACACACACACACACACACACACACACACACACACACACACACACACACAGAGGGACGGGATATAGCCTAGTGGTCAGAACATTGCGCTCGCAATTTGACGACCCAGGTTCGATTCCCAGTCGAGGGGATTTTTCCTCTGGAGTTAACATCAGTGCTGACTCCACTCTCCCCCAGTAGTTTTTCGGATGAGACTATAAACTGACCCCGTGTGCAAACGCACGCAGAACATCTTGCGCACACGTTAAATCCTGTTCCGCCTTTTGTAAGAGTAGGCCATCGTATGCCTGTGGGAACAGATGACATTTACAAAACTGCATACACACAGGGACTGGATTTAAAAAGCATACGAATGCTTATTTCATTATCCTTGATATAAAAGAATAAATAAATAATAAATAAAATAAATAAACACACACACCTTGATGTTGCCAGTCTTTCATGTGTCTCTTTCTCCAATTTTGTCTGATTTTCTGTCTCTGTCTGTCTGTCTGTCTGTCTGTCTGTCTGCCTCCTATTCCAGCTGTTGTTTTCTTTTTTTCAGCCTTCGTCAGCTCTCAATCAACTTCACCCAAATCTAAAGAATGTAATAAAATATTCAAATTGTAGCACTAGATAGTTCATTGTCTAGATAGTGTGTTGACGACTCCTATCTTTTTTACGTGTCATTTTCCCTATCACGTACTTTAGGTCTGTATACTTCTTTTTGTATTCCTCGACTGAATTTCCCAAGTTTACCAATTGTTAGATTTTTGTGACTACCACGACTTTTGCCCACTGCTTAGGAAGCTGTATTCTGATTGTTGTAAAGTCTGTCTGATTACATACCTCCGCTTTATAGTCTTAAACCTTTGCCGGAGTGGATGTGTGTATCAAAACTGGCTGTTATTTTCACAGAAAGCCCGTTCCCTGGGCATGGGTACATTAAAACAGCTTGTTTACCCCTCTGCTAGGGAATATTAAGCCTTTGATATGACCGGTTAACTACTGTATTTTTCCTCTTCAGAAAAAAAAGTATATTCATATTACACTCACATTGACACATACACAAATTTGTTTGTATTTTTAAAAAAATTCTTTTATATCAAGGATAATGGAATAAGCACTCATGTGTTTTTTTCATCCAGTCCCCGTGTGTATGCAGTTTTGTAAATAGTGTCATCTGTTCCCACCGCCACACAATGGCCTACTCTTACGAAAAGCGGAACAGGATTTAACGTGTGTACAAGATGTTCTGCGGGCCTACACACACGGAGCCTCGGTTTATAGTCTCATCCGAAAGACTTTTGGGGAGAGTGAAGTCAGCACTGATGTTAACTCCGGGGGAAAAATCCCCTTCAACGGGAATCGAACTCGGGTCGGGTCGGCTGGCAGCGCAATGTTCTGACCACTGTGTGTGTGTGTGTGTGTGTGTGTGTGTGTGTGTGTGTGTGTGTGTGTGTGTGTGTGTGTGTGTGTGTGTGTGTGTGTGTTGTGTGAGTGTGTTGTGTGTTGTGTGTGTGTGTGTGTGTGTGTGTGTGTGTGTGTGTGTGTGTGTGTGTGTGTGTGTGTCTTGATAAAAACCCACAATTCTGCTGGACACCACTGCCTCCCAGCACACAGTTGAGGTATGATGTAAAATAGTGATATAAACACAACTGTGTTCAGCTTCATCTCTTCTTTTACTTAAACATCAACAAATTTTCGCTTCTATCATGAAGCTTCCTGAGGCTGACTCTCTCTCTCTGTCTCTCTCTCTGTCTCTCTCTCTCTCTGTCTCTCTCTGTGTATTTCTCGTTAACTTTTTATAGTAGTAAAAATAATGAGATGATGGAGATGACAACTAAGTCAATGAAGATACTGATGATGATGATTAGGATGATGTGTGTCTGTGTGTGTGTGTGTGTGTAGTATATACTTGTATCTTCAAATGTTGATGGTTACTATGCAGCTATCCATATCCATCCACCCACCATCTTTTTTGTTGTTGCTTGTACTGTGCACTTAAAAATTATGAGAGAACCGTCAGCATTGGAGGCAAGACAATAAACAAATTAACGTTTTGCCTATGACATCGACGGCCTAGCTGGAGAAGAACAAGAGCTAGTCAGCCTGGTAAATCACCTTGACAAAGCTTCGTCAGCATATGGCATGCAGATCAGTGCAGAGAAAATCCAGCTGATGACGAATAGTGCCAATGGCATCAGCAACGACGTTATTATAGATGGCAAGAAAATCCAGACCGTCCATAGCTTCAAACATCTGGGAGCGATAGTATCAGATGAAGGATAAAAATCTTAAATTCTCTCCACAGCTGCAATGACCAAAATTAAAGTCATCTGGAATGACAAGAACATCGCCATCAGCTTCAAGATCAGACTGATGCGTTCCTTGATCATGTCCATATTTTTGTACGCCTGTAAAACATGGACCATAACAACAGACATTGAAAGAAGACTACAGGCAATGGAGATGAGATGTTTTCGCAAACTCCGTGGCATTTAATACAGATATCACATCACTAATGAAGAATTGAAAACTAGAATAAAGAGTGCCATCCCATATGAAGAGCTCCTAACTACAGTGGAAAAAACGCAAGCTAAAGTGGTACGGGCACGTCACTCAATTATCTGGACTGGCCAAGACAGTCATACAGGGAACAGTAAGGGGAGGGAGACGAAAAGGCAGACCGAGAAACAATGGGAAGACAACATCAGAGAGTGGACGGGCCTTGGGTGGAGCGATCTGCTACGGAGCGTGGAGGACCGTGGGGACTGCAGGAAGCTGGTTACAAAATGTGTAGTGGTGCCCCTATGGTCCGTGGGACTAATGGACAGGTGATGGTTAAGGAATGGGGCCTATGACCGAAGTACGTTAAAAGGATTTCAGAGTTCAGTGTTCTCTCTCTCTGTATACCATTATGTATGTAGACAGGCAGAGACAGAGAGAAATAGAGAGAGACAGGCAGACAGACATACAGACAGTGACAAACTGACAGAAAAAGACATGATAAAGAGAGACAAAGAGAGAGACAGAGAGAGGGGGAAGTGAGTGACATTTCGAATCTCAAGTAGAAGCAGGTGTAGAAAGACAACAGAAATAAGAAAGCAGCTGAATCAAAGTAAAATAAAAAGTGCAAGAAATGTGCTTACCACACCCAAACCTCACAACCCCATCCCCCAAAAAAATCAGAAGTAATCCCCTCTCCTAAAAATCAAATGTAAAGAAAAAAAGGTGGAAATGAGACAGACATATGCATCAAAGGAAAGATAAGGCAAAAAACAGTCAAGAAAGAAACCATACCAAAATAAAACATCATGAAAAAAATCAGAAGGAGAGACACAAGAGAACCAAAAAAAACCCCAGACAAACAAGTAGGAAACGAATGAAAAAGAAGGGCAAAACAAAAAACATACACAACATGAGAAGAAGAAAGCAGAAAAAAGTGTTTAGAAAAGAAAGAGAAAACAAATGGATCAGTGTGAGCAAAGAGGCCTAAATGTAAGTAGAAAAAAAGCTGGAATCGGAGGCAAATAAATGAATTGCACTTTAAGACGTCACCAGAAATCTAACTTTTAGATTGGATTTAAACGATTAGAAATCTCTGTCTGTCTGTCCTCTCCCCTTGTGTGTGTGTGTGTGTGTGTGTGTGTGTGTGTGTGTGTGTGTGTGTGTGTGTGTGTGTGTGTGTGCGTACGTGCTGGTGCGTGCGTGCGTGTGTGTGTGTGTGGTGCGTGCGTGCGTGCGTGCGTGCGTGCGTGCGTGCGTGTGTGTGTGTCTGTATGTGTGTGTGTAAATTAATTAAAAATAAATTATTTCATTTATAGGGGAATAACATTACTAAGTTGTCTGGGGAAATTATTTACCAGTATTATTAATAGCAGGTTGAGCAGTTTTATAGAAACTATTAAATTATTGTTAGAAAATCAAGCAGGCTTTAGACAAGGCCATTCGACTTTAGATCACGCTTTTAGTTGATATCTATCGCACAAAGAAAAGAAAACTTTGTTGTGCTTTTTTGACTTTACAAAGGCTTTTGATTCCGTTTGGCGAGAAGGGTATTGGTACAAATTATTGTTGCATGGAATTCAAGATAAAGTTTTTCGAGTCATTGTCAACATGTATGATAGAATTAAGTCTTGTGTTTTTCTTAATGGTGAAGCGTCTGACTACTTCCGCTGTTGTATGGGTGTCAGACAAGGAGAAAATTTATCTCCTGTTCTCTTTTTCATTATATCTAAACGATTTAGAAAGTTGTCTCAATAAAAATAATTGTAATTATTTAAATATTGAAGTAGCTGATATCGAACTATGCAATTACCTGAAGTTGTCAATTCTTTTGTACGCAGATGACACGCTTTTACTAACAGACTCTGCAGACAATCGCCAGAAAGCTCTTAACACTTTTTGTAGATACTGCCAGGAGTGGAAATTGGATGTTAACATTGATAAAACAAAAATAATTCTATTCAATGCTAAGAAAAGCCAGGAAATGCGATTTAGATTTGGAAGCAAATATCTAGGGATAATTTTTAGTCAAAACGGTAAATTTTGCAAAGTTAAGAAAACAATATTATGAGCAAGAACAAAAAGCAATATTTTCGTTATAACATAATAATGATATAATAAAATGGAGGCTTATATAGCGCGAATTCCCAAAAACATGGGTTCACCGGGTTGTACAATCAAAACAATTTACATATGTTACATATGAACGTGAAAAATTTGACTGGCACAAAAAATAAGGAAAAATAATGCACATACAATACACAGCATATTACGTGGCCAGATAATAAAAGTAATATCATCAAAAAATGTGCAGTGCAGTACAATGCACACACACACACACACACACACACACACACGCGCGCGTGCGCGCGCGCGCACAAAAACACACACATACACAAAACACACAACACGGAATAACAAATAAAACGGCACATTCACGGATTTACCCTACATGTACTCACATTAACAAAAAAATAAGATGAAGTAAAATAGAAATGAAGAACCTTATCATATCCCAAAACAGCAAAAGACCAGCACTAAAGTCAGAGATGAGTCAATAAAATGGGAAATCAATTTTGATCAGTGGTCAGGGACAAGAATCGGATAAAAAGGTGTGTTTTGAGCAACCTTTTAAAGGAGGAAGTAGAGTCAGTGTGTCTTATTTCAGAGGGAAGTGCGTTCCAGAGAGTGGGACCTACATGAGAGAATGAGCGCTCGCCGTGCTGTTTTTTTTATTTATTTGGGAACTCTCAAGATTCTAGCGTCAGAGGATGAGCGGAGTCGTCTGTTTGGGTGGTATACAGCAAGAGTATCGGAGAAGTATGCTGGAACTTTGTTCAAGAAGAAATTATGACAATGCATCATAACTTTGTACTGGATACGAGCTTGGATTGGAAGCCAGTGCAGATTTTGCAATAGCGTGTGTGTGTGTTTGTATGTGTGTGTATGTGTGTGTGTTTGTATGTTTGTGTATTTGTATGTTTGTGTATATGTGTGTGTGTGTGTGTGTGTGTGTGTGTGTGTGTGTGTGTGTGTGTGTGTGTGTGTGTGTGTGTGTGTGTGTGTGTTATGTGTGTGTAAGTTCGCGCGCACGCGCGAGAGTGTGTGTGTTGTGCGTATTTGCCCGTTTGTGTAAGGGGGTGTATGTGTGTGTTATGTGTGTGTATGAATACGTGCGTGTGTATGTGTGCAAGTATGTGTGTGTATGCATGTGTATGTATG
Source organism: Stramonita haemastoma (assembly GCA_030674155.1). Classification (NCBI taxonomy): domain Eukaryota; kingdom Metazoa; phylum Mollusca; class Gastropoda; order Neogastropoda; family Muricidae; genus Stramonita; species Stramonita haemastoma. Next base: position 43,047,124 of record CM060331.1, read on the forward strand.
TGCGTGTGTGTATGTATGCATATGTGTATGTTTGTGCGGTGCCTTATATGTAAAGAAAGATAATGAAGACATGTTGACAGAAAATGGCACACTCTGCAGTCAATCATAACAACACGTCCTACCCAGGGCAATGTGTTCTTTCCATTATCATATTCCCAGCGCTTGCAATGAAGCATCTCCTATGTAAATATTTTACCCTGACAGTTTTCCTAAAGAATGTCATTGCTACCACACAAAACAATGACACACACACGCACACGCACACGCATACATACACACAAACTTACACATATATACACACGCACGCACACATACACACAAAAGCACACACACAAGCACATACACACTCATACGTACACGTGCACCAACAAACATACACACGCATATATACACACACTCACACACACACACACACATGACACACACACACACAACACACACACACACACACACACACACACACACACACACACACACGCACACACACGCACGCACACATACACACGCGCGCGTGCACATGCAAACACATACACTCACAAATATGATATAATTGCGTTATGAGAGAGAGACAGAGAGGGAGACAGAGAGGGAGACAGTGAGAGAGACAGATAGGGAGACAGAGAGAGAGAGACAGAGAGAGAAAGGGAGATAGAAAGAGAGAGAAACCTCTGATTATATATATATATATATATATATATATATATATATATATATATATATATATATATATATATATATATATATATATATATATATATATATATATATATCGAACTGAATGTCAAAGTTATTTGGATGAGACTATAAACCGACGCCCCGTAAGCGAACGCTCGCAGAACATCTTGCGCAAACGTTAAAACCCCGTTCCGCCTTTTGGAAGACGAGGCCATTGTGTGCGGATGACAAAATTATGAAAACCAGCATATACACAGGTGTCGTGCTAAGATACCATCCCTGAGGAAAAATCAGGGAGTTGGAGTCCCCAGGGCGGCTCGGGGCTGCATATGGCAACGTTCTGGTGGCTCCTGGAACCATTCGTATCGGTCATTGCCTTTCCAATGGATCATTCCAGTGGCATGGAGAGGGGGGGAGGTCTGCTGCATGGGTAACAGTTTGCCCTCCATACTTACTTACCAAGGCTTTGCGCTCTAAAGACTAGAAAAATCTCCGTTGCATGTACTTTGCTCGCGGTAAAATGTAGTTAACGCAACGTGTGGCAATGAAACACTAGCGAAACGAGAGAGACAGACAGACAGAAAGAGCCAGACAGAGAGAGACACACAGACAGATAGACAAGCAGCCTAACAGATAGAAAGTTTATCAGTTAGCGTATCAATTTTTGATAACATAATGTGGTGCAGCATTTCTATAACTCTGTTTTCAATTACGTATCTTTAGTATCAATCACTATTCTACCTTTCTATTGCAAGATGTGGTGAAACCGAGAGATACTTTAGACTAACAGTATTCTAAAAGGATATTTATTCCCTCTTAAAGCAACAAGACAGTCGATGTCTAATGATATCAGAAATATACAAAGAGAGAGAGAGAGAGAGAGAGAGAGAGAGAGAGAGAGAGAGAGAGAGAGAGAGAGAGAGAGAGAGAGAGAGAGAACACTGAACACTGAAATGGTTTAATTGTACTTCGGCCTTAGGCCACAATACAACCAACTGAGGATGGGTGTGGTAATGCATGCACATGTTGATAAATTTCAAAGCATACAACAGTCAAATATCAGGGATAGCAAAAAATTGACATGGAACATTGAAACTCATACCACTCGGAGATCACGACACACTGAAAAGAAATTAGCGTAGTGCAACACAAACATGTACCTGACCCTGGCCGTAAATTCAAAACTTCTCGAGTGCACCATCAAAAAGAAAAAATACCAACCAACCAAATCAGCCAACACAACATACCTCAGCAACATAATATCAAATTTAAACAATACATCTCTTTCTTCTGTTAACTGAATGGAAAACATATCGAGAGACACTGTGCATCTGGTGAATGTTTGACATTTGTAGCAACACTTGAATGGGGACTTTAGTTAGATTCCTCAGGAATTTATTTCTAAGATCGGAATACATGGGACAGTCAAAGAGAAAATGCTGTTCATCTTCTGTTACTGTCATACAAAAAGGACAGTTTTTGTTTCGCAGTGATTCGCTGTAACGATGGACATTTGCATTTAGTGGCAGGACGTTAAATCTTAATTGAGAAATAGCAACCCTAAAACAATAAGTATCCATATCATTAATATATTTTTCTCTTTCAAAAATTGTTTTAAACGATCTATAATCTTCATATCTATTCCGATCTTCTATTGTAGAAAACATCTCTTGAATGAAGGTATCAACGAGTCTCTGCTTAAATAATCGTAAGAATGCTTTAACATCCCCCACACCTTGCTGCTCCCAAACAAATTGAAATCCTGTCCTGCATAAAACTTCCCTTACTTTTGTTACCCAGCAATTCTTCCCACTTCTATCTAGATTAAGCAACATCTGATAAGCTTTGTAGGGTAATCTTTCAGTTTCCATTTGCAACAACCTAAACCAATATCGTAAGGCAGAAACACAAGAATTTACAAACAGAGGATATCTTCCCAAGTCACCATATATCATCTTATTTGGAGTTTTTACTGGAACACCCAAAAATCTTTTACAGACTAACATATGTACTTTTTCTACATGATCTAGCTTGGACAACCCCCAAATTTCGGATGCATACAGTAAAACAGATTGTATTTTAGCGTCAAATATTTTAAATAACGTATTAGCTGTCATTTCCTTATATTTTTGGAAAGCTTTATTCAGTTGCACAGCTGCCTTTTTGCCCTTAGTTGCTAAATGCTCAGTTCCTTTCTTCATACTAATCATAGTGGTGAAATTAAACCCTAAGTAACAATAATTATTTACAACTTCTAGTTTTTTACCTTCAAAGATCCATTGCTCGTTTTGGCCTAAGTAGCCCCCCTTTCTAAAAACCATGATTTTTGTTTTTTCAGTGTTAACATTTAATTTCATTTCTTTACAGCATTTATGTAATATATTTAGTTGATTTTGAAGGCCACTTGGAGTTGTAGATAACAATGCCACATCATCAGCAAAAAGAAGAATAAATAGTTCAATACCACCTGGAAGTATTTGTATGCCATGCTTACCTTCAGCATTCATGTGGTCAGCTAGCTGGTTTACAAAAATAGAGAATAATGTAGGGCTCAGGACGCATCCTTGCCTTACACCAAGTGGGCATTCAAAAAATTCTGTCAACTCATTGTTTGCACGCACACATGACAATAATGAACAATACATTGATTTCAAAGACATCATAAATTTTCCTTTCACACCTTGTTTTTTCAAACATTCCAGAAGTTTGTCATGACGAACAGAATCAAATGCTTTCCTAAAGTCAACAAAAGCAACATATAGTTTTCTCCCCCTTTTTTGCATACATTTTTGAACAACTGCATATAGGTTAAATATCTGATCTACTGTTGAGTATCCCTTCCGGAATCCTGCCTGACTCTCTGTAATCACATTATTACTTTCCAGCCATTTATAAAGCCTTGAGTTTAAGATAGTTGTATAGCACTTAGAGATAATGCTCAAGAGGGACACTCCCCTGTAATTGTCAACGTTATCGTGGTCTCCTTTTTTATGAATTGGTATAATTATGGCCTTTGACCACTCCTTGGGATAAGTACCTTTGAAAACACATTGTTAAATAATCTGACCAGAAAAGTTGTTACAATTTTGTCACCAGTTTTCAACATCTCAGCTAATATGTCATCTATACCACTTGCCTTTCTCAGTTTAAGTTTTCTAATTGCTTCTTTTACTTCATCCTCAGATATATCTTTATTTAATGTGCGATCAATGTCTTCCATTAGATCCACTGAAATATCTCTAGGGTTATCAATTTCTTCATGGTTTTGAAACACATCTTTAAAGTGACTGAACCACCTATCAGTACTTATATTATTATATATTTTCTCACTATTCCCACACCCCATATTTCTAACCTCTCTCCAAAACTGTGAGGAATTTTGGACACTTTTAGCTAATGATTCAACCTTTTCTTTTCTATAATCTTGCTTTTTAGTTTTCAATAGCTTTTTGTACTGTTTTCTTTTCTCAACATAGACTATCCTATCTTCCTCCTTCCTAGTGAAGCGAAAACGGCTCAGCATTTTCCTGCTCTCTTTTTTTACAATGCGACATTCATCATCAAACCATTTAGATTTTTTGGTACTGTTCACTAAAATTCTTTTAGACATGCATTCACTGGCATCCTTCAAACACTTGGTAAACATGTCTAGAGCAGTGTCTATATTTTCATCCAGAGTGTCTGTAGCTGCCAAAAGTCTGTCATGAATGTCTTTGCTTTTTAATGCATTCAGAAATTGATCTTCTTTTGTGTGGTTCCATACTAATTTATAATAAGATTCCCTTTCATTCTGCAGTTCCTGTGGTTTTGAAATGCTGTTTGTAACCTCTAATTTCATACTAACTGGTAAGTGGTCAGATTCTGTTAAATTCTCGACTATCAAAGATGGTATTTTAATAGACATGAATAAATCAAAAGACATAATGAAATAATCTACAGTACTTGAGCCTAAAGGTGATATAAATGTGCAACTATCATCAAAATCTGAGTCACAAAGTCCATTTAAGATGAAACAATCAAACATGTTACACAGTTCAAGTAACTGGCTACCAAATACGTTTGTGTGCACATCATGAGATTTTCTTGGTATTTTAGAATCAGTAGACCATTGCAGGTTTTCAAAATCATCATGTTCATTAATTAAACTATAGTTTTCTGATGCTGTTCTTGCATTGAAATCTCCCATTAAGATAAGATAAAAATCATCACACATACTTTGGAGGTCTAGTATACATTGTTCCAGAGTTTCCATACCATAGACATCATGCTTTATTTTCCAAAAAGGCGAATCGTGTGGAGGAATATATGTGCACACTAAAATAATATCCTTGTCTGTGCCAAACAAATCTTTATGCATCTTTATAGTTATGGTATTATCAGTTTCAACAACAATATGTTCAACATAGGATGCCAGTGATTTCTTTATCATAACAATTACCCCCCCTGAATATCTCCCGTGATGAGACAATTTTCTAGCTTTCGAAGTAAATAACATGTAATTATGAAAAATAGAAGATACAAAATCAGTTGCAACAAAAGTTTCTGTTAAACAAATAACATCATAAGCCAAAAGAAAACTAATGAAACACTTATCATCAAGTTTTGGTAATAGACCATGTACATTGTAATTTAGAAAGTCAATATGACTTTTGTCTTTATATACAGAATGTGCCTTGTGTTGTAGTGATTCTGTTAGGTTCTTATTTACACTGATAGATGATTTATTTGGCTGGCATTGATAAATTGTGGCCTGGCCGAATCCCTATTTTTTGGTATCTGTGTGTCCTCTTTTGGCTTTTGCCTTAGGTGGAGGAGTAGGGGCTTTGCCCACTGCACTGTCATCAGAAGTCAGCTTTTGAAAGGAATCAGTAATGCTGCTCTGACTGCATGACCTTGCAACAACATTGCAGCTTCTTTGTTTGCACCTCCCACTGTGAGAGGTAGTGCGCCTAGGTCTAGGGGCCCGAGCTGTGGTCTGGGCCTGGCTAGCTGCCTGTCTATTTGCCTTGTTTACAGTCTCTGAAACCATCTGTGTGTCAGTATTAACATCTTGCTGCATCTGAGGTTTTTCCAAGCTGGAAACATTTCCAATGTCTTTAGGCAGGTTTGTGTTTCCTGTTCTGTCATTTGCAGTCTCTGTATTTCCTTTGTCACTGTCAGAAGTATGTACTGTCATTGTATTGTCTGGGTTTTTGTCATCCTTTTTATTATTATTAACAATCATATCACCACAGTCAATGTGTCTAGAATCTAATTCATCAACAACTGCTTTGTTGGACATGTCATGGCTGATATCTTCACCTTTGTCAGACTTATTGTCCTCACTATCTTCAGTCCTGTCATTCGCTGTCATGTCATTTGTCATCTCACCTGAATGGCTATAGTGGTAGTCTGTCTCAGTCACCTGGTCATTGTCCCTGTGTTCAGCATGTCCATCCTCACCATCAAAATCCAGTTCTAGGTGGTTGTCCACGCTGGAAACTCTGTTCTGCTGGTGCCTGCTGAAGTCCACTGCAGTTTAGTTCCTGCTGTGACTTGTATGAGCAGGGGATGATCTGTTACTGCTGCTTTTCAGGAACACAAGTCTTCTGTCTGGTCCGGGCTGCCTCTCCTGTCTTACAACTTCGCTGTAAGAGCATGAGCCTGGAACAACAGGTGTAGCACTGTCCATTTTGTCACCTTGGTAGACAGCACTGTTTTGCATTCCTGGGCTGTCCCTCCTCG
>CM060331.1:43058522-43071022 GCA_030674155.1 Stramonita haemastoma
TGAATATTGACAGGCAATATTACCCCCCTTCAAAGGCTGTCAGAACAGTTATGTTCCTTTTTATTGTTTGAAGTTACTCAGAAGTCAGAGGAAAATCTGTATCTAATGTAAATGAAGCAGCAATCTTTTTTAAAAATAAAATTGTAACTGTGCTGTTTTACCTTTTTGAAATAACATGGTAGTAAGAAATGTAAGATTAAACTTTTTCTTTCAATTTCTGAGCAGACATGGGAAAAGAATCTTTTAAAGTGTGGAATTGTTAGTGTAGTAATATGCTGCAAAACTATGAAGGCAACAACTTAAGCTTTGAATTAGGAATGGCATATCACTACGGGGATGCCCCCCTAACTTCTAATCCTCCGAGCTTTGGAGGAGATGTGTTGTCTATCTTCCCATGTTTGTGCTTAGGAGAGGGGGAGGAGGTGGATAGGGGGAGGAGGTGGATAGGGGGGGTGGATAGGGGGGGTTGGATAGAGGGGGGGGAGGAGGGGGGGTGGATAGGGGGGGTGGATAGGGGGGGTGGATAAGGGGGGGGAGGAGAGAGGGGAGGGGGGGGGGGGGGAGGGGGAGAGGGGAGTGGGGATGGGCAGGGGGATGGGTGGGGGAAGAGGGGGTTGGGGAAGGGGGGGATAGGTAAGGGCAAAGAGGTGGTTATTGAGGATTTAAAGTATCAAAATAACCCATTTCCAGGAGTTCTGCATAACTTTACTGTTTATCAGAACTCCCAGGGAGCACATATTCATTGTTTCCCACTGCTAATGGTGTTCACTGTGATAGCAGGTATCTGTATACAAACTGACATGCTGTCACTCTTCGTGTCAGAATTTAACCCTTGGCGGCTGTGCTAATCTCCTGTGTTATCTGAGAGCAAATTTTGTTTCAATGTTCTGAAATAGCCGCTTCTTGCGGTCCCTGATTTATATATAAGAGATGTAAAACGACGGTAACAAAGATTTAAACCACATTCCATGGTCCCATTCAGAGGGAGAGCTGTCCAGCCTAATTGCCCAATGCCAAGTCCCTGCTTCCAGCGGTAAAGCAGCTGGCAGGCTGGATGCTTGCCCAACACACTTCAAGTAGACGGCCCCTTCAGGCATTCTTAGTTAATTTTACTTTCCCTCCACAGCCCATTGCCTGTGCCGCCCTTAGCAGGTTCGGCAATCAGGGCGGGCTAGTTTCGTTTCACTTATCATCTTTCCAACTTGGCTAGCTCCTACTGTGGTTGAACAAGAAGGTGTTATTCAATAACAACAATACTTGTTGCCATCGAAACTTCAGATATGAAAGGCGAATATATTTGACAAAATAATTCTCACTGGCTAAAGGATACAGCATAAAAGGCACAAAGCTCACAGGATGTGAAACTTTCAAACGCCATTTTCTCAAAACTGCGTGGAACGGCGATAGCGCTTCTGGCAGGTAACCCTTGATATAATCATTGAAAATTGGAGAATCGAAATCATTTGCAATAAAACTTTCTGTCAAGCATACACAATCATAAGACAGAAGGAAATTGTACAAAATGGTTGTTTTGTAGCTTTGGTAAGAGGCCATTTACATTGTTGTTTAGGAATTTGACTCGATAGCTATTTACACTATTTACAAATACATCTGATCGGGTTACTGATCTTTTTGCTTGCCCATTAGCTTATATGTGTTATAAACCATGTACATGTTTTTGTATGGTTTCCTAGGTATTGTGGCCTGGCTGAGTCCCTATTTACTAGTGCATGGGATCCCTTTTGTTTCCTGATCACACTGAGGCATAGGGGACTACCTGTCTAAAGCATTTGACTGTTTATGAGGTTGTACCTTTCTAAAGGAGTCAACAATGCTCTTTTGACCTCTGGTTCTTGTTGAGGTTTTAACTCCTCTACGGCTACTTAGTCCAGTGGTAGAGACAGTGTGTCTTGGGCGCAGTGTTCGTACAGAGGCCCTCGTCTTTTTTTCATTTCTCACCATTTTATCGCACACATTAACCTCTAAGTTACTATTCTCTTCTGGTGGCTGGTCAGTAGTCATGTATGCTTTTTTTACATTTTCCTGTGTCAATGCTGTTTGTCTCTTTTGTCTGTCACATGTCATGTCATTGTTCTGTTGTTCTATATATTGTTGTGGTTCACTATTGTCCTCTGTTTTTGCTCTTTGTCACTGTTCATAGCAATCTCAACGTGAGCCTCAACATGAGCTTCAACGTGAGCATGAGTAATTTCTGCCTCCCTTCTGATGTCAGTCACGTCATCAGTCACATGATCAGTATCCCTTAGGGCATCTGCCATAACGCTATCCTCACTGTAACTGTTTGGTATGTTCACTAAATATCTGCCCACAGTTCTATGCATCAGGTCTTCACTGCATTCAGTTTCTATGTCAGAATGCCTGTCAACCTTTTCCATCCATTCAAGTCTGTCATCGTCATGGTGGTCAGAGTCACTGTGGACATCAGCCTCAGCAGGGCTGACAGTCTTCTGCCAGGATCTCTTCTGTTGTTGGTGCAGCTGGGCTCCTGCCTCCTCAACTTCGGAGCAGGACGTCTTGAAGTACTGGGTCCCCTCTGGCTGTCCTTCAACGTGACCACTCTTCTGTGGTCTGACTGATAAGATTGTGAGGGCCTTCCGTATCTTGCTGCTTGGCTGTATAAGCGATCACCTCGAACCACTGGTATGGGGGATGTTCTTCTTCCTTCTTGAAACTGAGTATTCTTCCGGTCTCTTGGCCTGTTGTTCCATCTTTCATTCCACCTGCCATGGACCTCGCTGCTGTCTTGGTAATCCTTCTTAAAGTTCCTTCTTTCCTCTGGCTGCCAGGGCGTCAGGTTGTGATGCTGTGTTGACATGAACCTGTTGTAAAGTCTGTCTTCAGGCAGGTTCATGTTGTCATCAGAGACCTCAGTGAATCTATATCTGGTTGGCTTGTGTCCATTCTGGTTTCTGTAGGTCCTTCCTGTTGTAGGTCTGTTGAATTGCCGGCTTTCTGACCTCCAGGATCGTTTGTTTCTCTGGTCTGTCTGTAGTTGTGGCCAATCCTCTGCCAGTCATGTATCCTCTGGGGAGTAGTGCCATTCATTTCTGAACCTAGATGAAGCACCTGGTTGCCTGTCCCTGACTTGAAGCCTTCCATTGCGTATGTAGGCTATTTTCCCCTGCCCTCTGTGGAATTCGATCATGTCCCGTTGTCGTGTGGTGAGGTCAGAGGCCACCCGTATACCCCACCTCCTCAGGCTGTCCCTTAAGTCTCCATCACCCAGCACTGCCATCTTGTCCATCCACCGGTAGAACTAGACAAGGATGGGACGAGGGTTACTTGAGCGTGGTCTTTGCCTTCCTATTCGGAAAGCTCTGGTAATGTCTTTTTCACTCCATCCAGAGTACTGGCTATGGTCATTTAGCAGGTCGATGACAATTTGAGTCTTATTTTCATATGTTTACTAAATATACTATCTTTTCCTGATCTACTGACCTTTTCCGTAGACTGCTTACATATTCAGCTGGACGCACACCTTATGTACCACATGCAAATTATTGAATAGACTGCTGCACCGAAACAGGTATAGATAAGCAAAAAGAGCAGAGCAATTTTGCACATCCTCCTCACTCAAGCCCAACGACGGAGCCCAGAGAGAGAGAGAGAGAGAGAGAGAGAGAGAGAGAGAGAGAGAGAGAGAGAGAGAGAGAGAGAGAGAGAGAGAGAGAGGAGAGGAGGAGAGGAGAGGACGGATGGACGGACAGCGGACGCAACGGACAGACGGACGGACAGTCAGACAGACAGATATAGACAAAGACACAGGACTTTTATAAGCAGACAGACAGAAGAAGGCGGAGACAGGCAGAACTGATAAAAGAAAGGAGAAGCAGATCAATATGAAAAACTGGAAAGCAGTCAGGCTAACAGAGGACGACAATAAAAGATGAAGAGGCAGATGAAAACAGAGACAAAGGAAGATACACACAGAGTGCAAAAAAGTAACAGCCAAAACCGACACACAAAAACCTAACAGATACACAGTTCTGTTTCCGTTTTTTTTCTATTCTAAATTGCATAATCTAAAAGAAAAAAAATCATGTTTCTTGACACTGGCAAAACTGTCAGCAAGTAAAATCAACAACCAAAAAAACAAAATTAAAAAAGAAACCATTCAAGCACAGGCACGTCAGATTGAAAAAAGAAAATAGTAAAGAGACTGTGATGAAAAACTATAACACACACACATACACATACACACACACACGCGCGCGCATATATATTCTATATCTATATCTATATCTCTCTATCTCTGTCTCTATATATACACACACACGCGCGCGCATATATATCTATATCTATATCTCTCTCTCTCTTATATATATATATATATATATAAATATATTTATAGAGAGATTGAGAGAGAGAGAGATACATAACATATTTATATTTGTGTCTATATTTTTTTTTTCTCAATTAGATATAGATATACATATACATACATATATATATATATATATATTATATATATATATATATATATATATATATATAATATATATATCCATATATGTGTGTGTAAAGAGAGACAGATGCACAGGCAGACATACACATACAGTAAGAAAGACGGAGACACGAACAGGAACAGTCAGATACATAGACACGCAGATAGACAAACAGACATCTAGACAGAGTGAGAGAAAAAAAGTAGACAGACAAATGAAGAAAGACAACAGAGACTGGCAACAGAAAAGAAAGGCAGCCAGAAAGTAGAATAAAGCAACAGAAAATTATAGAGAAAAGGAAAGGGCAGGCTGAAGCCAAGAAACACTTCACCAAAAAAGGACGTGCCAAATCAAATCAAAATCAAAACAACAGAGGACAAAAACAAAAAAACAAAAAAAAACAAGGACAACAGCAGAAAAACGGTAATTTGATGACAGTAAGGATAAAATCAGCTGTGTGGGAGGAAACAGAAATCCATGCACCAGAAAAAATAGGAATATAACTACTGTATAAACAAAGAAAATCAAGGAAGAACAAAATATTCATGTCTATCTGTCTCTGCCTGTCTGACTGTATGTTTGTCTGTTTGTTGTCTGTTTGCCTCTCTCTCTCTCTCTCTCTCTCTCTCTCTCTCTCTCCTCTTCTCTTCTCTCTCTCTCTCTCTCTCTCTCTCTCTCTCTCTCTCTCTGTAGCTTTCTTGCCTGGCAGCAGCAAGATGCAACGCTCTGAGCTCCTTAACAAATTACTCAATTCATTCATCAAAGTTTATTCAAAATGCCAGTGGAGGAACTTCCATCAACTTTACAGAGCATGTTGAATGCTCTGCTGAGGGAAATGACCATCTCTTCCTATAAAATTGATGGTAGGGGCAGTCAGACTGTCGTTGTTCTTAGATTTACATCTTCCATTTAGCCATCTGAGACACACAGTAGTAACGCTACCTATAGAAAAAAATGCATTTCGCAACAGAACCGCGATAAACGACGGGACGGAAATGTTCCGCACAAATCGTGAAAAGCAAGCACATGAACTCTCTCCCTCGAACTTGTTTATGCCAACTCCGCCTAGCTGTGTTTACAAGACAGATCGTGAGAATAAAGATTTCCGAAGTGGGCCTGACTCAACTTGTTTACGTGTGTGCATGCCGTCTTCTTGCCTGTGTCTCCTAGCCAGTCAGTGGGCATTGATATGCTGCAGTGTGTTACAGATACACAGACAGTGGAGTGTATCGAAAATACCTGTGACACATGGTAAAACAGAAGTAAGTGCGGAAGAGTTGTGTGACAGAGAAAAAGTGGATGATCAGGAAGAAGGGAGTGTGTATGGTTCTGAATGTGCGGAGAGTGTAGCAGAATATTCAGGTGAATCTGTTGAAGGGCAGATGCGTGAGACCAAAAAACAACGTTTAGGGATATTTTGGACCAGTTAAAAGAGTTTGATAACCAGTTCAGAAAAAGAGCCAACGGTATTTCCAGTACACTAAAAGAAATGACAACTGGCCAAACTGCGAAAAAACTATCTGTGTGTAGAGATGTGACGTAGTTATTCCAATGATGACTGATAATGCCTCAGGTTGTTTCAGGAGAGACCAGGCAGAGAATAGATAATGATTTGTATCTCAGAAAAAAACTATTCATATTTTGTAGTTATTGTAAACTCATGTTGTGGATTTCCATGCCATGTTATTCATTTGGGTTTTCATTGACTAAATTTCTTTTCAATTTATGTGTTTTGTGCCCAGTCCCTATCCCTCTGTCCCCTTGTGAATGGGCGTAAAGCTTATCACAATAAACTATTGTCATTGTCATTGTCTCTCTCTGTCTCTGCCTCTGTCTGTCTGTCTGTCTGTCTGTCTGTCTGTCTGTCTGTCTGTCTGTCTGTCTGTCTGTCTGTCTGTCTGTCTGTCTGTCTGTCTGTCTCTCTCTCTCTCTCTCTCTCTCTCTCTCTCTCTCTCTCTCTCTCTCTCTCTCTCTCTCTCTCTCTCCCCCTCTCTCTCGCTAATTTTTCCTCTTTTAAAATATCACTTGTGTTTAATGGTGATATTTCCTACTCAAAGCAAGGGCATGACAAGACAAAAATATATCAAGACTCAACTATAAGCATTTTGAAAATTAAACTTTCAAATAAACAATCTATCTCGGTCTCTTTATCCTTCTATCTCTCTTGCCTCCCTCTCTCTCTCTCTCTCTCTCTCTCTCTCTCTCTCTCTCTCTCTCTCTCTCTCTCTCTCTCTCTAACTCGATAATGATTATGATTATGGTGATGACAATGTATATATTGAACATGATGACAGCAAGGATGATGCAGATGTTACAAGGTGGCGTGACGATGATACAGGTATTGATATGATGACAATGGTGTTGATGATGATTGTGTAGATGTTGAAGATAATGATGTCCATATGGATGTTGAAGATGGTGATATAGAGGCTAAGGATTATGACGGTGACAATGATCATGCAGATGTTGAGGGGATTGATTGTGATGGTGATGTGATGAAAATGGCGATGGCTATGCAAATGGTGAAGACGGGGGCGTGTTTGTTGAAGATGACGATGGTGATGTAGATGTTCAAGAAGATTAACGCAATGATGATGAAAATGCTGAAGATGGTGTTGATTTAGATGCTGAAGGTACTGATGGTTATGATAAAGTGTATACTAAAGGTGATGATGGTAACGATGGTGTAGATGTTGGAGGGGATATTGGCAGTGGTGACTGTGATGAAGATATTAAAGATGACGATAGAAACAACGATGTAGATGATGATCGCGAATATGATGTAGAAACTCAAGATGATGATCATGATGATGATCTATAATTATATAAGTTTAAGACGATGATGATAGTGCAGAGGATGATATGACGATGATGACGTAGATGATGAAAGTAATGATGGTGATGCTAATATACTCGCTGCAGCTGCTGCTATATATAATTAAGATGCTGATGGCAATGATTATGTAGATGATGAAGATGACGATGAAGATGATGATAGCAAGAAGACATTAAGTATGACTGTGTACTTGCAGAATTGAAAATGCGAAATGGAGGAAAATGCAATCTGCTATAATGTCTACCGTCCCCCTGACCCAAACATGTTTTGTAGTCCAAGGCCGATGCACAATGAAACTGTTCAGTGTTCAGTGTTCAGTGTCTATGAAGACGAAGGAATAATCTGAGTTCAGACTCTGCTGTTGAAGGCAAAACACGACATGACGTGATAGTGTGCTGTCACAGCGTGATGCATGGATCCAGTCTGCCGGTCAGATCACAGCTAGCACTGGTTTGTCTTGCATCTATATTTTCACCTCCATTCAACCTTTGCTGCCCTATGACAAAACATAAGACTCAAGTGTGTTGGTTTGGTGTGTCTGTATATGTGTGTGAAAAGTAGGGGATGGGTGGATGTGTGTGTTAGGGATCTGTGTTTGTGTGTGTGTGTGTGTGTGTGTGTGTGTGTGTGTGTGTGTGTGTGTGTGTGTGTGTGTGTGTGTACGCGCGCCTGCGCGTGTGTGTGTCTGTGTGAGTATGTGTGTGAGTGTGGGTGTGTGTGTGTGTGTACTGATGTGTGTGTGTTCGTGTTTGTGTGTATCTTTATTTTTAAGCGATGAATGCTTGCACATAGCAGTATACGACACATCATATAACGACATGAAGCCATCACATCTAAGCAATCTGTAATTGTTTTGTTTTTTCATCAGCACTTGTAACATACTCCTCACGCAGACACTAATCACTGACCCTATTCCTAAACGATGCCATTTTAACGCCACGTATAGCAATGGGCATGGGACAGATCCACTATAATGATAATGATATAACACATCTGATTGAAATTGTACTTGAGAGAGAGAGAGAGAGAGAGAGAGAGAGAGAGAGAGAGAGAGAGAGAGAGAGAGAGAGAGAGAGAGAGAGAGAGAGAGAGAGAGAGAGAGAAGGCAAGGCAAGGCAAGGCAAGGCAAGGCAAGGCAAGGCAAGGCAAGGCAAGGCAAAATTCTTTTATTCGAGGATAATAGATAAGCACTCGTGTGCTTTTTTACATCCAGTCCCCGCCCTTTTCAGGGATAACATCAAGATAAAAAGATAGCCTCAACTAAACAATTATAGTGATACAAATACCAAGAGCAAAAAACCATACCAAGTATCAAACAACAGGTAAGAATTAAGACAGAGATACAATATTAAGGTAATGTTATAAAAAGGCACTCATTCAGAAACGAAAATAGAAATAAGAATCAATGATGACTCTGATTTGAATTTAAAAAAAAAACCCAAACAACAACAACAACAAACAAACAAACAAACAAAACAAAACAAAACAAAAACAAAAAAAGGCACAATAATGAAAGATCAAACATGAGAACATGGTGACGTTAAATGACTGAAAACATCAATCCACCACCATCTATCAGCAAAATAAGTCCCATAAAACATAAGATTTTGATAAAAGGGTAGAAAGAACAACAACAGGTAAGAAATAAGACAGAGAAACAATATTAAAGAGATTAATTAATTAGAGAGAGACAGAGACAGAGACAGACAGACAGACAGACAGACAGACAGATAGACAGAGACAGGGAAAGACGGATAGCCAGTAGTCTGGCAATTTGAAGACCCGGGTTTGATTCCGATCAAGGAGATTTTTTTTCTGGAGTTAACATCGGTGCTGACTCCACTCTCCCCAAAAGTCCTTCGGATGAGACTATAAACCGAGGCCCCGTGTGCGAACGCACGCAGAACATCTTGCGCACACGTTAAACCCTGTTCCGCTTTTCGTAAGAGTAGACCATCGTGTGCCGGTGGGAACAGATGACATTTACAAAACTGCTTACACACGGGGACTGGATGTAGAAAAGCACAAGAGTGCTTATTCCATTATCCTCGATATTGTATTAAATCGAAAAAAAAAGACAGAGACAAATAGAGAGACACACAGACACACAAATAGACATAAAGACAGATAGACACAAACAGAGACACTGACAGAATCTCAGATTATGGTTGTCAGTGAGAGAGAAACGAGGCCAACAGACAGACAAACAGACAGACAGAGAATCAAAGACAGACAGACATGCTGAGACAAGACTGACACAAACTAGAGCAAGCAGGCTGCACGGATAAATCTAAAAAAGGCAAACAAGCTTACAAGCAGCAGGAAATGGCGTGGTCAGTCACGACAGCCGCATCCTAACCAGGGCAATATCTGCTGACTGGCTCTGAGACACTTGCAGCAGGGCTCCTTGTAAGTATTCGGAACAGAAAACCAGTTGCCGGGATGACTGCTGATGCATCCACCTTAATACAAATGATGAGAAAACTACTGTTAGGTGCAAAGGAAGGAAGGTGGCAGGATGGTTAAGACGTTCGTCTGCCAACAAGTAAACCGTGAGGTTCTGAGTTCGTACCCAGCCTCGCCCCTTTCTTCCCAGTTTGACAAAAAAATCGAACTGAATGTCAAAGTCATTCGGATGAGACTATAAACCGAGGCCCTGTGTGCGAACGCACGCAGAACATCTTGCGCACACGTTAAAACCCCGTTCCGCCTTTCGGAAGAGCAGGCCATCATGTGCCGGTAGGAACGGATGACAAAATTATTTAAAAAAAACCAGCATGCGCACAGGTGTCGTGTTTAGACACCATCCCTGAGGGGAAAAAAATAATGGGTAGGCGCTGCACTTGTGGCGACGCGCTCTCCCCGGGGAGAGCAGCCTGAATTTCACGCAGGGAAATCTGCTGTGACATAAAGTGGTAAAAAAAAAGTTGACATATTCAGAAAAAAGGTATCCCTTCTTCTTTTTTCCTTTTCTGGTCATAACTGAAGGAGCTTATTGGTGAATATTTTTTCCACAGACATGATGTCTGAAATCTGTGCTATTAAGTTGTCTGGTCATCTGCCGAAACTCAGACAGTTTCTCGTAGTACCTTATGATATCTTGTATGTAAGTCTCTCTCTCTCTCTCTCTCTCTCTTTTCTCTGTCTCTGTCTCTGTCTCTGTCTCTGTCTCTCTCTCTCTCTCTCTCTCTCTCTCTCTCTCTCTCTCTCTGCAATTAATGGAGAGAAAAGAATAACCGGACACTTCAAACTGCAATCAAACCTAAAATGAACGAGGTATTGAAGCCGCCATAGCTGTGGGACATTTGCATTTAAGGTCTAATTATGTAACAGAAAAGAAAAAATGTGATCAGCAAGCAACAGACAGAAGAACTGAGATGCAGACAGACATATTGTCAGAGAGAGAGAGAGAGAGAGAGAGAGAGAGGAGAGAGAGAGAGAGAGAGAGAGAGAGAGAGAGAGAGAGAGAGAGAGAGAGAGAGAGGAGAGAGAGAGAGACAGAGAGACAGACAGACAGACAGACAGGACAGACAGAGACAGAGACAGACAGACATACAGACAGAGAGAGAGAGAGAAACAGAGACAGAGAGAGAGAGAGAGACAGACAGACAGACAGATATTACTCTAAGCTAGCTGTGCTACAGTATATCCGAAGTTATATTTAAGTATGCATAGCACTGCGTCTAGTGGAAAGGTGTGAGTGCAGAAAAGACGTCGGCGAATAGGGAAATTATATAATATCATGGAGCAGAGCAAACACTTTAAGTGTTTAAAGCCTAACAGTACTCCCAGAAGATATAACCAATGCCTTCACTGGTATGGAGAGCATATAACGGATGTCTAGTTATGTAACAGAACTAGGAGGAAAAAAGAGAGAGAGAGAGAGAGAGAGAGAGAGAGAGAGAGAGAGAGAGAGAGAGAGAGAGAGAGAGAGAGAGAGAGAGGAGAGAGGAGAGGAGAGAGGAGAGAGAGAGAACACTGAAATGGTTTAATGGTACCTTGGCCTTGGATCACAATACACCAGGTGATGGGGGCAGGGGTGTGAGTGTAATGCAAAATGAAAGCATGAGTACGTTTTACATATACTATATCAGTAAAAGATTGAAAGCATGGATAAATTTCCCACATACTATATAATGAAAAATCAAAGCATGGAAACACTTCATACATACTATAGCAAAGAAAAAGTGAAAGCATTGCTAAATTTCACTTAAACTTCCCATACCATGGCAGTGGGGAAAAAATGAAAGCATGGATAAATTTCACGCCTGCTATAAGCAATGAAAAACGAAATCACGATACATTTCACACATACAATAGCAATGCAAAATTAAATCACTGATAAACTTTAAATCTACTATAGCAATGAAAACTGAAAGCATGGGAACATTCCACACACGCTATAGCAATGGAAAATGGAAGCATTGATAAATTTCACAGAGAGAGAGAGAGAGGAGAGAGAGAGAGAGAGAGAGAGAGAGGAGAGAGAGAGAGAGAGAGAGAGAGAGAGAGAGAGAGAGAGAGAGAGAGAGTGGTGTGTGTGTGTGTGTGTGTTTGGGGTAGGTATCTGTCAGTCTCGGAAGCTAGAGGGTGGAAGCTAGAGCGCAAAACCTGGGTAAGTAAGTATGGAGAGAAACTTGTTTCCCATGAAGCATACCCCCCCCTCCCCCACCTCACTCTGGACGTAGCTGGAATGGAAAGGCAATCGCTGATACGAATGGCTCCAGCGCGTCACTACAGCTGCCAGAACGTTGCCATTAAAGGCCTACATCCCCGAACCGCCCTGGGGACTCCAACTCCCCGATTTTTCCTCAGGGATGGTGTTTAAACAGGAGACCTGTATGAAAGCTGTTTTTTTTGTTATCATCGGAACCACGCAGCACGAAATGGCCTGCTCTTCTAAAAGGCGTAACGGGTTTTTAACGTATGCGCAAAATGTGCTACGCTCGTTTGCACACAGGGCCTTAGTTTATAGTCTGATCGAAAACACACACACACACACACACCAATTATATATATATATATATATATTATATATATATATATATATATATATATATATTCTGGTGTGTGTGTGGTGGTGTGTGTGTAGTGTGTGTGTGGTGTGTGTGTGTGTGCGTGTGTTTCGATCAGACTATAAACTAAGCTGTATATAAATATATATATATAATATTATATATATATTGATATGATAGATA
>CM060331.1:43073522-43098522 GCA_030674155.1 Stramonita haemastoma
ATCTATTTCTAAATATGCTAGTGCGTCTTTCCATGTTATCCTCCCAATTTGCTTCCGTCTATATGTGCGTATCTTTCTTCAAAATCCCTTTTTTGTCGCTCTCAGTGTGTAACACTTTACCGTTGCTCTTTTTTGTTTTATAAATCTATACGTGTATATTATCTTTCTCTCGACCTCTTTTTCTCTCCTTATAAATATATTTGCATATTTTATGTCTCATTCTTATTCTATAAACCTACCCGTGCATCTCTTTCTTTTGTCTTTCTCCTCAAAAATATAACCTATCTTCCTCCTTACATCCCCCCCCTCTCTCAAGTTGTAGGCTGCATGCCACTTGGGTTATCACGAATTAATCACGTGTGTTAAAGGTGCAGTTTCAAAAGCCGTGAACAAAAAGAGACGAAGAGACATTGTGACCTAGTGTCCTTTATGCAGACCAGTTTGTTGTAAGATGTTGATTTTGAATTTCTACAGTCTTGTGGAGGAAATTCCTCTCCACTACAAGTTCCCATTGTAAGGGCTAACCACAGCTTGTATATAAAAAAGGATTTGAACCTATCCTGTAACCATGTTACGGAATCCATGCCACGATGACCAATTGGGCTGTAATGCATGAAGTTCTCAGAATAGGACATTTTGTGTTTTGTGCCAAGACCCAATCCCATTGTCCCCTTGTAAATGGGCATCCTGTTTATCATGATAAATCTCTCTCTCTCTCTCTCTCTCTTCTCTCTCTCTCTCTCTCTCTCTCTCTCTCTCTCTCTCTCTCTCTCTCTCTCTCTCTCTCTCTCTCTCTCTATCTGCGCTATCCGTGCAGTCTCTGATTCCATCTTGTCTTGGTGTCATATCAGTCAGACGATTGTCTCTCAAAGTCAAGATGAAAGGAGTAGTTAGGGCTTTGAGGAGAGGGGGGAGGGGGAGAAAGGAAGACGGGTGTCATACTTTGAAAGTAAACTACCAAGTTTTGTCCGCCAGGCCATGATCTGCAAGTAACATCAAAGAGGAAAACTCGAAAGCAGTGCTGCGTGGAACGATTACTTCTCCCACATTTTGACCTGTAGGCAGACACGTGTGTGTGTGTGTGTGTGTGTGTGTGTGTGTGTGTGTGTGTGTGTGTTGTGTGTGTGTGTGTGTCTGTGTGTCTGTGTGTCTGTGTGTCTGTGTGTCTGTGTGTGCGTTTGCGTTGGTTGTGTGTATGTGTATGTGTGTGTGTGTGTGTGGTGTGTGCGTGTGTGTGTTTTTGTGTGTGCGTGTGTGTGTGTGTGTGTGTGTGTGTGTGTGTGTGTGTGTGTGTGTGTGTGTGTGTGTGTTGTGTGTGTGAGTGTGTGTGTCTGTGTGTGTTTGTTGTGTGTGTGTGTGTACGTATGTGTGTATGCAAATGTGTGTGTGCGCGTGCGCGTAAGTGTGTGTTGTGGGGGTCTATGTATAATTATGTTTGTTCGCGAGAGTATGTGTGTGCAGGTGTGCGTGTGCGTGCGTGCGTGGGTGCATGCGTGCGTGCGCATGCGTGCGTGTGCGAGCATGTGCGTGTGTGTACCGATATGTTTCTGTGCATGTGTGTGCGTGCACGCTTTTTTGCGTTAATGTGAGCGTGTTTTTTGTATATCATTGGGTATTGATCATGCCAAAGTCTATCCAAAAGGGGCTACACCACGTACATATCCAAAAGATTTCCTGTAAAGTTCCTGTCAATACAATGAGCAAAATGAAAATGTCACCATATCTGCATGTAGTATTGTTTGCTTACGAGACGGTTCACGCTCAGAACTTGTATCCATTTTCAGTGTATGGTAGTTTTATGAGTTTGGTTCAACAGAGCGCATGAAAGACTGACACCAATATCAACACGATCAGCGGGGATGAGCAAATCAAGTTTAATGAAAAGTCTTATAGACAGACAGACAGAGACAGACAGACAGACAGACGGACAGACAGACGGACAGACAGACGGACGGAAAGACAGAGGACAGACTGACAGACAGACAAATGGACAGACATACAGGCAAGCAGACAGACAGACAGACAGACATGCAAGCAGATGGACAGAAAGAGAAACACGCAGACATATAGGCAGACAGGCACAAAGACAAAAAGACGGAAGATAGTGGTCAAGTCAGTCAGAGGAGGATACACAGGAACAAACATCGATCAAGAAGAAATGTCTGGAGCAGGAAAAGGCGTACGCTCCAGGAAATGAGTGGGTTCAACAAAGCAAAACAGATGAAAAAAAAACAGTAAAATAAAATGCGAAAGCACATCCTGATCGAAAGATAATAGATCTAGTGAGAAGAAGATGGACCTATTAGTATTGTCAGCTGTGGACTACCGATTGTGACATATGTTTCGTGATTGTGACATATGTTTCGTGATTGTGACAGATGTTTGGATTGTGACAGATGTTCGTGATTGTGACAGTGTTTTGTGATTGTGACAATGTTCCGTGATTGTGACAGATGTTCGTGATTGTGACAGATGTTTCGTGATTGTGACAGATGTTTCGTAATTGTGACATGTTTTGTGATTGTGACAGATGTTTCGTGATTGTGACAGATGTTTCGTAATTGTGACATGTTTCGTGATTGTGACAAATGTTCGTGATTGTGACATGTTTCGTGGTTATGACAGATGTTTCGTGATTGTGACAGATGTTTCGTGATTGTGACAGATGTTTCGTGACAAAGCAGGTGTGTAGACTAAGTCCATATGTAGGGACAGACATTCCTTGAAAACAGCTGTATTGGACACCAAACAAAGATAATGCAGTGGGTAGTGCCATGACTGTTAACTGGAAAGACAGAGTTTGATCTTTTATTTTTCATTAAAATCTGTTTACTCTAGGTGGTATCAAACTTAAACAATAATCAACAGCAGCTAAACAAACCCAATAAATAAAACGACTGAATTAAAAAGAAAGCATATAATAGAACATTAATAGCAGACCGACAAATAACTTTTGCAATATCAACAATTTCTGGTTTACGAATGAGTTAACTCACAGATTCCCTTTTTAGATTTATACCAGAATTGTTGTATAACTACGTCAAGATTGGGCAGTCAAAAAGAGTCCATTCACAAGATAGTGTTGTCTGTTTCGGAAGTGTAAGCTTTCGACTAAATCACACCTAAGAGGTGAGTGTTGTGGCTTGGTAGAAAACATTGAGTCACACAAATGAGTACCATACCATTTGCAAAAGGTTGTATGAAAGTGTTTGGTCAGCAGTGACTGATGTGGTAGTGCTCATAGACTACATAGAAAATCGTTTTGTCTGTGTCTACTGAACACACCTTTGGCAACCTCGGACTGAAGGGTTAACGTTGATACATTTCATGTAAAGTAATGAAGCATAGTACACTATACTCCGAAAGAAATGTCCAAAAAGGATCTCCAGTCCCTCATGGCAATCAATTTTCAGCAAGAAGAAAGAAATGTAACAGTCTGATACCTTTTACCCTGGTTAATGGAGGATCTTGTAGTCTATAATGAGTTTGTGCTAAAATGTCTCTAGCGGATTTATGGCCGAGAGTTGGGGAGAGGTGAGTCACCAGCAGGAGAGAAGAAAGGACTGGTGTCTCAGTACTGGATCAGTCACTCATTCAGCTGGCCTGGCCTGACTTCAGTTAGTGCTACCATCACAGAGGGGACATCGTAGGTTGTGGTCTCAGTCTGCTGAGTCACAACAGGGCAACAAACAGCATCAGTCAGGTTGCCAGTCAGCAAGAATAAAAGAACACTTAGGTCTCGCGGTACGTTCCCAGTTCGAATTTCACGACCCCTTGTCAATGACAAGATCAAAGAACTACGACAGATTGAGTCTAGACTGAGTCTGTTTGTGTGTGTTCTTCTGTTTAATGTCAGCTTACAATGATTAATATCAAACCATTTAGAGAAAGAGAGAGAGGGGGCAATGCAAGGCAAGGCAAGGCAAGGCAAATTCTTTTATTCGAGGATAATAGATAAGCACTTCTGTGCCCTTTTCATCCAGTCCCCGCCCTTTTCAGGGTAACATCAAGATAAAAAGATAACTCAATTAAACAACAACAATCTAAATACCAAGAGCAAGAAACCATACCAAGTATCAAACAACAGCTGAGAAATAGACAGAGATACAATAATAAGGTAATGATATAAAGGTAATGATCAGAAACGAAAATAAGAAGTAAAAGTCAATGACGATTTTGATTTGAATAATAGAAAGGCGCAATAATCAAAGAGTAAACATGACAATATGATGAGGTTAAAAAATTAATGACTTAAAACATTAATCCACCACCATCTATTATCAAAATATGTCATATAAAACATAAAATTTTGATATAAATGGGAGAAAAACAACAACAACAAAACAATACAAAACCCAAAAACCCCAAACACACACACACACACACACACACACACACACACACACACACACACACACACACACACACACACACACACACTACATACATACACACTCAATCACTCACTCACAGGTTCGCCTGCATCAATAAACTTCATTCTAAAGGAAATATATGCCTTGAATTTTAGATAAAATCATGTAGCCAATGAACTCAAGAGGAATCTATCGCTGTAGGGCACATATTTTGGTCCATATAAATGCTAACACCTCACTTAATCTTATGATTATGGTCATAAGATCACATTCATAACCATATCCTAATTATGATGGACATATTTATTCAGCTTACTTAAATGGTTTATTGATGGAGTTTACACAATATCAATTACATTTAATACACATGATTATTAAAATAGAGTACAAAATATGAATAGAACATTCCTGAATATGGATGGCAAACATTTTTAGACAATAGGTGACACATTCACAGAGAGAGAATTGAATTGAATTGAATTTAACACATTTTATTTCAAGAGGGTAATGGCATAAGCAAACATACTTTTTTTTTTAAACCAGCCCTCTGGGCATAAATGAACACAAATAACCAACAACATAAAAAAAACCAAAATCCCCAACCTCTCAACCAAACAACTAACAATTTCGTTTTTAAAGAATACGGGAAAAAAATCAAAACAAAGAATATATTAGGAATACAAATTTAAATACCAGACAGGAGAGTATAGGGAAGGAGAGGAGAGAGAGAGAGAGAGAGAGAGAGAGAGAGAGAGAGAGAGAGAGAGAGAGAGAGAGAGAGAGAGAGAGAGAGAGAGAGAGAGAGAGAGAGAGAGCATTATTCTGCAAATATTAGCATTTCTATATTAAAAATACAATTTAAAAAAAGCATCCGAACATCTAGTCATGTAAATAATCATATTAATAATAACAAGAACAATGATGATGATGATAATTATGATAATACAAACTACGATGAGGATGACAAAAAAGACGCTAATGAGGATGATGGTGTTGAGGATGATGATGACGATGATGGTGATGATGATGATAATGATGATGATGATATGAACAACGACTACGACAAACGGCAAGATACATGCCGAGTGACAATAATAATGTTGACAATAGATCAGTTCAATACATGTTTGTGTTCAATACATGTTTGGAGAAAGGAATGTCAAATCAGAGAGATTCATTAAGTAATTAAACATGCTGGTTTTAAATCTCGAAAAACTAGATTCACATTTTAGGAGCTCTGGAATATTATTCCATAGCCATCCTCCAGAGCACATAAGGCTAGACTTATCAAGATTAATTGTTGTGAAAGGAACATTTATTTTGTGCGAATGTCGGTAACTTTATAAGTAAACATATTCCTAAGAGAATGTGGAGTCTTACCGTGGAGTATTTTATACATGAGAATGCCTTTGTTTATATTAACTTGGCTGGGAGGGGAAGTATATTTGCTTGTTTATAGTCAAAGTGTGTTAGAGTAGATGACTTGTTAATGACAATTTTAATGGCTCTTTTGTGAATGCTAAGCAAATGTTTAAGTACATTTTTACTCGCTAGGTCCCAGAGTGTAGATGCATAATCAATGTGAGATTGAATATATGCATAAAAGAATAGTTTCCTTGCATGTAAATTTAAAAAGTTCTTTATTTTTCTAAACTAATACAGTTTTGATGCTATATTTCTAGACATTTTTCTAAGTGTTTCGACCATGTGAGGTTATTATCTATTGTTACACCTAAAACTTTATGATTTGTTACTTTGTGGACTTTCACATTAGAAATATATAGCGAGGGTAAAGACTGGGAGAGGGTTTGACGCTTTTGTCTATTGGTAATCAACATAAATTTAGTTTTGTTGGGATGTAGAGACATGTGGTTTAGGTGTGTCCACTGAATAAGATTATTGATAATATTTTGCATTGTATGATAAACCTCATGCGCATCAGAGTTCGTTGTTTCAAGGGTGGTGTCATCAGCAAACATGTCGCATTGAGTACCTATGGATAAAGGAAGATCATTAATATAAAGTAGAAAAAATAGGGGACCCAAAACTGAATCCTGAGGAACACCATAAGTATTTGGGAGAAAATCAGAGATAGATCCATTTAAAGATACTTTCTGTTGTCTATCAGAAAGAAAAGAGGAGATCAACTCAAGAGTACTACGAGATGATTTGTAAGGTGCTATTTTTTTTAAAGAAGTTTGTAATTTATAAACGTCAAATGCTTTTGCGAAATCAACAATCAGTATTCCAGTAAATTCCTTTCTATTTATATCTAATAGCCAGCGATCAACCAGCTTTGTTAAACCCGTGTGACAGGAATGATATTCTCTAAATCCAGACTGGTTGGGATGTATCAGATCATGTTGATTTAAGTGAGAAAGAAGACACTTATAACTATGTTGCTCCAGAGGCTTAGAAAGAACAGATAGAATTGAAATTGGTCTGTAGTTGGATGGATTGGTCTTGTTTCCTGGTTTATATATGGGAATAATTTTTGCTTGTTTAAAACCTTTAGGGAAATAGTTTTTATCAATGCAAAGATTATAAACATATGTAAGAGTTTCTGCTATGATTGGTGCTGAAAGTTTAAGAATTTTTCCATCAATTCCATCAATGCCATGGGTGTTTGTCTGTTTGAGCTGTCTTAAAGTAGTGTAATCTTCTTGAACACATAGGGGTTGTTTTTTGCAAAAAGGCGAATATTTTTGTCTTCACAATACTTTTGCAGTTCATGTAAATTATTTTCTTTGAGTAGTCATTTTGAATTACTTGTTTTGCTACAGTTGAAAAATTGTAGTTTAGTTTGTCAGCTGATATATCATTTTGCGTACTGGTTGAACTGTTGACATTTTTATTTGTTAATTGATGCATGGCTTTCCATATTAGTCTACCATTGCTCTTTTTGGTCAACGCATTTAGAAAATATTTTTTTTTTTCTGTTCGAATGAGGGAAACTACTTTATTTCTCTGCCTTTTATAATTTTCATGGGAGCTATGTATCAGCAAATAATCTCTATGGTATATGGCTTTCTGTATTTCATCTGTCAGCCATGAAGGTTTTATCCTATATTGAACTCGCTTTGTTTGCAGTGGAGTATGTTTGTTATATATGCTATAAAAAAAAATCTTGTACCATACTTCTAATGCCATATCAGGGTCTGTATACTGATATACGCTATTGAGAGAAGAATGTGTAAGATCATAAATAAACTTTTCACTATCGAATTTTGAAAAATTTCGAAATACAATAGTTTTATGATTTAACTTTGGTATTTTTGTGCCTTTTTTAACCATGTAAAACAAATTGGATAATGATCGCTGCAACCACACTCAGGGACAGATGTTTCAGTAATAGTCTTAGGATCAGATACATGTAAATGATCAACAAGAGTTTTAGAGACACTAGTTACTCGCGTTGGTGATTGTATTAACTGTGTTAGTCCATAAGATTTACACGTTAGATTCCAATGCTTATTGTCTTTTAGTAAATCTATATTGAAGTCTCCTAATACAATGACATCTTTACATTGAGTGTATGTGTGGTCCATCATTGAAATAAACTGATTGTTCCATTCAATTCTTTCCGATGGGTTTCTGTATAGTAAACAGATTAGAAATGGCTTGGTAAATTTTATTTGAATTTCGACCCAGAGTGCTTCTGTGTTATGTTGCTCTAAGGTATTTATTCTTTTGAATCTCAGTGACTGATGCATATAAAGGAGTAAACCAGTTTCCTTGTTTTGTAATGGATCCTTGCAAACTGCAATGTAACCAGGGAATGATATATCACTATCGGAAATATGGGAGGAAAGATGAGATTCTGAAAATCTGAATACATGAAAACTCTTTCCTGAATTTGTCAAAATAGAAGATATCTCAGTTAATCTGTTTATCATATGATTTATATCTAAATGACCTACTCTGAGTCCCTCTTCTTTTAGCCAAGAATTATTGCTGTCTGCTATTGTGACACAGCATTAAAGAAGAAACATGATAAAGGACCAATTTAGTTATGATTAGTTGAGAACCTTAGAAATGTATGGGATTCTGTATTTTGAAGAAAACACCAAAAATGCACAGGCTTACACTGATCCCAAGGGATAACGTGAATCACAAAAAGGAAAAATAAAAATTAATGTGAAAAAAGTCCTCAGGAAAGAAATACGAGTAACGAGTGACCAAAGTAATGATATGTAGTTGCAGGATAAAACTGAAAAAAATCAACTACTGAATACTGGTCAGAATCAATACATAAGAAAACTGACCGGTTTTTTAATCTCAAGTACAAAAAAACAACAACAAACAAACAAATAAAAAATATATATATTAACAAAAACCCACTACAGTGTATGGTCACAAAATAAGATTACTTACAACCAAGTTATAAATTGCGATTGGAAGATATTTTCAATTTGCAATTTGCAGTAAGAAAACAGAACAAAATTAATTTACACAAAAGTTCAGATTTTGAATGTACACTCACAAAAAGACACAAAAGTGAAACACACTCATAATCGGTGCCAACTAGGTAAGGCCAAAAAAGAATTAACTCCCAATCTATGGTCTGAAGGTCTGAATGAATGAAGACCCACCAACTGAAAAAAGAAATAATAATTAAAAAAATAAAATAAGATAAATATATATTTTAAATAACCAGCCAACTAACCAAAACAAAACAAAATAAGAGAAAACAAACAATGATGTCAACAATAATAACAAAGACAAAATTTGAGCACTAATGGCAAAAAACAAACAATCAATAAAAGAATTGCAATTCAAGACAAAAAGCTCTATTACTAAAACAGTGAAATTCTCAATTAAAAAACAAACAA
Source organism: Stramonita haemastoma (assembly GCA_030674155.1). Lineage (NCBI taxonomy): Eukaryota > Metazoa > Mollusca > Gastropoda > Neogastropoda > Muricidae > Stramonita > Stramonita haemastoma. The sequence continues at coordinate 43,082,728 of CM060331.1, forward strand.
ACAAACAAAAAACCTCACACACACAACAACAACAGATAAACAAAATAAACACTTAAAAGAAACAAAGTAAAAACCAACAACGAAAGCTACAGCTTACTGCTAAAGGCAATTTATCAAGATTTTTGCTAAGAGATAAAAGAAAAAAAAAGCAAATTAACACAATAATCCCAAAATTTGTAATTCAAGGTCACAGCGAGAGAGACAGAGAGAGAGAGAGAGAGAGAGAGAGAGAGAGAGAGAGAGAGAGAGAGAGAGAGAGAGAGAGAGAGAGAGAGAGAGAGAGAGAGAGAGAGAGAGAACACTGAACAGTTTTATTTGTACATTGGCCTAAGGCCACAATACACGGAGTTTGGGGGGGAATGAGGAAAACCAGTATATTGGTATGCAAAATGTGATCAAAAATGAAAAAAGCAACAGATTCTTTGAAGCTTATGATTGCACTGGCCATCACTGCAGGCTATTTTAGTTAACAGATACCACACTCGGTATCATCAAAATACATTTCAATACTTTCGTACTTGTGAATACAAATCTTTAACACACCCATCACTAAATGATATTCTGACATAACAATCCCCTCCTTCTATAAATAGAATTAAAAATATATCTGGATAGATAATGAATTCGTTCCCTATTAAATGTTGTAAGTAAAACTGACAACGGCATATTGATACATTCAGTCAAAAACTTATCCCTTAAATCTGAGTACATTGAACATTCGAACAAAAAATGGGCTTCATTTTCAAATTTTGTCTTACAAAATGGACAGAACTTTTCATGATCATTAACACTATATCTACGAACATTATTATCAATTGGTAAAACATTTAATCTAACTTGTGTAATAGCGACTCGAAAACAGTAAGTATCAATAGAGTCGATGTATTTTTCTTTTCCAAAGATAGTTTTAAATGATCTATAATTTTCATACCTCTCTTTATCTCTTATGATCCCATGCCACTCTTGTGCGAACATGTCCACTAATCTTTGCTTGAATATGCGTAAAAAGGCCTTTACATCACCAACCCCTTGTTGTAGCCATACAATGTTAAATCCTGTTCCACACAGAATTTCTCTTATTTTTAAACCAATATCTAAGGACATTTGTATGAGAGTTTATGTAAAGAGGATACCTGCCCAATTCACTGTACACCATTTTATTTGGTGTTCTTATTGGGACTCCTAAAAACATCTTACTTGCTGACATGTGAACTTTTTCAATATGGTCCAGTCTACTTAAACCCCAAATTTCTGAAGCGTATGATAAAATAGGCTGAATTTTAACATCAAATACCTTTAAAAAAAAACGTTTCTGCATTAATTTTTTGTATCTATGAAATGCTTTATTTAATTGAATGACTGCTTTTTTCCCTTTGACTACTAGGTTTTTAGTTCCCAACTTTGAACTAATCTTTGTCATAAAAGTGAAACCCAAATAACAATATTAATTAACTATGTCCAACTTAACACCCTTATAAAACCATTTTTCATGTTTTGCTAGAAATGCCTCTTTTCTACATACCATTACCTTAGTTTTATCAATATTCACATTTAGTTGCATATTATCACAGTAAGTTTGCAGAATATTTAGTTTGCTGCTGTAATTCAAATGGTGTCACTGAAAGCAAAGCTATATCATCTGCAAACAGTAAATATAGATATTTCAAAGTTATTAGGAAGCATTTGTATTCCATGCCTGCCTTGTTCATTCACATGGTTAGCCAACTGATTGATGAACATTGTAAACAATATAGGGCTTAGTACACAGCCTTGTCTTACCCCTATTGGGCACTCAAAATATTCTGATAATTCATCATTTACTCTAATACATGAAAGCAATGACATTACAGAGCTGATAATGCAGCAAAAAACTTCCCTCTTATCCCTTGGTTTTCAATACATTCAAGAAGTTTGTCGTGTTTGACTGAATCGAAGGCTTTCTTAAAGTCTATAAAAGCAACATATAGCTTTTTACCTTTCTTTGATATACATTTTTGGACCACTGCGTAGAGGTTAAAAATTTGATCGATAGTAGAGTATCTTTTTCGAAAACCCGCCTGATTTTCACAAATGAGGTCATTATTTTCCAGCCACTCATAGAGTCTTGAGTTCAGTAAAGATATATAGAATTTTGATAGGATGCTTAGCAGTAAAACTCCCCTGTAATTGCCTACATTATCTATATCTCCTTTCTTATAAATTGGGATTATCACAGCCTTTGACCAAACATGAGGATATATGCCCTTGCTGAATATTGTATTGAAAAGCTTGATAAGAAAGTTTTTAACCTTGCTGCTACCATTTTTTAACATTTCTGCCATAATTCCATCAATTCCACTGGCTTTTCCGCCCTTCAATTTATGTACTGCTTTTCTTACTTCTTCTTTAGATATCTCTTTGTTTAGAGCATGTTCACTCTCTTCAGAGAAATTAACCTCTAAGTGTGCTTGTTCATTACGTGAAGTTTCATTACTTTAAAACACATTTTTAAAATGATTTACCCAGTCTGAAGTTTTGATGTTATTTTTAAGTTTAACTTTATCATTACATCCCATTCTTCTAAGTTCTTTCCAGAAAAGTGCTGAGCTAGAAATGTTTGTAGTGAGAGCCTCTACTTTTTGCTTTCTGAACGCTTTTCGTTTGGATTTTAATAACTTTTTATACTTTTTTCGTGCTGTGACATACACAAGTCTGTTTTCATCTTTTCTTAGTTTCCTAAAAATATTCAAGGCTTTTCTAATTTTCTTTTTAACTTGATAACACTCCGCATCAAACCACTCTGACTGCTTTCGTTGTCTTTTAACAGTTTTTACTAACATACATTGGCTGGATTCCTTTAAACACTGGACAAAATGGTCTAAACCATTATCTACATCACTGTGTAGTAAATCCATCACTGTTTTAATATTTTCTTAAACTATGTAGACTACTTAGTGATCTAATAAAGTCCTCTTTCATATCTTCTCTCCAAATAAGTTTTCCTTTATCATTATTTATCTCTTTGGTTTCTTTTTACTAGTATCTTCAGATAATTATGTTATTATTCCAGTCAATCATCATAACAATTGGTAAGCGGTCAGACTCTGCCACATTCTTAATATCAACAGCAACAATATTTACAGTTAATAACAACTTGCACGAAACAACAAAATAATCAACAGTACTGGCTCCTGAAGGTGAGATATATGTAAAACCATCATCAAATTTCAGTCGACACAAACCATTCAATATCATACAGTTGAACATGTTACAGATTTCAATTAGTTGTCTGCCAAAGACGTTCGTATTATTGTCTTGAGAATTCCTCAAAAAATCATCAGTAGTAGAATCTGTTCCATCAAAATCAAAATTATCATCAGAAAATGAATAGTTACCATTTGAAATTTTAGCATTGAAGTCGCCCATTAACATAAGGTAAAAGTCATCATTTGAGTCCTGAAGATCAAGTAAACTCAATGTGGCCACTTTCACACAAGGGTGGTAAAAAGCATTTTGATTTTACTAAGTACACTGGCCATTTGAGAGATGCTTTTCTTCAGTGTTCACTTATTTGTATTGTTTCCATGCTCATTTTAGCAAAATGTTAGTTACCTGCTGAGGCACTGGTTTTGTGATAGCTCTAATGATTTTAGTTTGATTGTTTAAAAAAACCAGACCATGTCTTTGATTTGTATTACTATCATTATCCTAGCTCTGGGACAATGGAACAAGCACTCCTGTGCTTTTATACCCAGTCCCTGTGTGCATGCAGTTTTGTATTTTTTTCTTTTTTTTACTGATTCATCTTATGTCACATCCCCGTCCTTCTCTTCCAAGCTGCTGATCCCAGTTTCCCCGCCACAGCCGAACCCAGATTTGTTATGTCTCATCCTCAGGGTCCGAAGTCCACATGGAGCCGATCAATATTAGGCCGCCGTGGGGCCACCAGCCAAAGGGGCCCTGCACTTCTGCTGGGTCACTTTAGTGGTGTTCAGTGGTGCCTGTTCTGAAAATACGCAGGACACCACCTATTACACCACATATTAATGACAGTATTAACTCAGTCGCGGAGCCATACTCAATGAGTTGCCCATTCGAGGTGGCTACCCCCACAATGTCCCTCCAAAGACCGGCCCCCGTGCACCTCCAACCACAAAGGCTTGGCACAAACTCACTACAGGCACAGAAGCGTATGGGCAAACCAAATCTGAGGTCACCATGAGACCAGAGCAGCTGGGACCACCGAATCAGGCTTTATTTATTGCTTGATGGTCAATGATAATGAGGATGATGTAATGATGTTGCTGTGGAAGTGCATCTGCTTTGAGACTACTTGAAAGGGCTGTACTCTATGCTTACTGTCATAATATATCCCGGCATCAACTCGGCCGGAGAGATACAGACACCTGCAGTGTTGGTCAGGTAATTTGAGCAACACTCTCAAACTCGCATCCATAAAGTGGATGAAGCTCGACTGTGTGGTCCCAGTATTCCTACAGATTCCCCAGCACTCTCACTCTGGGTAGGAGCCGGTTGGAGTCCAAAACATCCCTATGATTTTTATGGGATTTAAACCTGAAACCTTGCTGTCTAAATTCAAGGCACTGAAGGCTGCACCATAGCAGCTGGTCTGGTTTTGTAGGCTTCGTCATCTGTTCCCACTAGCACCAATGGCCTACTTTTACGAAAGGCGGAACATTTTTAACACGTGCACAAGATGTGTGCATGTTTGCACAAACAATCTCGATTTATAGTATCATCAGAAGGATGCTTTTAGCTAGTTACAAACAAGGTGTACACTTTTTTCACGTACCTATAATGAAGCTGATTTTTTAAAAAAAATAGAAAAATCACTCTACTAAAGTTTTGAAACTTTGTCCTGATTTATCTTGCCATGCCTTGCCTTGTCTTGTCTTGCCCTGAGTTGCTTTGCCTTGCCTTGTTAAAACTCAATCAACCTGTAGGATATGTAGGCCAGCTGTGCACATGTTGCCATATGGTGTAGACCCATGCTTTTACCGCTATAAATGTCTGCAATAATGCTAGCTGTATAGTTCGAAATCTTATGCTGAGATTATCTTCATCACCAACAAGTGCTTAACCAAACGCTATATTATCCCCTATCAAAGGGGAGAAAAACAGTCATCTGAAGTCGGTAAATGGCTGTCTAATATGGCAGGAACTTGAAGAACAATTAAACACAGAGGTTTAGGGCATTTTACTGATGGTCTGGCAGTGATATAATAAGAAAGAAGATTACGTACTTAGTGTTGGGTGACCCAGCACTATTAAACTTGGGAATGCTCAATAACACTACGTCTGTTGGTATGGAAAATGCAAAGGTTATTCACATACTCTGTGCTCCCTAGGAAGGAGTGACTCTGTAACACCCCACACGGCCAACGGAAGCTGCTTTACAGCTCTGTAACACCCCACGGCCAACGGAAGCTGCTTAACAGCTCTGTAACACCCACACGGCCAACGAAGCTGCTTAACAGCTCTGTAACACCACACGGCAACGGAAGCTGCTTAACAGCTCTGTAACACCACACGGCCAACGAAGCTGCTTAACAGCTCTGTAACACCCACACGCCAAGAAGCTGCTTAACAGCTCTGTAACACCCACACGGCCAACGAACTGCTTAACAGCTCGTAAACCCACACGGCCAACGAAGCTCTTAACAGCTCTGTAACACCCACACGGCAAGGAAGTGCTTAGCCTAACCCCCCCAGGCAAGAAGTAAACCAACAATGTAAACCACACAACACTCAAAGGCTCAAGGAAATGCGTTATTGATCATTGTTTAATAGCTAGTCTGTAACACCCAACGGCCAATCGGAAGTCTTCAGTCTTAACACTCTGTAACACCCACACGGTCAAGGTCAAGCTTTGCTCTGCTTTATTCATCTGTTCCCCCCTTACACCTCTCTTCAGTAGGAACTCTTTAACCCACTCTGTAACACCCCACATCGTCAACGGATAGCTCTTTCTCTTAAACAGCTCTTCTCCTCTCTCCTCTCACATCCCACTCGTCAGTCCTCCTTTCTTTCTCTCTTCTTCACTTTTTCTTTCAAGCCTATGCTGCTTTAATTGTCTCCTCTCCTCACTCTCTCTCTTATCTATCAACTCTCCTTTTTTTCTTTCTATTTTTCTCTTTTTATTTATCATTTCTTGTCCATTCTGTTCTGTTGTTTTTGATTCTTTTTATTCATCTTTCTCTTTTTCTCTGTTTTCTTTCTTTTCTTTTCCTTTTTACCTTTTCTTTTTTTCTTTCTTCTCATCTCTCTCTTCTCTCTTTCTTCTCTCTCTCTTCTCTTCTTCTCTCTCTCTTTCTATCTCAATCTCTCTCTTCTCTTTTCTTCTTTTCTTTTTCTTTTTTGTCTTCTTTCTTTTTTTTCTTCTTCTTTTTTTTTTTTTCCTGCCAACGCACCTTTTTTCTTTTTCTCTTTTGTTCCATCTTTTTCCTTTATTTGTTTATTTCTCATTTTCATCAAAATCATTTTTACATCTAGGGTAAACGTTCATGCACTTTATTTTCTCCTTTACTGAACCTTTCTTTCTTTTTCTCTTGGTTCTTTCTTTTTGGTCATCCCTTTTCCAGCTCAGCTTCACCGCAGGCTCTCATTCAAGCTTTCAATGAAAACATGAATGTGAGTGAGTGAGTGAGTGAGTGAGTGAGTGTGTGTGTGTGTGTGTGTGTGTGTGTGTGTGTGTGTGTGTGGTGTGTGTGTGTGTGTGGTGTGTGTGTGTGTGTGTGTGTGTGTGAGTGAGTGAGTGAATGAGAGAGAGAGAAAAAGAGAGTGTGAGTGAGTGGGTGAGTGAGTGAGTGAGTGGTGAGTGTGTGTGTGTGAGAGAGAGAGAGTGAGTGAGTGAGTGAGTGTGTGTGTGAGAGAGAGAGGAGTGAGTGAGTGATGAGTGATGAGAGTAGTGAGTGAGTGTGTGTGTGTGTGGGGAGAGAGAGAGAGAGAGAGAGAGAGAGAGAGAGAGAGAGAGAGAGAGAGAGAGAGAGAGAGAGAGAGAGAGAGAGAGACAGACAGACAGACAGACAGACAGACAGACAGACAGACAGACAGACAGACACGAGAACACTGAACACTGAACATTTTTATTGTATTTCGGCCTTGGGCCACAATATAAGTGAAAGGGGCGAAAGGGAGTGTAATAAATATATAAAAAAAAGTTCAATCAATTGACTAGAAATACAACATATTGATATACATAACATACGACTAAGAGCCTCATTGTTTACATACTCCTCAATACAGTCATGACTAAGGTAATCATCATTATCGGTGATTACAATCCAAACGTTCATCACCATTATTTTCATCACCTTCGGCATCATTGTTTATGCATCATGTTAACATTCATAGAGTGAATTATTGTTCACTTCTCAAATGTACATCAGAATAGACATAATACTATTAACACGCTGCTTTCCAGCATTCTTTGCTTTATAAATAAGAGAGAACACACTGAACTCTGAAGAGAGAGAGAGAGAGAGAGAGAGAGAGAGAGAGAGAGAGAGAGAGAGAGAGAGAGAGAGAGAGAGAGGGTGTGTGTGTGTGTGTGTGTTTGTGTGTGTGTGAGAGAGAGAGACAGAGACAGAGAGAAAAGACCCAGAGACACAAGAGACACAGAAGAGAGACACAGAGAGAGAGTGTGTGTATGGGTGTATGTGTGTGTGTGTGAGTGTGTCTGTGTGTGTCTGTGTGTTAGAAAGAAAGAGAGCGGGAGGGAGTGGGAGAGAAGAGAGAGAGAGAGAGAGAGAGAGAGAGAGAGAGAGAGAGAGAGAGAGAGAGAGAGAGAGAGAGAGAGAGAGAGAGAGAGAGAGAGAGAAAGAGAAAGAGAGAGACAGAGAGAGATAGAAAGAGAGTGTGTGTGTATGAGTGTATCTGTGTGAGTTTGTCTGTGTGTGCCTGTGTGTTAGAAAGAAAGAGAGGGAGGGAGGAGAGAGGGAGGGAGATATAGAAAGAGAGAGAGAGGGGAGGGAGAGGGAGATAAAAACAGACAAAGACAAGCAGACAGCGAGAGAGTGAAAGAGAGAGACTGAGACACACACACATATTGGTAGACATACAGAGAGAGAGGGAGACAGATAGAGAGACAGACAGACAGACTTACATACAAAAAGATAGACAAAAAGACAAACAGACAGATAGACAGACAGATAGGTAGATAGATAGATGATAGATAGATAGATAGATAGATAGATAGATAGATAGATAGAATAGATAGATAGATAGATAGATAGATAGATAGATAATGATAGATAGATGATAGATAGATAGATAGATAGATAGATAGATAGATAGATAGATATAGATAGATAGATAGATAGAATAGATAGATAGATAGATAGATAGATAGATAGATAGATAGATAGATAGAAGATAGATAGACAGACAGAGACAGAGAGAATGACAATGACAATGACAATTGTTTATTTGGGATAAGCTTTGACGCCATTCACAAGGGGACAGTGGGATGGGGACTGGGCACAAAACATAAAATCAATAAAAAGCATAATTTAATCAACAGCCCAAATAGACTTCATGACATGAATTCCATATCATTATTCTAAATATATATACTGTCATTCATTGGGTAACATTTTTCATGTTGTGAAACGAGAGAGAGAGAGAGAGAGAGAGAGAAGAGAGAGAGAGAGAGAGAGAGAGAGAGAGAGAGAGAGAGAGAGAGAGAGGAGAGAGAGAGAGAGAGAGGAGAGAGAGAGAGAGAGAGAGAGATTGATAGAGTGCGTGTGTGAGTGTATGTGTGCACATGTGCATGTGTCTGTGCGTGTTTCATGTATGAATGTGCATGGTTCCGTGTGTGTTGTTGTTGTTGTTGTTGTTGTTGTTGTTGTTGTTGTTGTGTGTGTGATGTGAATTTGTGCAAATCTGTCAACGTTGAATCTGTCAAACAATAGGAATACAAAAAAGAAACCCAAACTAGAGTACAACAAAACAAAATAAAAAATCTGTTCTCTTTCATGTTGCCTTTCCTGTTGGAGGCAAATTCAGGAGCGAACATCCGCTACCGGCAGGTGAAGAAAAAGCAGTGGAAAAAAGACAACATGATAGAAAGTCAATGAAGCGTCATCAGCACCTCAGATTGCATTTAGTCTGCAACAGAAGCCTCGGCCAGCATCATAAAAATGAGCAAAGGGGCCTGCTCTGAACGTGGTGTGTGTGTGTGTGTGTGTGTGTGTGTGTGTGTGTGTGTGTGTGTGTGTGTGTGTGTGTGTGTGTGTGTGTGTGTGTGTGTGTGTGTGTGTGTATGAGTGTGTGTGTTTTGTGCTGACACGTGCCCTTGCACACATGCACTTGAAAGTGGATATGACTATGCACATGCAGGGATCTGTTATTATGTTTACTTGATGCTTTGAGTGAGACAAGAGGAGTAAAAGAGAGAAGACACGCAGAAAGGTAGAGAGAGAGAGTGACTGAGAGAGAAAGAGAAATTGAAAAACAGAAAGGCAGACATAGAATTGAATTGAATTGAATAACTTTTATTTAAAGAGGACCATGGCATAAGCAAACATGCTTTTTAACAACAAGTCCTCCGGGCATAAATGAACACAAATAACCAACAAAAACCCTCTCAAAAAAACAACAAACAATTTCTTTTTCAAAGAAAAAGAAAAAATCAAATCAAACAATGTCAGATGTAAAGCAAATAATTACTATACCAATACAACTTTAAATACCAGACTGGAGAGTAGAGGAGAAGGAGAGAGAGAGGAGAGAGAGAGAGAGAGAGAGAGAGAGAGAGAGAAGAGAGAGAGAGAGAGAGAGAGAGAGAGGAGAGGAGAGAGAGAGAGAGAGAGAGAGAGAGAGAGAGAGAGAGAGAGAGAGAGAGAGAGAGAGAGAGAGAGGAGACTTTGAAACACTTTTGAAACACTTTTATTAAGGGATAAGAATAAGCACATATAATGGCTTTTTACATCCAGCCCTCAATCAAAGAAAATCATAACAATGGAAAACAAATCAACTGCAAATTTATGAAAACAACAAGAGAAGAGAGAAGGAAGAGAGAGAGAGAGAGAGAGGAGAGAGAGAGGAGAGAGAGAGAGAGAGAGAGAGAGAGAGAGAGAGAGAGAGAGAGAGAGAGAGAGAATTCAGATTCAGAATATTTATGGCCATTTAAGTCATGCAGACCTATTTGACACAACAAAACAAACATCAGTTTTAATTATCTTTCTGCCGAGATGATGTCCACTAAAAACATGTTGCATTCTACTTTTCTTTGTCTCGTTTCTCCATACATTCATTCACATATCTAATGATATCTGCTTGATAGATTTCAACTGTGATTATGTCGCTTAATTTATCTGTACATTGTTTACATTCTTTGACTCTGGTTTTAATCTTTAGTAGCAAATTGTTTCTAAGTTCATATAAACTCATTCATTGAGTAAATGAAATTCGTCTTCTATTTTGTCACAGTCTTTACATTTCCTGTCCTCTCTGGGCATATTTTGGTGCCTCCCTTTCTCTATCATTAAACTGTGACACTATGCAAAATTTACAAAAGGTAATTTTATAGGTTTTGTTTTCATAGTTTATTAAATATGGTTCCATTCTGTACTCTTTGGTAGCAAAATCATAAAATCCAGAATGTTTTATACATAGCCTCCAGCTTTCTTTGAACAGCATAGCTTAACCGATGTACATCAAGAGTACTTTGGTTTTTCCACACATGTTTAAATCCAATTGTGTAAAGAATTTTTTTTTTTACCGTATTGATCCATTTATTATATGTATTCTTCTGAAACAAATTATCGTAAACTATTCTAATATGAGAGTCTGGTTTTGATTCTATCAAATTAATGAATCCAAAAGGATATTATCTGGCATATGGTTTTAAGGGTCAGTGGATACATTCCCAATTCACCTGAAATGGTTAGTACTATTGCTTTTTATGAACTCCCAGCCAGTATTTGTTTACAAAATTTAATATGAAACTATTCGTACAGAAACTGATTTGATAACCATGTTTTAAACAATTCATCAATATGAAATTCTGTTTCCCCATGAAAACAAAAAGGAAACCAAACTTCTGTTCCATTAGTTAAAACAGGTGTTATTAATGAGTTAAATAAACTCATTATTATAGTAGTCTTTAAATTCTGTCCGTGAATTGCTCTTTTAAAGGCGTACAATGCTTTGTTGCTTTGTTTTACTAGATGCTCTTGAGTTGCTTGAAACTTACCATTCTGATGAAAAATGACACCTAGATATTTATATGTTTCTACTGTTTAAATTACATGCTCTCCACATTTAAAATAAATTGAAATTTTACGAGGTGATCTCGTAAAGACTATTACCTTTGTTTTGTTTTTTAATCCTTAAAACCCAGTTTGAAATGTACTCTTACAGTTTATTCAACTTAGTTTGAAGACCTACTTTGGATGTTGATAGTAATGCTAGGTCATCAGCATAGAGTAAACAAGGAATTCTATCTGTTGCGGTTATGTAGGGCGAATCTTTCTCGTCAATATATTGAACTATATCCTTGACATACACGTTAAATAATGTAGGACTTAATGTATTTCCCTGATGCACCCCTCTTTCCACTATAATTTCATCAGTGTGGTTTCCTTGTATTTTTGTAACTGCTGTTGCATTCGAATACATGCTTTTAATAACATTATAGGTTTTACCTGTTATCCCTATTTCGTTTAGCTTTATAAGAAGACCTTCATGCCATACATTGTCAAAAGCTTTCTGAAAATCTACAAAGCAGCAATAGAGTCTTTTAGTTTTATTTTAGTACCTTATCCATTAAGTTGTTAAGTAGAAAAATATGATCCGTTGTTCTGCATGTTTTCCTGAACCCAGCTTGTTCTCTGACAATACTATTGTTATTTTCTAAATATTCAGATATTCTATGATTTAGTATTTGACAAAAAAGTTTCCCTATAGTGTTTGTTAATGTGATACCACTGTAGTTTTCCGGGTTATATGTGCATCCACTTTTATAGATAGGAACATTCACTCCCACTTTCCAGTCCCAGGGATATATACCTGTTTCCAACACTAAATTGAAAATATCTCGCATTGTCTCTAAAAGACTAGATGAAGCTGATTTAATCATTTCGATTGTTATTCCATCTTTTCCGGGCGATTTGTTATTTCTTAGTCTTCTGATTGTTTTTGTAATTTCCTCTGTCGTAATTTGCTTATCTAAGAGTAGGTTATCAGTTATTTTCAATTTTTCGAACATGATATGTACTTGCTTTTTGCGTTCTGGATCTATTTGCGGCTCTTTTCCTACTAGTGTTTTTAAGTGTCCAGTCCACTTATTGTTACTAATAATTATGATATTGATGTTTCAATCCATCATCTTCGCTTCCTTTTAATTTTTGTAAAGTTTTCCACAATATACTTGGATCTTCTTCGATGGCTCATGTAGCTGCGATACTAACTTATTTTTGAAAATTTACTTTAAAAAAAAAATCAAAATATTGTACTGTTTTCTTTTTTGAAAGTATTTCTGCCGAAGTTCAAGTTTATATGGAGTTCTGATCATTGCATTTAGTAAAGATTTTACTTCTTTTCTCGTACTTGTACATTCTGAGTCAAACCATTTTTTATTGCGTTTAATTCTTCGTAAAGGTTTTGACTTTCTGGTCTTCAAGCTTAATTTCACCACTTTGATAAAGATATCAGACAGTTGCTTGGAACATTCATTTACTACATTTGTTAAATCAGGTTGCTTTGTATTTTTATCTATTTGTTCTAATACTGTTTTTGTTTAATTTTTTATTTGTGTTATAATTATGCAGTTGCATTGATGGTAGTAAAAATGCCCTTTGAAATTGTTCTTTGGAATTTTTATCCCATAAAAATCGTTTTTGTTGTGGTGAATCTTTAGTTATATACTCTGCCTGTGTATCTCTCATTATTTTGAGGGACTTGTGCAAATATGTCTGATAATTTCGTCTGATATGAGCGAAAGTGGTATGGTTGGTCTTTAAGGACAAGGTTGTTTTAGGGAACCCGGTTTTGGTTTTTATCTCGTTAAAGTGTGATCGATGTGGGTTTTCCCACGACAGGGGCCTCCTGGGCTGACCCTTACGGTCGACCGGGATGTTGATACAAGCAAGGACGGTTGAGTTGGTTTTATACCTCGTTTTAAACTGTACATAGTCGCACACTTTTAATACGAGTTTTAATATGTGACGAGGTGATAGCCCTGATATGGCCTATGTGGTCGGCGGGGCTATAAGCACCATCATTGGATTGGATTGGTGCAAATATGTTTTGTCCATGATAGGTATATCTATATCTAAATCAAGTGGACAATGATCAGATTACTCCATTAAATCTTAACTTTCCTATGCTTCACCTTTGTCATAAAATTTATTTATGAGTTTGAACAAATGAAATAATCCACAATACTACAGCCTTGAAAGCATGTAAACTTACCTTGTAGATCTCCTAATGTTCGGCCATTCAATATATACAATTGGTTTTCTGTACAAATATCAAGTAAAAGTCTGCCATTTTTCTGTATAATTCTATCCATTGAACACCTTAGGTGACACTGGTCATATTCTCTTTCTTCGGGTAAATTGTAATAACTTGATTTTGAATCTATTTCTCTAAAAGCAGCCAGTTTTCCTGTTCGCGCATTCAGATCTCCACACAAGATTATATGACCTCTTTGAGATAAACTTCCTATGTCCTGTTCTAAATTGTCCCATATTTTTCTTGTGTGAACTCTTCCAAAAGAAGAAAATTTCGGGAGGAATACATGTACATCCTATGAAAATATTGTTTGATGATGTAGAGTTGTGCTGTATACTTTGTAACCATACAACATCTGAATTATTTTACGGTAAAAATTTTATACTTTTCCGATACCCCTCCTTAATGAAAACTGAAAAATTTAATACCTTCTGAAGCACTAACAGATTTATTTCCTTTTGTTCTGCATAGTGCACAGACATATATCCTGGTAGAGTTACGTCATCTACAGCTTTATTATCTAAATGTGTTTCCTGTAAAAATATTATATCGTATAATGTCAACATGCTTTTATGTGTACGTCATTTAGTTTGTTTACACTAATTCCATCTATTTTTCCAGATATACTTCTAATATTCCATGATAATATTCTCATTTTTTACTAATTTCTTAATTGTAATTGTGAACATATATATCTTTATAATGCAGTTAACAAAAATGTGCACATCAATTTTTTTTCTTTTTTTATCAATTTTTTCCTTCTCTGTTTTGATATCTCTAAATATTCCAATAGTTTTCATTCTTGTCATATTTTAACTGTCTACGATACATAAAAAGTAACGCTAAATATATCATTAAATCTTACATCAGCAAATCAGGAGAGAGAGAGAGAGAGAGAGAGAGAGAGAGAGAGAGAGAGGAGAGAGAGAGAGAGAGAGAGAGAGAGAGAGAGAGAGAGGAGAGAGAGAGAGAGCATAATTTTGCAAATGTTAACATTTCTAAAAAGCATCCGATAATCTAGTCATGTGAATAATCACATTAATAATAACAAGAACGACGACGATGATGATAATTATGATAACACAAATAACTACGATGAGGATGACAAAAATGACGCTAATAAGGATGATGATGTTGAGGATGATGATGACGATGCTGCTGCTGCTGCTGATAATGATGATGATGATGATATGAACAACGACTATGACATAGGGCAAGAGACATGCTGAGTGACAATAATAGTGTTGATAATAGATAGGTTCAATACATATTTGGGTTCAATACATGTTTGGAGAACGAAATGTTAGGTCAGAGACATTTATTAAGTAATTACACAAGGTGGTTTTAAATCTTGAAAAAATAGATTCACATTTTAGGAGCTCTGGAATATTATTCCATAGCCATCCTCCAGAGTACATTAGGCTAGATTTATAAAGATTGATTGTTGTGAAAGGAACATTTCTTTGTGTGGATGTCGATAATTATTATAAGTAAACATATTCCTAAGAGAATGCGGAGTCTTACCATGGAGTACTTTATATATGAGAATGCCTTTATTGTATATCAATTTGGCTTCCCCAAGTATATTTGCTTGTTTATAGTCAAAGTCTGTTAGAGTAGATGACTTACTAATGACAATTTTAATGGCTCTTTTGTGAACGCTAAGCAAAGGTTAAAGTAAATTTTTACTCGCTAGATCCCAGAGTGTAGATGCATAATCAATGTGAGATTGTGTATATGCATAAAAGAATAGTTTCCTAGATGTAAATTTTTAAAAGTTCTTTATTTTTCGAAACTGATACAGTTTTGATATCATATCTCTAGACATTTTTTACTAAGTGTTTTGACCATGTGAGGTTATTATCTATTGTTACACCTAAAACTTTATGATTCGTTACTTCATCGACTTTTACTTTAGAAATAAAGAGAGAGGGTAATGACTGGGTCAGATTTTGACGTTTTTGTCTATTGGTATTCAACATAAATTTAGATTTATTGGGATGAAGAGACATGTGGTTTAAATGTGTCCACTGAATAAGGTTATTGATACTTTTTTGCATTGTATGAGAGACACACAGAGAGACATAGAGACATAGAGAGAGACACACACAGAGGCACAGAGAGACACAGAGAGAGATATAGAAAGACATAGAGAGAGAAAGCGAGTGAGAGTGAGAGAGAAACAAAGAGAGATAGAGACAGAGAGAGGTAGACAGAGACAGAGAGTCAGAGAGATAGAGAGACAGAGTCCAAAAGATACAGAGACATAGTGAACCTACACATTTCAAACTCTCTCCAGAAACTAAGGGCAAAACTAAAAGCTCTTCTCTTTCCAAG
>CM060331.1:43106022-43123522 GCA_030674155.1 Stramonita haemastoma
TATTCATGGAGTTGTGTGATGAGTCTTTCTCCAACGGGGTTTTGAAATGTTGAAACCAACTGTCAACTGATATACTATTCTTTGGCTGACTATTTCTAAATGACGCCTTCTTAACACTTTTCCAGAACTGGACTTGAGAAGAGATTGAAGACACCATGTCTGCAAGTAATGTCATATTATACTGTTTCCTTTTCCTTTCTAGCATGTATTTATATTCCCTTCTTAAAACACAGTACAAATTTCTGTCTTCTTTCTTTAACGTTTTCCGGTAAGTCTTTAATAATTTTCTTACCCTGTACTTCATACTTTTACATTCATTATCAAACCATGTTGCATTTGATAAACCTTGTTTTACATGTACCTGTTTCTTCATACATTCAGCACTGGACTTTATACAACTATTGAACAAATCTAGAGCTTCATTAATGTTCTCATCAATCATCTGTAAGGCATTTGAAAAAGTTACACACATGTCTTCCTCACAAAGATTATCTTTATACGCTGAGACTTTGTTTTCATCCCACACAAACTTTTCCACAACAGATGACTCTTCGGCTGTGAGTGTGTGTGTATGTGTCTGTATGTGCGTGTGTGTATGCGTTTGTATGTGAGTGTCTGTGTGTCTGTGTGTGTGCACGCGCGCGCGCGCGCGCGCACGCGTGAGCCTGCTTACTTATCTGCAGGTGTTATGCATTGGTATAATTATGACTATGTATGTGTATGCGCGTGTATATTTGTTTTTGCATAATTAAGCAAGCATTCATAGAATCTTCAAGATACACAAATATTATATTCTTTTACCTGTTTTGATACTTTTCACTACTGATCAGTTTGTAGAAAGATTTTAGTCAATCCCTACCAGTCCGAGAATCATGGGCACAACAGCTAGCTAGTGCAATCCACTTTGTCATTGTGAAATGCTAAATGGCTTTAGAAAAACTGATGAGTTATCATTGTTTTCTTCTCTATTCTACGATCCAGTCAATTGATTCATCATCTTCATGACAGTTCTATTAACATAGCTTTTATGTGTCAAGTTTTCGTTTCATTTTGATTTGTTTTTATTGAAATGTTTTTAGAGCACGTGCGCGCATTCATGTGTGTGTGTGTATGTGTGTGTGTGTGTGTGTGTGTGTGTGTGTGTGTTGTGTGTGTGTGTGTGTGTGTGTGTGTGTGTGTGTGTGTGTGTGGCTGTGTGGCTGTATATGTGTGTGTATGTGTGTATGCGTGTGCGTGTTCGTTTGTGTGTGTGCATGGGTGTGTGCGCGCGCGTGCGCGCGTGTGTGCATGTATTTGTGTGTGTGTGTGTCTAGATAGGGGGGGGGGTATGTGTGCGCGCGTGCGTGGGTGTGCGTGCAGGTATATGTGTGTCAAGTGTATGTGTGTTTGCGTACATGTATCCATACATTCATTTGGTCATATCTTTCTTTCGTTTCATCTATTCAACGTCTCTTCTATATCCCCGTCTTTCTGTCTCTCTCTCTGTGTCTCTCTCTCTGTGTCTCTCTCTCTTTTGCTCTGTCTGTCTGTCTGTCTGTCTGTCTGTCTGTCTGTCTGTCTGTCTGTCTGTCTCTCTCTCTCTCTCTCTCTCTCTCTCTCTCTCTCTCTCTCTCCTCTCTCTCTCTCTCTCTCTCTCTCTGTTTTCACTGTTTTTAGGCATTGGTATAATTATGATATAACGTGATTTAGAAGTACAAATGAGTTCAGTAAATCGATTGGACAAAATGCAAAACTTGTTGACAGAAAAAAACCCTACAAACGAGTACATTGAAATTTTTGTTCCTTTGCCCTTTTTGTGAAATTATGTTTGCTTGTTTGCTTACTTGTTTGCCTGTTTGTTTGTGTGCTTTCTCGTTTGTTATTCTTTCACTGCTAGATATAGTGTGTCTTGGCCTGAAGTGAATTTCAAAGAAGTAGAACTGTACACAGATAAATCTCATTGTTCAGGTATGCAACACAACGCCAGTGCCATCTATGTTTACAAATGAAGGTATTCTCACTTGTTCCTTACACATCGTGAATCTGCGTCCTCAGGTTTTTGTCTGTCATTTTGTTTATTGATCGGACTATTTGTGTCCCAGTCTGTCCTTACATCCCCCCCCCCCTCTCTCTGTGTCTCTCTCTCTGTGTCTCTCTCTCTCTGTGTCTCTCTCTGTGTCTCTCTCTCTGTGTCTCTGTCTCTCTCTGTCTCTCTCTGTCTCTCTCTGTCTCTCTCTGTCTCTGTCTCTCTCTCTCTCTCTCTCTCTCTCTCTCTCTCTCTCTTGCTCTGTATCTCTCTTTGTCTCTGTCTGTCTGTCTCTTTCTCTTTCTCTCTGTCTCTCTGTCTCTCTGTCTCTCTGTCTGTCTGTCTGTCTGGGGGGGGCGAGAAATCATGGCGTCTGAGTGACAGGTGCTGTGAAATGCGCTGTCGAGTTTTGGGTTATACAACGTTCCAAAGGACTCTATCAAGCTGCTACCTGTGTTGAAATTCAGTTGACGTTTGCGACTATCGAAACAACCTGAAAATGGTGGACTTAATGACATGGAGGGCTGCAGTTGGGATGTTTGGCGGAAAATGTCAACAAGTGTCACGCCTTTTAAAAAAAATGTCGCCTAGCCTGTCAAAGGTGAGCAACTGCGCGGCCGCTGTCACATCGGCTGATGTTGTTACCGGCTATGTGTGTTGTGCTGTGGTCGTTTCTCTGATCAACTGTCTTTGGTGGAACATGGACAAATTTATGCCATCTGAGTATGTGGGACTTGTTCCAAAATCAATCCAAAAGGGGACAATTTGGTGCGAGACGACAGAGATGTGTGACAGTGACAGTGACAGCGGGCCAGTCTGTCAGTCAGCTGTGCACGTGCCTGTGGTTTTGATGGCGCTCTGCGTGCAGCACGCTGTTTTCTCCCTGCGTAGGCTGTTGCTTAGCGGCGATATTGAGACAAATCCAGGGCCCAATACTGATGGACAGAAGGAAACAACAGACATTGTGATGAATGCACCAACAGAAGTAAGTGATCTGTTGAAGACAGTTATGGAGAACATTCAACAACAGCTCTCACAACAAACCAGCGTTATCAGGAATGATTTAGGAGAAATAAAAAATGAGCTAATGCAAGTAAAACACCAGTGCGAAGAAATCAACTCGAGATGTGACAGACTGGAAAAAGATCAGAGAAAGCTGACAGAAACAGTGACAAACATGACAGAAGACATCCAACAGCTGTTCGAAGAAAGGAATGAAGATAGAGAGGAGGTTCAACAACTGTCAGATACCATCAAAGATCTGAAGATAGAAGTAGAACAACTGAAAACAGATACAGACAGACTAGAAAATTTCTCACGAAGAGACAATTTGCGGCTTTTCGGGATACCCCAGTGCACTGCCACCGAATCACATGATTCATGTGCACAGTCAGTCATCGATGTGCTAAACAGTGTGGATGACCAGAGGTCCTGGACTGTGGATGACATTGCACGAGCACATCGAACAGGACAGTCACGAGATGGGCAGCCCAGGCCTATGATTGCAAAGTTCAGTAGGTGGAGGGACAAAATGACCATTCTTAGGGACAAAGACCTCAGACAGAACCTACAAGACAGAGGTGTCAGGGTGGCCAATGATCTGACCAGGGCACAGGCGCAGATGGTGGCTGCAGCACGCAGGGAGGGGAAGAGGGCGTACTTCTACAGGGGGCAGATGGTGATCGGGCCCAGCCTTCCAGACCCCCGGTCCTACGCAGAGGTGGTGGAGAGTGGGGGTGCACAGCAGTCCTCCACCCCTGTCCCCTCCTCACAGCCCAGCCAACATGGGGATTCCCCTTTCCTCACCAGCAGAGGGGGTGTGACGTCAGAGGGACGCACCACGCCTGGCAGCGGACAGAAGACCACGAGCGGCAGGCCCCCTTCTCCTCCCTCCTCTCCCTCTGTGGCACGTGCAGCACGGGACCAGCGCGGGGGTGACGTCACCGGAGGCAGTACGGGCGGACGTTACCGTAGCAACCACGGGGCCACTCCACGAGATGAACGTCACAGCGCAGCAGTTGGCGGGGATTCCCCTCGCTATGACGTGGCGGGGTCTTCTGGCAGTGACGGGCGTGCTGCACGTGACGGGCCTCTGTCCTACCAGCAGACGGGTATGCGGGCTTTCCTACGTAACCCGCCGCCGCGCGGGGCGTCTGCTCGTGGCAAAGCGGCCGGTGGCAACAACGTACGCAGGAGCCAGCGCCCTAGCAGCATAAGGAAGAGCTAGGACAGGCCCGGCCATCCAAGTCGATTATCATTTTTGAATTATAATATTGAAAACTTGTATAATAAACTAAAGGATGTTTCATTTATGAACTATATAAATAATTTTGATTTCGTTTGCCTCACAGAGACGTTCCTTGATCATACTTTTGATTACAGTGGTATTTTTCCTGAGTTTCTAAAGTTTCATGTTCCTGCTAAAAAACTTTCCCATCATGGAAGGAATTCTGGGGGAGTGGTTTTGTTAGTAAGAAAGTTTTTAGAAAATTATGTAGAAGAAATTAAAATAGAGTGTGACAACACTATTGCCATAAGGATAAATAAGTGTATTTTCAGTCTAGATAAAGATGTTATTCTGATAGCTTGTTATATTGTACCAGAAGGTGGTCCTATCTATAATGAAAAAATAATCAAGGATGGTGTTATTTTATTAGAGGAATCATTATCACAATATTTTGAAAAAGATGATTTTCACTTTATGATTATAGGAGATTTAAATGCCAGAACAGGTCATGAACAAGCCGACCTTGAAATTATGTCTAATTATTTTGATGATGTTGAGTATGATACTATGGATGATGATCTTCATGTGCGTTCTTCCAAGGATGATGCCATAAATAATTTTGGCAGGTCCTTGCTAGATTTATGCTTTTTGTTTGATATGATTATTTTGAATGGTTGTTGTAAGGGAGATAATCAAGGAGATTATACATTTGTATCTCCCAATGGTTGCAGTGTTATTGATTATGTTCTTGTACCTAGTCATTTATTATCAAGTTTTGATTTGTGTATTGGAGATTGCGTTGATTCATGGCACCTCCCAGTTGAAACAATGTGGATAGGGAATAGTGATTGTACTAGAACTGAAATTAAAGAACATAAGAATGAAGACAAAATTATATGGTCTGAAGATTTTGCTGAATTATATAAACAAGAACTTGATAGTATTGAATTCCAAGAAACTATACAGACAGCTTCCCAGCTATTGAACACTGATGTAAATGACAGTTTAGATCATTTTGTTCAAGCGTTATGTGGAGCTGCTGCATGCATGGTTAGGACAGTTAGTCATAGGAGAGAAAAACAAGTAATGATTGGTTTGATGCTGAATGTGAAAAGAAAAAGAAAGAAGTTAAAAGATTATTAAAAAGATTTCAGCGCTGTAAAACAATGGAGGATAAGACAGAAAAAAGAAAAATGTATACTACTGCAAGAAAAGAATACATCATTTTAAGAAAAGCAAAAGAAAGAGAGTTTGAAGAAAAGAGACTGAAAAAACTTAGAGATTCCTTTAATGACTCAAAAACTTTCTGGTCTATTGTAAGATCAGTTAATCGTAAGTCTATGGTACATAATGAAATAACTATTGAACAATGGCATGACCATTTTGTAAAGGTTTTTAATGACTTTGGTAGTGCAGAAGCACAAGAGAATGTTAATACAATGCAAGAAGATGAGGAGGAGTTTGAACCTTTATTCAATAATCCTATATTGGAGAGTGAAATCATTAGTAGCATAAGACATTTAAAAACGGGAAAAAGCGCTGGCCCTGATAAAATAATTGGAGAAATGCTTAAACATGCAAACAGAACTGTAATTACATTCCTTGTGCAGTTGTTTAATCATCTGTTTGAAAGGGGTGCTTTCCCTTTAGAGTGGGCAAAATCTATAATAATACCAATTCATAAAAAAGGAAATATCAATATTGCTGATAATTATCGCGGAGTAGCTCTTACCAGTGTTTTAAGCAAACTCTATACTTACATTTTGAATAAAAGACTAACTAAATGGGCAGATGACGAAGAAAAATTAATTGAAGAACAAGCAGGATTTAGAGCAAAGTACAGCACTGTTGATCATATATTTACTCTTTATTCTCTAGTGCAAAAGCATTTGCTTTCCAATAAAAAACTTTTTGTTGCCTTTGTCGACTTTAGAAAGGCCTTTGATTCTGTGAATCGAAATATACTTTGGAATATATTACGCAAAAATGGAGTAAATGGTAAATTATATATGGCACTTAGAGCTGTCTATAATTCAGTATTAGCGTGTGTTCGGGCTGGAAATGAATATTCTGATTTCTTCGAATGCCCCAAGGGAGTGAAGCAGGGGTGTATTTTAAGCCCACAAATGTTCTCATTTTTTTATAAACGAACTAGCTGTCGAACTGTCAAGGAAAGGCAAACACGGTATTCAGTTTATATCTGGAGCAGTAGAGGTATTTTTGTTACTTTTTGCTGATGATATCATTCTTTTGTCTGAAACGGTTATAGGTTTACAAAATCAGTTAAACATATTAAAGGAGGAAGCAGATCGGTTTGATCTAACTGTAAACATGGATAAAACAAACATTATTGTCTTTAGGATGGGTGGGCATTTATCAGTATATGAAAAATGGTTCTATGGAAATGATGAAGTCAAAATAGTTAATACATATAAATATTTAGGCATGGTATTTTCAACAAGACTTAGTCTCAATTTTGCTTGGCAGGAATCTTGTAGGAAGGGGAAAAAAGGTGTGATAGAAATACTTAAAACACTACGAAAGCTTAACTCGATAGACTGTTCTTTATTTTGGAAGTTATTTGACACTCAAATAGAACCTTTGTTAACTTATGCCTCAGAAATATGGGGATTATATGTAAATACACAAATGGAAAAAGTCCATACATTTGCTATAAAACGGTTTTTGAATGTGCCAATTCACTCCTCCAATACTGTACTCTATGGAGAGACTGGAAGATATCCTCTCTATATAAGAACTTATGTAAAGTGTATTAAATATTGGCTAAAGTTGTTGAAACTTCCACAGACACGTTTATGTAGACAGGTTTATGATATGATGATTATACAGATGGAGTTAGGTAAAGACAACTGGGTTTATCAAATTAAAAAAGTTTTGTCAGAACATGGTTTTGGGATTGTGTGGCTGTCTCAGGAAGTAGGTAATGAGCGCCAGTTTCTTTCTGAATTCAAAGACAGGCTCATTTGTTCTTTTAAACAAAACTGGCACTCGGATATGGAGAATAAAAGAAAATATAGCTGGTTCTTCTCGTTTAAATGTGTCTTCCAGACAGAAAAATATCTGAACATAATTACAGATAAATGGCACAGACTTAATTATGCAAGATTCAGACTAAGAACACTCGGGTTTAATGCAAATAAAAGATGGTTCCAGCCTGAGACATCCACACAATTACCGTGTCCACTATGTGGTCACGGTGTTGATGATGAAATCCACTTTTTGTTTCAATGTAAAGCATACGAAACACTACGTAACAAGCTTGATTTCTTAACGGTACAGCCAGCAGCGAGTCCAGATATAGTCTCTATCCTGTCGTCTGATAATGAACATCTTGTTAAATCTATAGCAAAGTATATTGCAGAAGCACAGAAAATAAGACAAAGACAAGTCACTACTAATGGCATTAATATATCAGGACAGAATTAATTAATATCAAGAACAATGTTTGTTTCGAGATAAATGTTTTTGGACGTTGATGTACTTTGTAGCATGAAATTTAAAAGGATGGTCGATTCTGAACCAGTGTGTATTTTTGTTTGTTTGTTTGTTGTTGCTGCTAGTGTTTGTTTTTTTCTTTGTATTTGATTTGCAATAGGATTGACGCCAATATTATGATTAGTGTGTTATTAATGTGATTATCCTTTTTTTCTCTAAACTTAGTTGTTATTGATCACGTATGTCACTTTTTATGTAAAACTTCCACAACGGATAGTTGTGTTACCTCCCTTGTCAAAAGGCCAAGATGAGCAATGACAATAAACTGTTAAAGCGTTAAAGCGTTAAAGCGTTAAAGCGTTAAAGCGTCTCTCTGTGTCTCTGTCTCTCTCTGTCTCTCTCTGTCTCTCTCTGTCTCTCTCTGTCTCTCTCTCTCTCTCTCTCTCTCTCTCTCTCTCTTCTCTCTCTCTCTCTCTCTCTCTCTCTCTCTCTCTCTCTCTCTCTCTCTCTCTTGCTCTGTATCTCTCTTTGTCTCTGTCTGTCTGTCTCTTTCTCTTTCTCTCTGTCTCTCTGTCTCTCTGTCTCTCTGTCTGTCTGTCTGTCTGTCTGTCTCTCTCTGTGTCTCTGTCTCTCTCTCTGTGTCTCTCGGTCTGTCTGTCTCTCTTTCTCTCTCTATCTCTGTTTTCACTGTTTTCAGGCATTGGTATGATATAACGTGATTTAGAATTTGAACATCCAAATCACGTTATATCATATACCAATGCCCATTATGTAAACAAGCTCCTGAGGATGAAGTACATTTTGTGTTATGCTGTCCAGTGTTAGAGGATATTAGGGAGAATTATATCCCTGTAAAATGTAGTAGACAGCCTACTTCATTTAGACTCTTTTTACTCATGGGGTCAAGTCAGCCGGAGGTTGTGCTAGCTTGATTTTGTATTTGTGTAAAGCTTTCAGGATAAGAGATATGTTATTATCGTAAGTCATTTTTGGTAACTGACTTTTTTGTTATGATTTTTTTTCCTTTTTTGGTTTTTACTGTTGTTTTTCATCCATCATCAAATACTAAGCAATTCGGCAACCCCCTTCATGTATTGGCCAATGGCTTTTTTGTGAATAAATCTTTTTGAGTTCGAGTTCTCTTTAAATGGCTTGTGTGATGGGGACAAAGATGGCCACTTTACTTTACTTTCTGAACGGGGAAACAGTGTGATTGATTATTTTTTATGCTCTGTTGATCTGTTGTTTTGTGTGAAAGATTTTTGTATTATTAATCATATGGAATCGAACCATTTGCCTCTTAATTGCACTTACAATGCATACATGACAAGCAATTGGGTGAGGAAGCAGAAAATAAGTCTTACCAGAAAGTTAAATTGAATGCTGGAAAATCAGAGCTGTTTCTAGAATGTTTTGCATCAGAAGAAGCCACAAATATTCTGGCAGATGCCACAAATGATATCAACCTTAACATAGAAACTGCTGTTGACAAATTTACAGCCTTACCGCAGAAGGCAGGGCAGTGCATGCAACACACAGTTCATATGGGAACACGTGCAAGGAAAACAAACCACTGGTTTGACTGGGTGTTGCTTGCAACAAAAGCGTGAAGCTGGCAGAACACTGAACAAGTTCACTCGTACTGAATGTGCCGAGGACCAAAAGACATACGGAGAAAAAAGTCCAAGTATCAAAAGTGTATAAAGGAAAAGAAGATACTCTGACTCAAAGTAAAGGGGATAGCAGCACATTTTGGTCAACAATACGAAAAGTTAGGAGAAAGAAGCTTAATCTACCGTCTATTTCGATAGACAGATGGAAAACACATTTTGAAAACATTCTCGCGGTGAACCACACTGAGCATGAAAATAGAGATTGCAATACTGAGGAGGAAGAATGATGAAATATCTGAAGAGGAAATTCGACGGGCTGTCAGAAGACTTAAAGTGAATAAAGCTTCAGGGCTAGATGATATTCCCAGTGAATTCCTAAAAACTGCAGAGCCATTCATATTGCCTTTTTTGACAAAAATGTTTAACCATATGTATACAGCTGGTTCCTATCCTATAGCTTAGACACAGTCAGTCATTGTTGCCTTACTGAAAAAAGGTGATGCTAACAACCCTGAAAACTATAGAGGCATCTCCTTACTCAGTATTGTTAGTAAAGTTTTTACTTCTATCCTAAACCAGAGACTGTACAAATGGGCAGAAAAGGAGGGGAAAATTAGTAAAGAACAGGCTGGATTTCGCAGGAATTACTCTACTGTAGACCACATATTTACTCTTGTTACAATGGTTAGGTCATGTTTGTATGTCAGAAGAGAAGTAAACTACATGTTGCTTTCATCGATTATCGAAAGGCTTTTGATACAGTAAATCGTGATATGCTTTGGAAAGTGCTAAAAACAAATCAATGTTTCATCAAAAATGATCCCATGTTGAAAAGTATGTATGGTTGTGTGCAAAGTTGTGTGCGCTGGGGTTCTGAAGTGTCTGATCTTTTTGAATGTCCATTGGGTGTGAAACAGGGCTGTTCGATGTCTCCTTTGCTTTTTTCATTATTAATCACTGAAGTAGCAGAAGAAGTTTCACAAAAGGGAAAACATGGTTTTCAGTTTTTACCTGACTTACAGGAAATTTTTCTCTTCCTGTTTGCAGATGTTGTTGTTTTGTTTTCTCATAGCCCCAGTGGCCTTCAAAACCAACTAAATAACTTGCAAAGAGCATCTGACACTTTAGGACTAACTGTAAATCTTGATAAAACGAATGTTATGGTGTTCAGGAGAGGTGGGGATTTATCCAAATCGGAAAAGTGGCATTTTAAAGGTCAAAATATTGAAGTTGTTAACAGTACAAGTATCTTGGTTTTACTCTTACAACTAAAGTATCTTTTGACACAGTACTGGAGAGTATGCGAGACGTGCTAAACATAAAGTTTTTGAGATTTTGAAAACAATGTGGGTTTTGGGCAACATGGATGTGTTGTGTTTTTTAAGTTGTTGATGCCCAGGTCAAAACTATGTTTTATATGCTTCTGAGCTCTGGGGGTTTACAAAATTTCACTGTTTAGAATCGGTGCATTTATTTGCTTGCAAACGTTTGCTAAACGTTTACCCCAAACTCCTAACACAATGATCTGTGGGGAAACAGGACGTTATCCTATGTATATTGATAGCACCATAAGATCTATTGCGTACTGGCTTAAACTCCAGAATATGTCTTTATGCAGATTTCCAAAACAGGCATATTTGATGACTGCAAACAGGATCCCAGAAACCACGGAAAGACATTTTGATGCAGATAACTGGCCATATTGTATTAAAAGATGTCTTGATCTTTTTGGCTTCTCTGAAGTGTGGGAAAATGGTGGGGTGGGAAATGAACAAGCTTTTCTAAAGGAATTAAAGCAGTGCATGATTGATTGCTTTAATCAAGACTGGCATGCAAAAGTGTCAGAAAGTGACAGATTCGAAACGTATAGGTCATTTAAATCACTGTTACAGCCTGAAAAAATATCTTACTGCTATCACCATAGGTAAAGTCAGACATGCGCTGGTCAAGTTTTGACTTGGAATTAGTCATCTAAACGTGAATAACAGATATAATGATAAATCTAAAAAGTGCCCTTTTTGTGACAAAATTGAAACTGAAATCCATTTTTTATTTGAATGTACAAAGTTTACAGACTTGAGAGAGAAATACCTATCCAAATACTTCACAAATGATAATGAACATTGCCTCCAAACTATTCTGAATAGTGAAAATATTTACCAGTTAAGACATTTGGGTATGTATGTATTTTATGCTCTGAAAGCCAGAGAACACAGTTAAGTACAATCGGTGTTCAAAAAGTTGATGTAGTCTATGTCTCTTTGGAAATTAACTCATGACAATACCAAAATTGTTTTGTTTGTTTATTGTTTTGGTTTAGTTTCTTCTGTTAAAATGTGTACCCCCTTCAATACAGGCCGGTGGCCTTACAATTAAATCGAGTTTCTGAGTCTCTCTCTCTCTCTCTCTCTCTCTCTCTCTCTCTCTCTCTCTCTCTCTCTCTCTCTCTCTCTCTCTCTCTCTCTCTCTCTCTCTCTCTCTCTCTTCTCTCTCCCCCTCTTTTCGATCACGATGTCTAGAGTATTCTTTTCATGCTGTCAAGATAAAAGAATGAATTCACACCGAAATGAACAAATGTAAGACATGGTCATCTTCATGTGCTGTCAACTTTGGATTGATTTCGTCTGCTCTCGCCATCAGCTATACACCACTGTCCTATCCTGTATCGGTGATGTCTCCCATCATTACTCATTTAAGTGACTGTATAACACACTCTCCAGTGAGCACACGTACATACACACACTTGCACAAGTACGCGCATGCATGCACGCACTCAACTACGAACATGCACTCAGGCACACACACACACTCACACACACCACACTCCACACCACACTCACACCCACCCACACCACACACACACACACGCGCGCGCGCGCGCGCAGCGCGCCACAATTTTTCATTTTTTCAAACAAAAACTGACTCTCAATGTGTTAA
The DNA here is from genome assembly GCA_030674155.1 of Stramonita haemastoma. Classification (NCBI taxonomy): domain Eukaryota; kingdom Metazoa; phylum Mollusca; class Gastropoda; order Neogastropoda; family Muricidae; genus Stramonita; species Stramonita haemastoma. Next base: position 43,118,261 of record CM060331.1, read on the forward strand.
TGCACGCAAAGCATCTTACACACACACGTTAAAAACCCATGCCCCCTTTTGGAAAACTAGGCCATTTTGTGGCAGTAAGAACATATGACGTTTAAAAATATAACGCATCCATACCTGTTTCTGGTTGAAACACCATCTTTGAAATTGGAATATAGCTTCCTTGAATTAAAGGGGGGTAAAACTGGTCGCAACGTCTCGCCATGGGTAAAAGTTCGAGTTCTAACCAGGAACATACCCATACGCAGAGGAGAATTTAAATCCAAACTGTGAAAATGACAAACGCGGAATGCACAAAAGGTTGTAAAAATTCAACAACGAATTAATCCGAACTACACGGGGATTAAATGCAAAGCAAAGTTCAAAGCGACGCATATAATAACAAATAAAGACTACACACGAATCATAAACAAAGAAAATGAGGAATACATCAACAAGTAAAACAAACGACTGAGAAAACAACAAGCCAACAGACTTGAATAAGCAAAATATAATCCAACAAATCAACAGCACAGCATACTTCCTGTCACTTTAACATTCAGAAAAGGGCAAAGAAGGACAGGAAAATTACAGAAAATAAGCAGAATCATCATTTGTCCTTGTTTGTTCTTTAGTGGTTTCCTTTTTTTGGTTTGGAGACAGTAAAATCCAAAGGAATCTTTTCTTACCCATTGGAATCAGAGATAGGGAGACATCTATCCATTTATTTATCCGTGCATTCATCATTTATTTATTTGTTTGTTTTTAATCAATTATTTATTTATTTGTTTATTCTATTATTTCGAGGATAAGGGAATACGCATTTGTGTGCTTTGATATCCAGTCCCTATGTGTATGCAGTTTTATTAGTTTTGCCATCCATTCTAACGGCACACGATGGCCTACTGTTTCGAAAAGCGGAACGGATTTTAACGTGTGCGCAAGGTGTACTGTGTGCGTTCAAACACGGGACCTCGGTTTATACGGACTTCTGAGGGAGTAGAGTGGCACTAATGTTACTCCAGAGGAAAAGTCCTTTGGAACGAGATTCGAATCCCGGTTAGCAGATCACGGCGCATCACTCTGACCACCAGGCTATCCTGTCCCCCTAGATAGATAGATAGATAGATAGATAGATAGATAGATAGATAGATAGATAGATAGATAGATAGATAGAATGCATGCATACATACATACATACATACATACATACATACATAATACATACATAATAATACATACATACATACATACATACATACATACATAACATACATATACATATACATACATACATACATACATACATACATACATACATACATACATACATACATACATACATACATACATAACATACATACATACATACTAATGCATACATACATACATACCTACATACATAGACAGATACACAGATAGATACGCAGACAGATAGCCTACATAGATACATAGATAGATACATAGATACACGAATAGATACACAGATAGATACACAGATAAATACACAGATAGATACATAGATAGATATATAGATACATAGATAGATACACAGATACATACACAGATAAATACACAGATAGATACACAGATACATACATGGATACATAGATAGATACACAGATACACAGATAGATACATAGATAGATACATAGATACATAGATACACAGATAGATACACAGATACATAGATACATAGATAGGTACACAGATAGATACATAGATAGATACATAGATAGATAGATATACAGATACATAGATAGATACATAGATAGATACACAGATAGATACAGAGAGAGCGAGAGTGTTAGAGCCTATCTGACTGACAAGCCAACAAAAAAATACTCAGATAAACTATAGAAAAATAGAAGTAGACATATACAGAGACTGACAGCTACACACGGAGACGGAGACAGTGAGATAGTGAGATACATAGGAAGACAGCTAGATACAGAGATAGATATGTACTGAGTGCGTTCAAACACGGGACCTCGGTTTATACGAAGGACTTCTGAGGGAGTAGAGTTCTAACCAGGAGCATACCCATACGCAGAGGAGAATTTAAATCCAAACTGTGAAAATGACAAACGCAGAATGCACAAAAGGTTGTAAAATTGTAGAGTAGAGTAGGGGGTAGATGTGTGTGTATGTGTGTGTGTGTACTTTTATTTGCAGGGTTCAAAAGTATATGCAAAAGTATAAGACACATATGCAGGCAAAGAGAAAACCCAAACAAAAACATAAAGAAACGGACACAGAAGTAACAAACACACGTGTGATTTTATAATGCAGGGCCTCCATTCCAGACTCCATGCAATCTGAGGTGCTGATGACGCTTCATTGACTTTCTCCATGTTGTCTTTTTTCCACTGCTTTTTCTTCACCTGCCGGTAGCGGATGTTCGCTCCCTGAATTCGGCTCTGACAAGAAAAGAAGTGGGAAAGAAAACTCTTGGTAGAGGATACAGTCAGTGTAGAGGTGGTGGATTTGTGTGTGTGTGTGTGTGTGTGTGTGTGTGTGTGTGTGTGTGTGTGTGTGTGTGTGTGTGTGTATGTGTGTGTGTGTGTGTGTGTGTGTGTGTGTGTGTCTGTGTCTGTGTCTGTGTGTGTCTGTGTCTGTGTTGTTGTTCTTCAGTTTAATGTCTGTTCACATAAGTGATATTAGACAAAAAAAAAAAAAAAAAAAAAAAAAAAAAAAAAGCAAAAAAAAAAAAAAAAAAAGCAAACGAATAATGTTACTTGTAGAACTTATAACCAATGGTAGAAACAAAAAGTAAATAAAAACACCAAAAGTGAACATTAAAACCCTAAACAATCAATCAGAACTTTTTAGAAAATTAACAAAAGAGCACGAGATCAATGTCTCTGTCTCGTAAACAAGCTACTGATATGTTCATAAACATTATAGTAGACTGTCAATAGGACTCTTCTTCAGCGATAAGGCGAGTTCACACAGCAACCCACAGTTGCTTAATATGTTGTCCAGAGAGTTCTCACGTGTGATGGGAAGACACTGTTTTAAAACGGGACAGTCAAAAAGAATATGACTAACTGAAATCGTCCCATCACATATGCAACGCACATTTTTAGCATACTTCGTTTGGAAGGCATTTAATTTAAGTCTATTTATGAGACAAATGACCGATCTAAGACGCAATTTATCCAGCCCAAAACGTACACAAAGAATATGATTAAGGTCAGAAAAGGAAACATGATGATGAGAAAATCCAGCGTCTTCTTGTTTTTTTCTAACATGTTTCCAGCATCCCTGTTCGATCAAAGTATAATTCTCATCGACAGACATTGGTATGTTCAAAGTATCAGCACAAGCAAAACGCATTGCCGCATTTTTAGCAGCTCTATCAACCTTTTCATTGAATACTATATTGCAATGAGAAGGTACCCAGCAAAAGGTACCCTGTGTCTGTGTGTCTGTGTGTCTGTGCATGTGTGTCTGTATGTGTGTGTGTGTGTCAAATCAAGTCAAGTCAAAATGATCTTTATTGAGGGTAAAAGATTAAGTTTACACAACTTTTTTCATCCTGCCCTCACAAAAAATCAAGAAAATTGACTTCTAAAACAATCAAAGACAAATATCAACATTGGTTAAAAACTATAATAAAATGAGGATTTTCATCCAAACAGAATCTCACAAGATAACAACTCAAGCCAGTAACATACTCAAGTCACACAGACAAAATAATAGAAATGCAAAATAACATGGATATGAATAACAGCAAAGCAGCCAAATGTGTCAAACATAAGGGTGGACTTATCATTTGTCCATCAGATGTTTCTTCAAAAGTTTCTTAAACATTTGTTTTGAAGGAACTGATTTTAGAAAGGAAGGCAGTTTATTCCACAATGTTCTTCCTGAATAAGCAAGGCTTGCTTTATAGAGATTGTTATGGGGCCTGGGCAGAAACAGTCTATGGGTAGGCCTGTTTTTATTGACAGCAAATTTTTCCAAGATTTTCTTTGGGGCTTTCCCGTTTAATATATTGTACATACATAGATACTTGTTGAACTGCAGTCTGTCTTTGAGTGGAAGAATATCTAGTTCTTTGTAGTTGGTGGTAGTCAGTGTATTAGGATTCAAACGGATTAGTTTCACAGCTCTTTTGTGCAGGCAGTTTATATGCTTTAGGTTTGTTTCGCTTGCACTATCCCATAAGGTAGAGACATCATTTATAAGAAATAGAATATGGGCGTGAAAAAATAGTTTTCGTGACTGTAGATTTAGGAAATACTTGATTTTTCTAAGTTGATATAATCTTACTGAGATTCGTTTTCCTAATGTGGCTATGTGATCTGACCAAGTCAAGTCGTTGTCAATCACTGCACCTAGTACTTTGTTTGAGACTACTTCTTCAATTTGTTGTCCATGGATATATATATATTGGCCCGAATGGAGAACGCAATTTCTGTGTTTTTTGCCGAGTGGTTATAAACATACATTTTGTTTTATTAGAATTAAGAGACATATGATTGAGTTCTGTCCATTCGATAAGTTTATTGATATCTGCCTGCATGTCATTCAAAAGGTGGTTTGAATCATTGTTGTTACATTGAATTGATGTATCATCAGCAAACATATGACTTATTGAGGAACAAGTAGTGAGGAAAGACAATTTGCAGATACCAATCAATCATTTTGAAAATGATTTATCAAAGATTCAAATAAAAAACAAAAAACAAGGAAATGAAAATAAATTTAGGGAATAATGTCTTTCAGTGGCAGCACTGTAGGCATTTCTGTGTAAGAACCATGCCTTTGGCCTGACCTGACCCGAGTTTCGGCTCCTGAATGAGCCCTCATCAGAGGTCCCGGCGGTGATTGAAACTCACCTGCTGTGGTACCTTACAGCAAGACACATTTCAAAATTTAAAAGTGTCAATTGCATTCAAAGGAATATTTGATATTCCTGTGGCCTTTTGAAGCTGCCCTCAAAAGATGATGATAAAAAGAGAAAGAAAATATGCTTAGAATATATGTTGGAAAAAAAATGAATAAGACAAAATAAGCACCTAGTGAATCTTTGTGCCTTAAGTTTGGGGATCCTATTAAAGGATACAAGGGAGGTCATAAAGTTTGTATCCAGCCAAGTGGTAAGTCTTAGCTAGATAATAACCCAAACATTGCAATACACTTTAAGTGCATGCACAGGCAAGAGAAGTTGGGGAAAAAATATAAATGGCCTACACTTGGATCTACTAGAGATGAATTCCCACTTGACCACAAAGTATTATTGAGGAAAAAGTAGTGAGGAAAGACAAGTGCAAGTAC
>CM060331.1:43128522-43136022 GCA_030674155.1 Stramonita haemastoma
TGTGTGTCTGTATGTGTGTATGTGTGTGTGAGTCTGTGAGACTAAGACCCTATGTGTCTGTGCTGTGTTTGTTCTTATTGGTGTTTTCCACATGTCCTTTGTCTTGTTTGTTTTCTAGTCACAAATCATGTCATCTGATGATGCTAACATTGTATACAAAGCTGCTTATTCCTTTACCACCTTCTCACAGACACACAGTCACACAGACACACACACACACACACACACACACACACACACACACACACACACACACACACACACACACACACACCGCATATGATATTAATAGTATGAAAAGTAACAAGAAGAAGCGTCTTTGTTAAAATTACAATCTGATTAATTTGATTACATTATTATTAGGCACCAACCAGTACTAACAATGTTCCAGTCTATTAATACAGCATTAGCAACAATCTCATACGTAGAATGACTGTCAAAGAAGTTTAGATGAAAAAGGAAAGCATGCTAAACATTCATTGCACTCTTACAATGACGGTTTTCACTTCATTCCTTCTCCTCCTCTACCAACATTGAAATCAGTGTTGACTTTACAGGTGTTCATGCACCTCCAGAGACGTGCAGATAGCAACGGAAGAAAGGGCTGCCCTGCACTTGTAGCGACGCTGCGGAAAGCAAGGCCAATTTTACCCAAAGAAATCTGCCGTGACTCAAAATAGCGTAAAAAATAGAAAATTGAAGTTTTTGTTTTTAATATCTTCAACGTTTTCATGATGTACAAAATTCAAATGACATCAATTTTTGTATTATGAAAAAAGTACGGGGTGTAATGGAGAAGTGGAAAGGAAGCAGGACAGCAAGACAAAACCTGTCTACAGATGGATGCCGAACAGGGGGGGAGGAGAGGAAGGCAGTGGGGTGAAGTGCAGCAGGAGAAGTGGAATTTTCTCAGGGCAGAGATGACAGCTAAAAAGAGCTCTGTGCTCATCAAAGTTTAATCATCTCATTTCCCTTCATAGCATTTTGTGCTTCCCTGCTGTGTGCTTAAATAAGATTTTATTATGGACGTTCCCTGTGTGTTGTGTGTGTGTGTGTGTGTGGTGTGTGTGTGTGTGTGTGTGTGTGTGTGTGTGTGTGTGTGTGTGTGTGTGTGTGTGTGTGTGTGTGTGTGGTGTGTTGGTTGATGTTGGTGTGTTGTTATGTATGTATGTATGTATGTAGTGTATGTAATGTATGTATGTATGTATGTATGTATGTATGTATGTATGTATGTATGTATGTATGTATGTTATGTATGTATGTATGTATGTATGTATGTATGTATGTATGTATGTATGTATGTATGTATGTATGTATGTATGTATGTATGTATGTATGTATGTATGTATGTATGTATGTATGATGTATGTATGTGTGTATGTATGTATGTATGCATGCATGCATGTATGTGTGTATGTGTATGTATGCATGCGTGCACGCGATTCGTATTGTGCTGTGTGCTCGTACAGTATGCTGTAGTGTGTACTTTAGCCTCTGTGTAAGTTTGTCTGTGGTGGCCTTTGTTGACAACTTCCACTTGTCTTCACTTATTTCTTTCTTTTCTTTTTATTCATTTACTTATTTATTCATTTATTATTTATGTACTTATTCATTTATTTATTCATTTATTTGTTTATTATTCGTTTATCTATTTACTTTTTTATTTGTTGCTACTACGTCATTGCCATTGGCATTCTCATTCATACTGTTTATTTTGCTGTAACTATCATCATCATCATCATCATCATCATCATCATCATCATCATCATCATCATCATCATCATCATCATCATCATCATCATCACCATTATCAGCAGCAGCAGCAGCAGCAGCAGCAGCAGCAGCAGCAGCAGCAGCAGCAGCAGCAGCAGCAGCTCCTTCATTCTCACTGTCCGCATTGTTATTGTTACCAGTCGTGGTAGTAGACCACGTTGCTCTCTTTGTCATTATCTTAGCAAACAAAATTTTCATTAGGAGTATCAGCTTTACAGCAGCACCATTTTACCCACCATCTTTTGGAAATCATTGATAATAAGGTATAAAGGTAAAGATGACCCATAACCTATGTGGCCATAGGGGAGCGAGGCATCAGAGACCTTAACTTCTCTACGAGCCGGCATATTGAGGGCGGTGCCCATCTCTTCTCCCTCGCTGTTTTACCTTCCCAGACCCTAAAGAGGGCAGGTACCCATTTACATTCAGGTGAACTGGAGAACTGTACTAAAGCCAAGGTGTGCAAACGGTCATTCATCCAATTGTTAACCACGGTCGATGCTGTTTAACTTTGACTTGGGGAAAGTGAATGCTCTTGCCACTTAGCTGTATCGTCCCCAGAAATCATGAATTACTGCTAGTAATATGTTGCTGCTATTGATCTTAGAATTTGATACAATAAAAGAGAGAGATAAAAGAGACATTGTGTGGATAGCTATGACTGAACAAGGGCTGTGCTATTTACTCCTCTCTGCATCAATCACTGCCACTTTCCTGCATCTATTTCTAAAACAACAACATTCAAAATCTATCGCCTTTAATATAAAAAATGAAAACATAAACAATCTTTAAACAACAAAATAACAGACAAACAAAACGGAGCAGAAGATCTTTTTTTCATTTTACAGACGATAGAACATGCTGACGCGATTGCTATTTTTATTTGATCATTGACTTGTTTTCATTTTTTACATAAGGTTGTTTCTTTATGCATATGTTTATGGTTTGAAGTTTTTTTATTTCAGGTTTTTCCATTCTCACATTAAGCTAGTTTTAATGCACATGTTAGTGTTTTAAAATGTTTCATTGAATGCCATGTTGTCTAACATGAGCTATGAAATATGGCCCCTTATTTGATCTAATTTGCGAAAAAAAAGTGTGTAAAAACGGGATAAAAGGATGTTTGTCATTTTACAATTTGCATTTTAGGGAATTTATAATTTTAATGTTAATAACTGCAATTGTTGTTTGATTATGACTAGTTTTGTTATTCTTTGGGCTTCTCTGATGACAATTAAAACTCGTGATTGCGGTCGTTGTAAATCAGAATGAACCATTTTGGAGGGAAATTGAATGCCTTCATCAAAAGATGTCTGTGTGTACAAGTGTGCGAGCATGCGTCCATGCGTCCATGGTGCGTGCGTGCGTGCGTGCGCCGTGCGTAGCGCACGTGAGAGAAGAGAGAGAGAGAGAGAGAGAGAGAAGAGAGAGAGAGAGGAGGAGAGAGAGAGAGACAGACAGACAGACAGACAGACAGACAGACAGACAGACAGGACAGACAGACAAGAGAGAAAGTGCGCGCGCGCGCGCGCGCGCGCGCGCGCGCGCGTGTGTGTGTGTGGTGTGTGTGTGTGTGTGTGTGTGTGTGTGTGGTGTGTGTGTGTGTGTGTGTGTGTGTGTGTGTGTGTGGTGTGTTGTGTGTGTGTGTGTGGTGTGTGTGTGTGTGTGTGTGTGTGTGTGTGTGTGTGTGTGTGTGTGTGTGTGTTGTGTGCTTGCGAATATGTGTGAGTGTATGTGTGTGCATGTGTGGGTATATGCAAGTGTGTTTGCTTGTGTGTGTTGTAAATATACATAAAAGAACAGTAAACATGTTCAGTATTTTATTTGCATCCTTATCCTGCTCTGTATGATTCATGAAGCTTCTATGTTTGCATGCCGGGGGACTGTCAGTATAAATAGCATCCCCACGTTTGGGAAGTTTTGTATTAGAAATGTCGCTTTTCTACCGCTTGCTTTGTTTCTGCTTTGTTCTTTTTGCATAATAATAAATAATGATAATAATAAAATGGAGGCTTATATAGCGCGAATTCCCAAAACATGGGCTCACCGCGCTGTACAATCAAATCAATATAAAAAGGTTACATATAAACGTGAAAAATTTGACTAGCACAAAAAATAAGGAAAAATGAATGCACATACAATACACAGCATATTACATGGCCAGAGAATAAAAGTAAAATAAGAGCAATGTCATCAAGAAAATGTGTAGTGCAGTAAAATGCACACACACACTCTCTCTCTCTCTCTCTCTCTCTCTCTCTCTCTCTCTCTCTCTCTCTCTCTCTCTCTCTCTCTCTTCTCTCTCTCTCTCTCTCTCTCTCTCTCTCTCTCTCACACACACACACACACACACACACACACACACACACACACACACACACACACACACAACAACACACACACACACACACGCACGCGCGCGCAAAAAAAAAACCCACACGCATACACAAAACACACTACACGGAATAACAAAGAAAATGGACACATTCACAGATTTACCCTACATGTACTTACGTTAACAAAAAAATAAGATGAAGTAGAATAGAAAGGAAGAACCTTATCATATCCCAAAACAGCAAAAGACCAGCACTAGAGTCAAGAGATGAGTCAATAAAATGGGAAATCAATTTTGATCAGTGGTCAGGACAAGAATTGGATAAAAAGGTGTGTTTTGAACAACCTTTTAAAGGAAGAAGTAGAGTCAGTGTGTCTTATTTTAGATGGAAGTGCGTTCCAGAGAGTGGGACCTACATGAGAGAATGAGCGCTCGCCGTGTTGTTGTTTTTTTGGTTTTTTTTTTTTTTTACTTTGGGAACTCTCAAGATTCTTGTGTCAGAGGATGAGCGGAGTGGTCTGTTTGGGTGGTACACAGAAAGAGTATCGGAAAAGTATGTTGGAACTTTGTTCAAGAAGAAATTATGACAATGCATCATAACTTTGTACTGGATACGAGCTTGGATTGGAAGCCAGTGCAGATTTCGCAATACAGGTGTGATGTGATTACACTTCTTTGTTTTGAGTACCAATCGGGCATCTGAGTTTTGTACCTTTTGTAGTTCATCTATTAAAAACTTGGGACAGCCTGCAAGCAGGGAGTTTCCTTAGTCAAGCCTAGATAGAACAAGGGCACAGACGAGTTTCTTAGCTGCATCTACATTGATATACATTCTGATGTTACTTATCTGACGAAGCGCAGCATAAGCTGAGCGGCAAGTCTGTGAAACATGTTTTTCAATTGACGTGGTATTTGTCATGATGAATCCTAGATTGCGCGCTGATGGTGAGAAAGAAATATCTGATTTTCCAACACGGATGGTAGATGGTAGATCAACTGATAGAGAAGAATGAGTGGAGTGAATCAGCAGGGCTTCTTTTTATCATCATTTAATTTCAATTTGTGTCTAGTCATCCAGGATTTGACGTCAGATATATAATTTTGCATGATTTCAATAGTATTGTCGACATTATCAGGACGGCATTTAGAGTAAAGTTGGGAGTCATCTGCAAAAGACTGATTTTGGATAGAGTGACTGCTAATGAGGGTGTTCAGTGGCTTGGTGTACATGATGAAAAGAATGGGTCCCAAGACTGATCCTTGTGGTACGCCAAATGAGAAGTTTGCTGGTGAGGACTTGAACTCATCTACGATAACGGTTTGCGGTCGATCAGATAGATAGTTCTGAAACCACTTCAGTGCTGTTCCACAGACACCAAAGTGTTGTTGGAGAGCTTGGTAGAGAATGGTGTGGTCGATTGTATCAAATGCAACTGATAGATCCAAAAGAGTGAGGACAGAGATATTTCCATCATCTAGAGCAAGCAAGGTATCATTTGCAACTTTCAGAAGTGCTGTTTCAGTGCTGTGTGAGGGCCTGTATGCTGACTGGTTTGGAGGTAGAAGAGAATGTGAGACAAGATGTTCAAAGAGCTGATCCAGTACAAGTTTTTCAAGGATTTTTGTCAGGAAGGGCAAGTTGGAAACAGGTCTGTAATTTTTGAGGATGTTTGGGTCAAGAGATGACTTTTTGAGCAGAGGTTTTACAACTGCATATTTGAAACTAGAAGGGACAACACCTGTGGATAGGCTCTGATTCATTATCTGTGTAATAACAGGTAAAATATCATTTAAGCATTCAGTCAGAAGGGGTGTTGGAATGGGGTCAAGTGCGCAGGTAGTGGGTTTAGATTTAAGGATAATCTTATGGACTTCATCTGCGGTTACTAAGCGAAAGGAAGACAATGGAGTAGTATCTAATACTGGAGAGGGCTGAGGGTCTTGAGCTGAGAGGGTTGTAGAGAGATGGTCAAGCTCACGTCTAATGTCAGCTACTTTCGTCACAAAAAAGTCGGAGAAAATCTCTGGTAGCACACTGACTGGGTGGGTGGTGGGGAGCGGAGTGCTTTTGGTTTTTCCACACAATTGGCCACAAATATCAAACAGTTGTCTGCTAGAATCACAAGCAGAGATCTTTGAGCTGAAATACAAAGATTTGGCTCGGTGGACAATGGAAGTGACTCTACGCTTTGTGGTATTGTAGATCTGTTTAAAGATTTCTAATTTTGTCTACAACCACTTTTTCTGGGCGAGACGTCTAGCGTTGTTTGCTTTATGCAACTCCTCTCTCACTCCTGCACACCATGGTTCTAACCGACCAGCACAGATCTTTCGGCGGGCGACTGGATCATGCTTATCAAGGAGATTACGCAGTGTGTCATCCAGCTCTTTCACCGAAGTGAGGGGAGAGTAAGAGACGGCAGAGCAAATGTCAGCCTCAAAAGCCTCTCTATCCATTGAACGCAGGTTGCGAACGTTTTGAAGGCGGGGGGTGATGGGGGCAGAGAAGCATTTAAATCAAACACAACACAAACATGATCAGATGTGAGATCATGAGAAATGAACAAAGAAAAAACTATATTATCGTGAGGGCGTCTTACAGTCAAAACAGTGGCCTTTACAATGAGTTGGGTCATTTACTCCTTGACAAAGACTAAACATATCTATCAAATCCAACATATTTCTTACACTAGATGTTTGTGGAGTATCAAAGTGAAAGTTAAAATTACCTGTCATCACATAGGAGCCAGACAAGTTGTTACAATAGTCTAAAAATCTGGAAACTCACTAAAGAAGACACTGTCAGTCAACTTGTTCCTTGTGCTAGGAGAGGTACGGTAGACACAGAAAAGGTGGTTTGTTTTGAGAGTGCAAGAGGGAGTTGGACAGCTTCAAAAGAAGAGTGCTGAAAACAAAACTTATCATTGAGAGCAACATGATTAACTAAAGAATTTCTAAACACAACAGCCAGTCCACCACTGAGGTGAGATGGGGAATGAGCGGGACTTGTAGACAGATGGTGCTAGTTCTTTGCACTTCCCTTTGTCACTTTCCTTTAAACACGTTTAATGCAAGAGCATGATGTCTACATTGTTATCGCGAATAAATTCATTTACAGCAGTCCGTTTTTCACTGGGACCAAGGGGTTGTGCATTAAAAGAAGCTATGCGGAGGCTGTGTGTTTGGTCACAGAAATTGTCTTTTCTTTCTGTCACCTCATTCTTGTCTATTCCCTGCTCTCCTGGACCATTGTCCTGCTTTTTTTTTTTCCAGAAATACCTACAAGGTAACCATTCTCTCCTTGCCGAAGTGCGATGCGCTGGGCCTGTCTAGTCAGGTGCTTAACTGCAGTAGGACGCATTTTTTTGATAAAATCAGACAAGAATTGCTAT
>CM060331.1:43141022-43143522 GCA_030674155.1 Stramonita haemastoma
TTGTTTTCAATCTTTGTAAATGACTTACCCTGTTTTATTCAATGTAGCTGTGAAAAGTTTGCTAACGATACCACTCTTTTTGTAGTGAGTCAGACCCTTGCAGCTTATCTCGCAAACTTCAATTTAGCATTGACAAATTGATTACTTGGACTCAGTTAAACCATTTGTCCTTAAATGCACAAAAAACAAAGTGCATGTATGTATCAGCAAGACAGAAAAGACAAAAAATGGGAGGTAATTTCCTACCTCTGTTACTTGATAGCGGAATAATTGAAGAAGTTGACTCTCATAAACTTTTAGGTGTCACCATTGACAAAAATATGACTTGGACTGATCACATTGTGTCACTAGGAAAGCGCATTGCTCACATGTTACGTCAACTATCCAAAATAAAACACTTTTTGAATCATCACTCTCGAAAATCATTTTGAAACATATCTATAAAAAAAAATTCATGGATAAGTGTTTAGAACACGATTTGTAAACGTGAACATTTGCATGTGATGTAGCATCACCCTTTACTGTTTCATTTCAACATACTTGTATTGTGGCCTAGTGTTACAACTGAATTCAATATGTTACATGTAGCATGTGTGCGAGGAACAGAGAGATGAATGTGTCATTGATGGTTATTATTATCATTATAAATATGTTATGACCACAGTTTATATGGTCATATATATTTAACTCTTGATGTTACTTTTAAGGGATACTGATCTGTTGATGACTTGATGAGATATTAGACCTTGATATGCTTAATTCTGGTGTGTGTGTGTGTGTGTGTGTGTGTGTGTGTGGTGTGTGTGTGTGTGTGTGTGTGTGTGTGTGTGTGTGTGTGTGTGTGTGTGTGGTCTGTGGGTGTGGGTGTGGGTGTGGGTGAGTGGTTGTTGCTCTTGATGTTGTTTGGTTGGGATTTTACATGTTATTGATTTTTTGCCTGATTTTACTTTTTTGGTTTCTCTTTGATTTGATTGTCAAGTCAAGTCAAGTCAAGTCAAGTCAAAATGATCTTTATTGAGGGTAAAAGATTAAGTTTACACAACTTTTTTTCATCCTGCCCTCACTAAAAAAAATCATAAAGATGACTTCTAAAGCATGCAAAGACAAATATCAACCTTGTTGAAAAACTCAAGTAAATGAGGATTTTTTTTACAACAAATCTCTCAAGATAAAAAACAACAACAACAAACCCAGACCCAAGACAGTACAACATAAGCTCACGTCACACATACAAATGATAAAATTACAAAATAACATGGGCATGAACAACAAACATCCAAACGTGAGGTAGTATCGAACATAATCGTGGACTTACAGTTTGTCCATCAAATGTCTCTTCAAAAGCTTCTTAAACATTTGTTTAGAAGGAACTGATTTCAGACAGGGAGGTAGGCTATTCCACAATGTTCTTCCTGAATATGCAAGGCTTGATTTATAGAGATTATTATGGGGCCTGGGCAGAAACAGTCTATGGGTAGGCCTGTATATATTGACAGCAAAATTTTCCACAATTCTCTTTGGGGCTTTTCCGTTTAATATATTGAACATACATAGGTACTTGTTGAACTGTAGTCTGTCTTTAAGTGGAAGAATATCTAGTTCTTTGTAGTTGGTGGTGGTCAGTGTATTAGGATTCAATCGGATTAGTTTAACAGCTCTTTTATGTAGGCGGCTTATATGCTTTAGGTTTGTTTCACTGGCACTGTCCCATAAGGTAGAAACATAATTTATAAGAGATGAATATGTGCATGAAAGAATAGTTTTCGTGACTGTAGATTTAGGAAATACTTGATTTTCCTAAGTTGATATAATCTTACTGAGATTCTTTTTCCTAATGCAGCTATGTGATCTGACCAAGACAAATCGTTGTCAATTACTGCACCTAGTACTTTGTGTGAGACTACTTCTTCGATTTGTTGTCCATGGATATATATAGGCGCGAATGGAGAACGCAATTTCTGTCTTTTTTGCCGAGTAGTTATAAACATACATTTTGTTTTATTAGAATTAAGAGACATGTGATTGAGTTCTGTCCATTCGATAAGTTTATTGATATCTGCCTGCATATCATTCACAAGCTGGTTTGGATCATTGTTGTTACATTGAATTGATGTATCATCAGCAAACATTTGACATGACAATGGATATGCAGAGGTAGGTCGTTAATATAAATGGAGAAAAGAAGTGGTCCTAGTATTGATCCCTGAGGTATTCCATATTTCACGGGTAATAAGGTTGATCTCCTAGGCCCAACTTCAACAAGTTGATGACGATTAGTGAGAAATGAGTCTAAAAATGATAATGCTTGGTTAGAAATTTTATAGCATTTTAATTTTTTGATAAGGAGAGAGTGGCTAATCACGTCAAAGGCTTTAGCAAAGTCTAGAAAAAGGACTCCTGTGATTTCATTATTATTGATATTCAAAAGACAATGCTCAATGAGTTGTATTAAGGCTGTATGGCAAGAATGGTTTTCACGAAAACCTGACTGGTTTTCATT
>CM060331.1:43158522-43161022 GCA_030674155.1 Stramonita haemastoma
CAGAATTTAACGTGTGCGCTAGGGGTTCTGCGTGCGTTCGCACACGGGGCCTCGGTTTACAGTCTCATCCGAAAGACTTTTGGGGAGAGTGAAGTCAAGCACTGATGTTAACTCTAGGGGGAAAATCCCCTCGACCGGGATTCAAACGAGAGAGAGAGAGAGAGAGAGAGAGAGAGAGAGAGAGAGAGAGAGAGAGAGAGAGAGAGAGAGAGAGAGGAGAGAGAGAGAGAGAGAGAGAGAGAGAGAGGAGAGAGAGAGAGAGAGAGAGAGAGAGAGAGAGAGAGAGAGAGAGAGAGAGGAGAGAGAGAGAGAGAGAGAGAGGACATTTGCTTTCTCGAAAAGTTTACCACACAGAATTATAACAATCGTGTTTGATAGTAAAATCTGCGAAATCCATATGTTTATTCAACACGTAACGTTCTTTTAACACAACAAAACTCAAAGACAATTGTTTGGCTCCTTCATCTTCTATAACGTTCCCGTACTGCAGTTCCCACGCCGCTCGTTTACGTTTCAGTCTCCCCGCCACAGCCATACCCAGATTTGTTATTTTTTTAGAAAAAAAATCTACAAACAATGTAAAAAAAAAGATTGGATGGCGAGTAGCACACCCCCACTGGATAGAGAGTATATTGATACAGTACAGGACACGTTCATTGACCAGTGGACAAGAACACGTGTTCTAGCTGGCCATCTGTATTATTAACCGTGGCTGGCACTGCATCACTGACAGTGTGTTTGTCTCCTCTCACTTAATCTTGACTTCTCTATCTTCTCTGACCAGACATTGCCTACACATAATTATTATGTGTGTATATTTGTAAACGTACTATTTATTATTGTTAGTTATATCGTCTTACTAATGGTGAGGTGTAGGTTATGAGGAAACAGGCGTACACAGCTCTTTGATTGATATGCTATGCTCTTGCTGTCTATCAATTTGATGCTGATATTTATGGTATCTTAAAGGTGTTACATATAATATATTGCAACATATCTTCTGCAGTCTATAAGAACCCAACTTGGGGACACCCCAAGGTAAGAATCTGTAGCGTAGGTGTCAAAAGTATTGTTCACAGTTTTATTGAGACATACGCAGGAAGTGCACAGAACATTTCGTTTAATACATTAAAACAGCCACTTGTCTAACAGCTGTGGCACTTCCAAGAATATATATCTTCCAAGAAGATATTCAAGAATATCCAAAACCAATAGCCCACACATCAGTCCATAGTTGGCAGACTTCGTGGAGACTGCACAATCTATAATAGAGTTCATACAGTTTGAGTGACGACGTTGGCTGTTTTATTTCAATCTCCAGCTCTGTATCTTGGCTTGTACAGTGAGGGGAAAGTCACCAGCTCATAACCAGGCCCTGCACAGTGACCACGCTACAGCCAGAAGTACACAGCTGTCTGTCCTGGCGCCTCCCTCACCCCTGCTGTATCAGGGTCCATGACAAAAGTCTTCCTTGGTACTGCAGTAAAGACACAGTCCTGTTCGTGTCAAACCCACTTATCTTTTGTAGCCCTACTTTTACATCTCCACAATCGACTGGATTTTCCTTTTCAAATTCTGGGACTATGTAATACTTTCATACCCAATATAATAATAATAATAATAATAATAATAATAATAATAATAATAATAATAATAATAATAATATTAATAATAAGTTGTTGCTAAATCATCGTACCGAAGACTGTAAACTGACAGGTGACATATCGTTGTTTTTTGTTTTTGTCTTTTTTATTCATCTTCATTCCCGATGTAAAATTTTCATAATCAAAAACATTTGACACAGACTTTGTCATTACTTTCTTATAAACATACAAAATAGATAACATTTGACTTACACTTTTTGTGAACGAAATTACTGATAAAGGTCCAGGCACCAGGGTTTGAAGCACAAAAGCAGAGGTAGTGAATAGCTGTCCGTATCTTGTGCATTAAAGTTTGATTTCTGCTCTGGTACTCCCTGTCAGTTTGATCTTCTCTGCTTTGATTTCCATGCCGTATGTAGCAATCGTGGACTCTGAATACCGATTTGGAGAGACGAAAATAGGCGGTAGAGATGAGATGCTTCCGAAGACTACTTGGCATCTCCTACAAAGACCACATAAGCAACGAAGACGCGCATAACAGAACCCAGCTAACCATTGGGCCCTAAAAAAATTCTAACAATCGTAAAAAAGCGCAAACTTAAATGATAGGGCATGTCACAAAATCAAAAGGACTTGCAAAAACAAGACTTCAAGGCACTGTCCAAGGAGGAAGAAAAAGAGACAGACCAAGGAAGAGATGGTAGGACAACATCAGCAAATGGACAGGCCTAAAACTAATGTCACGCTCCTTAAGGGAGTGTGAAGAAAACCCCACCCATACCCACTCTATCTAACTTCCCGACAACAACAAACGCAGAACACAGAGGAGAAATTTCCAAACTTTACTGTTCAATTTTAATGATGATAATGAAAATCACCAATCAAAAATAACAAGG
>CM060331.1:43166022-43191022 GCA_030674155.1 Stramonita haemastoma
TGTTGGTGGCCTTGGCACCAGTCCTTCTGAGTATCACCTGGAGGGGCGTCTTGTAAATAGTGCTGCGGTGGGTTAACATGTCCAAACAAGACGCTCTGTCTGTCCTCTTTCTGTTCACACACACACACACACACACACACACACACACACACACACACACACACACACACACACACACACACACACACACACACACACACACACACACACACACGTTTTTTTTTGTTCGTTTTACACATTTTCAACTCAGAAAGTACACAGAAATGGGTTCATCTTATTACGTCATTAATGAAAAAAAACACATCAGATTTATGATGCAGAGTCTTTGTTGTGGGATATTTGACAAGAAAAATGTCATAGCTATGACAAAACAGATTATCCATGATACTTAAAACCCCAGCCTAATAACAGAAAGCACGCAAGCTACCAATAAATCTTTACTAGGATGTGTGTGTGTGCGTGTGTGTGTGTGTGTGTGTGTGTGTGTGTGTGTGTGTGTGTGTGTGTGTGTGTGTGTGTGTGTGAGAGAGAGAGAGAGAGAGAGAGAGAGAGAGAGAGAGAGAGAGAGAGAGAGAGAGAGAGAGAGGTCAGTGAGACAGACTGAGAGACAGAGATACAGAGAATAATAGATAAATGGAGAGATAGACAGAGACACAGACAGAGGGACGGAGAACATTAGAACAAATACATACTCGAAAGGATGGATCCAAACAGAATATGGTTGCCCAAGTATATTTGTATGCACATGATTGTGAGCGTGTACACGTGTGTTCTGACAAACATGAAAAGTCTCAACACATCAAAATATATTAATAGAAAAATGAGGAAGACAAGTCAGATTGGAGAGGAGAATGATCAGAGGAAGGTTATAGGCTTCTCGTTTCCTTGACAGGAATCCATATGGAAATGGTGAAGTCTTAGTAAAACAGAATATGATATGTTCGCTCCTTCTCCCTTTCTCCCCCTCTCATTTCTGTCTGTTGACATCTTACTCAACCCTCACTATCTCTCTTTCTTTCTTTTGTCACACGCACTGCTGTCCATGCGTGTGATTGTCTGTCTGTACTTGCCTGTGTCTAATGGTGTCTGATGATTTCTCTGTCTGTCTTTCTTTCTCTGTCTGACTGTTGTCGATTTGCATTTACCTATTCCGATTTCTTCTTTTCAGATATCAACAAAGTTTTTCTTCTCTTGATAAAAGGATGTATAGAATAAAGCGTCAATACAACATTAAAAAGTCAACAGTTCCTGATTGGTTTGTTTCGTTTTGATCACCACTACCACCCCGTCTCTTGAATGAGGTATGCTCTTTAAAAGCGAAAAATTAAAAAAAAGAACATTTAAGCAAATTGATGCAACTATGCTTTTAGAAATACCCAATAACCCCAAGAGTCTGAAATTGTATCAATAAGAGTGTTGCTGGAAAGATATGTCTTGATACATATCCAAATCGCAGTTTTTAAATTGGGTCTTCACACTTCATCACTGGCTTAATGTAACAAATGCTGAAGTGCCTAAATGATGCCGCTACGAACTTTGTTACACCATCCATAACGAACTATGACAGGCCATGCAGGCTGTAAAAGATTCATAACGCTTGAAAAAATACGACTCCTCCATAAACATGTCTATAGTACAGGCAGGAGTTTTGCAGCCTGTTTTTCCCTGTAGTAGCGATAGGCACCATGAGCTTTATGGAACGTGACTGGAACCCGCAGAGCTCTCCCCACTGACATTGATGAAGCAGCTACACGTTAGGTCAATGCCTGTGCATACCCAGACAAACGATGATGGTCCCTGTCCATTTTCCCTGTGTGAGGAGATTTTGAAGTCAGATCATTCTTGTTATTGGGTAAACGTTTATATGAACAACAGTATGCAGAAAAATGTTTTCTTTATTAACAATCCTTGACACCAACCCTATATATACCCCAAAACCTCATCCATTTACATGATGTATCATTTTATCTTGTAGTGTCTCACATTTCTTATCACCAACATTTTCTGTTATGATTATCCACACAGTTCTAAGCACAAACCCAGAAAACAGCAAGCAAACCCTCTCTTTCTACATGATAAAACTGCCAAGCTGGATACCGGCTGTCGTAGTTCTATATTATAACATGCCCAAATGTACCAGCCTACTCTTTTGTCCAGTACCCGCAGACCTTAGAAAGACTGCATAATCTATAATAGAGTTCATATAGTGTGAGTAACCATGTTGGCCGCTTCAGTTCCATCCCAGCCTCCGTGCCTTGGTCTGTACAGTCCTGAAACCATCCTTTCATAACCAGGCTTGCACAGTGACCACACTACAGCCAGAAGTACACAGCTGTCTGTCCTGCCGCCTCCCTCACCCCTGCTGTATCAGGGTCCATGACAAAAGTCTTCCTTGACACTGCAGCAAAGACATAGTCCTGTTTGTGTCAAGCTCTAGTCATCTTTAGTTGCCCTAACCATACATATCCACAACTGACTGTGCATTATCAAAACACTGTACAGGTCGATGGCACTCTATAGAAAGTCATGTGCCAAGGATAACATAAGTTGTATCGTGTTTTATGTCCAAAAGAATACAAAATGGTACAATTTACGCAGTCTCTTACTTATTAGTATTCCAAGTATGCTACCAAAGGACAGTAAATCACTGGATGCATTTTCACTTATATGACAACAATAGTTGCTATCTCAGCGTTTGATGAAGAAGAAAAGGAATTCTTGAAAATATGACACTCTCACTCACTCAGTCCCATGTCCCAAAGGACGTAGGGGGGACATGAGAGAAGATGCAACAGAGATCTTTTTCCATGCTTCACGATCCTGTGTGGCTAGTAGGAGGTGTTGTAGGGGTTGGGCGGTCCAGTCTTTGATGTTGTCAACCCATGATTTCTTTTGGCGGCCTCTTCTTCTCTTGCCCTCGACTGTTCCTTGCAGGATGGTTTTTGCTAGGGTGTTGTGTCTTGTGGTGTGACCAAACCACATCAGCTTTCTCCTCTTTATGGTGGAGAGCAAAGGCTCTTGGGGGCCCACACGCTTTTTGATTTCTTCTTTCACATAGTTATTGGTCTTGTGTTCTTTGTATGATACTTTGAGAAGTCTTCTGTGGCACTTGTTCTCGAATGCTTGGATTCTCCTCTCTAACTCTGCTGTCAGAGTCCATGATTCACAGCCATATAGGAGGATAGATATCACGAGGGATTTGTAAAGGTGGAATTTGGTGCCGAAGCTGATGTTGTTGCTTCTGATGATCTTCTCGAGTCTGACTAGAGCAGATGTTGCTGTTGCAATGCGAGCTTTCACTTCATTGTTTGATGTGCCATCTTTTGTTAGGATGGAGCCTAAGTATTTGAATTGGCTCACCTCTTCTAGTGTTTCTCCATTCATCTTTATTTCCGTGATGTCATTACTTGCGCTGTTGACCATGATCTTTGATTTCTCTGTACTGACCTCCATGCCGTATGCGCTCGCTCGATCTGTTAAATTGTCTGTGAGGATTTGCAGTTCTTGTTTGCTGCTGCCCATGAGGTCAATGTCATCTGCAAATCTGAGGTTGCAAAGGGGTCTTCCACCAATGGAGATGGAAGTGTGGTGGTTTTGCAGTGTCTCTGTCATGATGTTTTCGAGGAAGAGGTTGAAGAGTACAGGTGAGAGAAGGCAGCCCTGGCGAACCCCAACCGTGGTCTTGAAGAACTCGCCCACGTGGTTGTTCATGAAAACTGCACTTTTTGCGTTCTCGTAGAGCCATGATGACTTCAATTAGGCAGCTGTCAATGTTGAAGTGCCTGAGTACTTGCCAGAGGCCGTCATGCCATACCCTGTCAAAGGCCTTTTTGAAGTCTATAAAATTGTGGTACAAGTCTTTTTGGTGTTGGAGATGCTTCTCTATCAGAATTCTCAGATTGAAAATTTGTTCCATTGTGCTGCGTTTTGGTCTAAAGCCCGCTTGTTCTTCTGCCAGGAGTTTTTCTGCTTGGTTTTTCAGTCTGTTGAGGACTACCTGCAGCATGATCTTGCTAGGATGACTTATGAGACTGATGGTTCTGTAGTTCTGGCATTTCTTGAGGTTTCCTTTCTTTGGCAGGGGTGTTACAAGAGACTGTGTCCATTCTTTTGGGCCATTCTTTGGTGTCGTGGATCTTCTGACAAAGTTCTGTGAATCGCCTTGCTGTTTCATTCCCTCCATTTTTTATGAGTTCAGCTGGGATGTTATCAATTCCAGGGGACTTCCCCTTCTTCAATTGTTTAATAGCTGCATCTACTTCACACCTTAGTATTGGTGGGTCTTTATCTTGGTGTTCAGGGGTTTGTCAGAAACTATGTTGGTATCTGGGCGTAGTGGGTAGTTGTACAATCCCTCACAGTATTCTGTCCAGCGTTGGAGGATGGCATTGTTTTCCGTTAAAAGATTTCCTTCTTTGTCTTCAATAACAGAGGCTTTAGGCTGTGTGGTTTTCGTTAGTGCTTTCAAAGTGTCGTAAGCTGTTTTGCTGTTTCCCTTGGTCATTCCAGCTTCGATGTTGTTGCATTGTTCTTCTATCCACCCTTCTTTGGCTTCTCTCATCTTTTTCCTCACTTCTCTGTGGCTATCCATGTACTTCTTGTAAGCTTCTTGACTTGTGAACTTTTGTTTCTTAAGTTCTCTTCTTTTGTCGCAGAGGTCAAGAACCTCATTTGTCACCCAGGGTTGTTTCTTTGTTCTGCTTCTTCCTAATGTTTCTTCTGCTGCTGTCGTTAGCACTTCTTTGATGTTGTTGGCCAATGTGTCCACATCATTGTCGATGGCTGTGAGTGCGGCGAACTTTCCTCCTATGTTGGCTTGGAAGATCTCAACCACTGTTGGGTCTTTGAGTTTTTCCAGGTCGAATCTTATGCGTGGGCTTTTTGGCTGTTGTTTTGCTTTCAGTTTCAGTCTGATGGTGGTAAGTACAAGGTCGTGGTCACTGCCAATGTCAGCTCCTGGGAATGTTCTTGTGTTTGCCTTGTTTATGCTGGATTTGAATCTTTGGGGTGACAGAATGTAATCAATTTGATTATGAATCAGACCATTTGGTGAGTGCCAGGTTGATGTTCTGGATGGCTTGTGAGGGTGGAGTGTGTTAGCCAAAGTAAGTTTGTGCTTCTTTGCGAATTCCAGCAGCCGCTGTCCTCTGTCATTTGTTTCTCCCAGTCCAAATCGTCCTGTGGTTCCTGCCCAGGTGTCATAGGCATCTGGTCCCACCTTAGCATTTCAGTCGCCTTCCACAATAAGGATGTCTTTTTGGGGCGTTTTGGAGATGACGTTTTCAAGTTCTTCATAGAATTCTTCTATCTGATCATCATCGTAGTCAGATGTTGGAGCATACACTTGGATGATGGTGAGATTCTGGGGTTTTGCAGAAACTCTGATTGAGATGAGTCTGCTGGATACTGGTGTGCAGCTGATGATGCTTGACACAATCTCTTTCCTGACAATAAAGCCTACTCCATGTTGATGTAGTTTCTCTTTTCCGCTGTACCATATTTTGTGGCCGTCTTGCGTGGTTGTTTCTCCGAAGCCAATCCATCTGACTTCCGCAAGCCCTATGATGTCCCATTTATACCTCTGTAATTCATGTGTAAGTTCCTGTACTCTTCCTGTTTGGTACAGAGTCCTTACATTCCATTACCAATGGTTGCCCCTTTAGATGGAAGCTTTAGACTTGGTTCTGCCCCAGTAGCACACTTGTCACTCCCACCCTGGAGGCTTGCAGTGGGTAGCGCGGTCATTGTTGATCCGGGCCTCGACCGATCCGGCATGTGTTTCTGTTTTGTTTTTCTCATCATGTCCTTGCAGTGGGCTTGAGGAAGCTTGGTGGCGCCCATCTCCTCTCCAAGACTCCTACTGGTGGATAAGAATGCACCAGCCCCTCACAACGTTTCGCCCGCCAGTAGAAGCGGTTACCGGGGTGTGGGTGGGTTAAGGACCCGGACCCAGAAGTGAGAGTTGAGTGCCAAGTGAGGACCAGTGCTCCCGTCCATCCCGAAGGATGCTACTGCCAGGTTTACAAAGGTACCACCTCTCCTTTAGCACCCCATACACCCCAAAATATGACAGCCTTCTCTGAATAAACTAGTAATGTGGAAATGTCTTTGCTAGCCAGGAGTTCCCAGAAACACTCTTCTGGAACGATGGTAAGAAAGCTTTGTTAGCTGTCAGGCCATGGAACGATGGTAAGAAAGCTTTGTTAGCTGTCAGGCCATGGAACGATGGTAAGAAAGCTTTGTTAGCTGTCAGGCCATGGAACGATGGTAAGAAAGCTTTGTTGGCTGTCAGGCCATGGAACGATGGTAAGAAAGCTTTGTTGGCTGTCAGGCCATGGAACGATGGTAAGAAAGCTTTGTTGGCTGTCAGGCCATTGAAAGAAGAGGACAATATTCTGGCAAAGGAAAGGCACCTGGCTTCATCAGCAAGGGGCTGTATGTTTTACTAGTCAGCCTGTTCATTCATTTTGAGCAGAGTTAAAGGGCAGGGAAAGCGGGTTCCTGTAAACTATTGGATTCTACGAGCTGCAAGTAGGAGTACTGCATTGGGCAGGTAAAAGAACAGCATGCAGGTGTCCATTAAATATCTCATAAAAACAGCAATGGAATGGGTTGTTCTGGCTGAACGTAAAGGCACTTTATTGGAAAACAAAAGACAGCATGTTTGCGGTAGCCCTGGAATTGCTCTACCTGCTCTGGGTGACGTTGGTCATTGATGGACCGTTTTCAGATCTCTGTGTGCAAAATGAGCTTTAGTCGTTTAATTGTTTGTTGTTATTGTTGTTTTTGTTGTTGTTGTTGTATTCTTTGTTGTTATTCCTGTCCTTGTGCATGAGAAACATCTATACACGCACATCATCTAGTGTCTGGATCGGTGACTGAAATGTCACTGTCATCAGTGCGGTTTATAGCAGGCTGTCCTGCGTATGTCAGCTCAAAGCAGGTACAACTGAACACCAACTACATTGACCCAACAGCAATGCAAGACCCCTCTCGCTTGTGGCCCCACAGTAGCTTGAAATTGATGAAATCCTTGTGGACTTCTGACAAGGAGGGTGTGACATACCTTATCTGTGCATGGTCTGGGCGAAAAGATTGGAATAAGCGACGTGGAAACAACAGAACAAAACCTCATAGACGACGAAGGACAATACGAAATCAGCAACACGAAATTGAAAATGAAACATATGCAACTCATTGCCAAGTATATACGACTGTATGCCTTTGTAGTTTATTCAAAAGTTTTACAAAAGTAGTTCTCTATACATAATAATTTCGCACATACATACATACATACATACATACATACATACATACATACATACATACATACATACATACATACATACATACATACATACATACATACATACATACATACATACATACATACACACCTACATACAAGATTTTACACACACACACACACACACACATATATATATATATATATATATATATATATATATGTATATATATATGTATATATATATATATATATATATATATATATATATAATTACATGTAGAAATATAACACAGCTTTCAAACTTGACAATATCATCTAATCACAGTGTCATATCCACAAAATGATATAAAAGATCCTCCCGTATTACAAACCTCTACTTTGTCTCGGTTCTGTTTCTGACTTAAGTCTGTGCCAAAGTACTGGTAGACTCCATGCAAATGGGTGTTCCTGTTCCTTGTGAGCAATATTGCCAATGCCCATCACCCTTATGCCATCATCTTGTTTTCCACCCATGCCTGATTGCATTAATTCACCCCAATGGACAGCACTGGAGGACGTCATACAGTCTACAAGACACACGATACTGTATGAGTAACCCAGTTAACTGTGCCGATCAATGGGCAACACCTGCGCTTTTTTTCTGTAGAGCATTGCCAGAGCTTCAGGTCATAGCTATAGTTATCACGAATAGTGTAATGCTGCCTGTAGCAGTTGTAGCATACCACACTCACACCCACAAAATCGTGTTTTCTGTCAGAGAAAGACATTCAGTCTTCACAACTGCTTTAGGGGGAAAATTCTCAAGTAAATTAAGTCGTGAATGTGTTTAGTACATATTTTTGATAGCTGCAGTTAACTAATAATGCAGTAAGCTAATATTGTAATCAAGTACGTATGAAAAAGTATGCCATTGGTAGAATTTTAATGGGATGATAAGTAATTTTGTTAAGTTTTGAATCATAGCTTTGCCTTGTAATGTCTAAGAACAATTTGAGAACTGCAGTAAAACTCGAAGAAAAAATAAATAGTAGAAAAGAAATCAAACTCTTTTCCCCCGTTGTTCGTCAAAGGCTGAACAGACCTGCATAGCCGAAGAGAAGTCATTTTGTATTTGGTGCATTGTTTTTCTAAGGTAAAATTTGAAACACGATGGCGAATGAATAAATGAATATATATATATATATATATATATATATTATATATATAATATATATATATATATATGTATACACAATATAATATATGGAATCTAATTACATTTTTCCTTCCTCAACTAGAGCTCCAAGCTCACTAGTGGTGAGTTTTTGCCTATTCCATCGTGCTTTATCCACCACTAAGGAAAACAGCGTCATTCTGACTGCGTGGATAAATCACACACATACACACACACACACACACACACACACACACACACACACACACACACACACACACACACACACACACACACACACACACACACACACACACACACATATGCCATACAAATCTATCAAAAAGCGATTCACCTAACATCCTTGCCAGCGTAGTGAATTCGCACATTGATAATCACTATTCAGACCACTTAAGGGTATACACAGACGGATCAAAACTTGATAACGGACATGTAGGAGCAGCTTTTGTTATACCAGCCCTTCACGTTGAGGAAAAATACCATATTACTAGTAGGGTTTCTATCTTTACGGCAGAGCTCTTTGCCATACTAAAGGCCCTGAATTATCTTGTTTCATTACCTCAGAATTATTTAAAAATTGTACTATGTGTTGATTCTAAATCTGTGTTGTATGCCTTAATTTCCCTAAATCAAAGTACTCGACTAAAAATGATTACCGAAGTCAGACATGTTCTTCATCTGCTGTCCCTGAAAGGCATTAGAGTTACGTTTTGTTGGGTGCCTTCTCATTGTGGTATTTTTGCTAATGAATGGGTCGATAGAGCTGCTCGAAGAGGAGCATGCAATGTTGAAGGATCACTTTTAGCTAATATACCTTTAGACCTTCGAGAGGGTTATGAAGTTTTAAAACATATATCCTACGATTAGGCAATTAAAAGACTGAAAAATTCGAATAGTTATTACTCTCAAAATTGCGTCAATGCAAAATACACCAAACCCCTCTATGCAAATTCATCTATGTCTGTTTCCAGACAAATCTCAAGTTTAGTCTATAGATTTCGTCTAAATGCCCTTCGCACAAAATATTGTAAGAACATACTATGCATGTGTGGAAAACAAATTAGTGTTAAACATCTGCTTACTTGTTGTCCTCAAATTAAAGAATTTATTTCTATTACATTGAAAGATCCCTTCCTTTTAGAATCATCTGAAACGCTTAAAAGCATCCTCAACAATGATATACTTCTTTGCAGAATCTCTGAATGTCTGTTACACAGCTCAGTTGGTATCTTCCTGTGATTGATCGTTTTGTTTTAATGGAAATTCTTTGACCTCTTCTGTATACCTCTTCAATAGCTCTAGTCCCCCCCCCCCACCTCACCCCAACTTTGGGCACATTATATACATCAGTGTGTGTAAATGTATCCAAAATCCAAAATTTGTCTGCATGTTATAGTTCCTATTGTTAGTTAATAGTTAAGTTCTTGTTTACTTTCTTTTTTTAGCTTGAAGGGTTAGTGGGTTTTTTGTTGCTGTTTTCTTTTTTCCCTTACAGTCCAAAACCATAGGCCTACTTGCAGCTGGGTTTTTTTTTTTTTTTTTTTCCCCTCGGTTCTCTTTAATACTTTGTAATATAGACTGTCAAAGCGTAATCACACACGCACACGCGCGCGCACACACTCTCACACACACATACACTCACACTCACGCACGCATTCACGCACGCACACACAGACACAGACACACGCACGCGCGCACGCGCGCGTGTGCGCGTACACACGCACACACACACACACTCACACACTTGCCTGTCTGATATCACTTTTTAGTGGAAGGACGTTAAACTGAAGAACAACACACACACACACGCACGCGCGCGCGCGCACACACACACACACACATACACACAGACAGACACAGACAGACACACACACAGATACACACAAACACACACACACACACGCGCGCGCACGCGCGCACACACACACATACACATACACACAGAGACACACACATACACACGACCACACACACACACACACACACACACACACACACACACACACACACACACACACACACACACACACACACACACACACACACACACACACACACAGGGGACGGGATAGCCTTGTGGTCAGAACATTGCGCTCGCAATTCTACGATCCTGGTTCGATTCCCGTTCGAGGAAATTTTTCTCCTGGAGTTAACATCAGTGCTGACTCCACTCTCCCCAAAAGTCCTTCGGATGAGACTATAAACCGAGGCCCCGTGTGTAAACGCACGCAGAACATCTTGCACACACGTTAAATCCTGTTCCGCTTTTCGTAAGAGTAGGCCATCGTGTGCTGGTGGGAACAGATGACATTTACAAAACTGCATACACACGGGGACTGGACGTAAAAAGCACAAGAGTGCTTATTCCATTATCCTCGATAAAAAAAAAACAAAAAAAAACATAAGCACACACACGTATGAAACAGAACACGTGCAAAAACAATCTCATTCATAAAGGTATACAAGAAGAAATCTAGCAGATTAAACATATGCACAAGGATGACAGTACGCGTCGAGAGACAAGCTACCAAAGAGGTAACCCCCAAAACAAACAAAAAACCCCAACAAAAACAATATCGAGACTGACTGTTAAACTAGCAGACAGACATGAAAACGAAGCATCAGAAATAAGACGCACATTGTAAGGTAACTTTTGCCTTTCATGGCAGGTCAACCATACTATTTGCCATAAGCGTTTGTGTTGGACTTGAAAAATAACCCAACATATAAGTTGCAGCATTTGGCTAAAATAACGAAAATGTGACAAAAGAAAAGGAAGTAAACGAGTAAGATCAATACAACAATGTGTGTGTGTGTGTGTGTGTGTGTGTGTGTGTGTGTGTGTGTGTGTGTGTGTGTGTTGTGTGTGTGTGTGTGTGTGTGTGTATTTTAACAGGCAATAATTGTCATAGATAAAATGATATAGGAACACGAAAAAGTCATTTCCAATGTTAAGTAAACGGGCAACTGTACTATATACTACTACTACTACTACTACTACTACTACTACTACTACTACTACTACTACTACTACTACTACTACTACTACTACTAATGATAATAATAAATGGAGGCTTATATAGCGCGAATTCCCCAAAACATGGGCTCACCGCGCTGTACAATCCAATAAATTTAAATAGGTTACATATGAACGTGAAAAAATTGACTAGCACAAAAAATATGGGGAAAATGCATACACATACAATACACAGCATATCATATAGCCAGAGAATAAAAGTAAAATAAGAGCAATATCATCAAGAAAATGTGCAGTGCAGTACAATGCATACACACACTCATACACACACAGATACACACACAGATAACACACACACACACACACACACACACACACACACACACACACACACACACACACACACACACACACACACACACACTATTGGCACTGGCTGTATCAAAATGTGTAGAACAATAATTAATGGAAGATAAAATGTAAACATCGAAGAATACTTTTCTGGCAGGTATGTTGATAAAGTGTTTGATTTTGTATAATTGGTACACTTGTTTGGAAACTGTTTTGCATAATTTCATTTATGTGCGTCATCCATGAAAGGTTGTTGTCAATCATTACACCTAGAACTTTATGGTTATCAACTTCTTCAATAGTTTCATTGTTGAATGATATAGGTGGAAGTCTGGTTGTCATGTTTTGTCTTTTTTGTCTTTTTGTAATAAGCATGATTTTGGTTTTGTGGGGTTAAGTGATATATGGTTGTAATCACACCATTTGCTTAAAGCATCAACGCTATTTTGTAATGAGGTAGATATTTTGTTTATGCTGTTGTGACTAGCATGAATTGTAGTGTCATCACAAAAAAGTTCACATGATTCTTCGATGTGGAGTGGAAGGTCATTAACATATATAGAAAATAAAAGTGGGCCTAAAACAGACCCTTGTGGTATTCCATATTTTACAGGTAGTGTACATGATTTTGTGGTATTGATCAAAATATATTGTTGTCTGTTATGCAGGAATGATCTAATCAGAATAATACTATTAGCAAATATTCCATAGAGCGATAGTTTTCTGCACAGCAGTTCGTGATCAATGACATCAAAGGCTTTGGCGAAGTCTACAAAGAGGGATCCACAAAATTTGTTATTATTTATGCTATTGTGCCAAGTATTTACAATGCTAGTAAGAGCTGTGTGCATGAATGATTTTTCCTAAATCCTTGGTTATTAATTAAAAGACCATAATGTTCTAAATGTTGGCTAATATATTTGTTTATAGGTTTTTCAAGTGGTTTAGATATAATTGATAATATTGATATTCGCCTATAGTTACATGGGTTTGAAGAGTCACCAGATTTATAAAGGGAATTATTTTGGCCACTTTGAACTGTGATGGGAAGTAACACTTTGGAATACACAAGTTATAGATACAAGTGAGTGTTTCAGCTATAGTTGGTGCTGCAATTCTGATTATTTTCCATCCAGACCATCTGGACCTCGACTGCTAGTTTGCTTTAATCGTTAGAGAGTCTGATAAACTTCAGCTATGTTCAATGGTGGTATGTTCATGTTTGAATTGATATTTTTGGATCTACAAAAAGTTTTTAAGTTTTTCTAGAGAATTTTGCTCAACATTATTTTGTTTTATCAATGAGTCGGTTATGGTTGTGAAATGAGTATTTGGGTGGTCAGGAGAAATGTTCTGAATAGTGGGGATTGATGATGATTTGTTGGTTAGCTGAGTGATAGCTTTCCACATTGATTTTGAATTTTGTTTTGATGAAGTAAGATTTTGAAAGTATATTTGTTTACTTGCTCGCTGTAATTAATAAACTTTGTTCCTTTGTACTTGATATTTATCAAATTTTCATGCTTTTAGTAGGTTATCTCGATGACGTGCTTCAGTCATAATCAGAGAGAGAGAGAGAGAGAGGAGAGAGAGAAGAGAGAGAGAGAGAGAGAGAGAGAGAGAGAGAGAGAGAGAGAGAGAGAGAGAGAGAGAGAGAGAGAGAGAGAGAGAGAGAGAGAGAGAGAGAGAGAAGGGGGGGAGAGAGAGAGAGGGGGGGGAGAGAGAGAGGGGGGGGAGAGAGAGAGAGGGAGAGAGAGAGAGAGAGAGAGAGAGAGAGAGAGAGAGAGAGAGAGAGAGAGAGAGAGAGAGAGAGAGAGAGAGAGAGAGAGAGAGAACAAATGGTTCAAGTATGCAGAACAGTGCAAAATGACATGCGTAGTATTCTGACTTTATATCCACATACTATTGACATGTTTCTTTTATAACGTCGGCTGTTAGTCTTGTCTGCTTGTCTCCCCACACTCTTGTTCTTTTCTGCCATGTTTGTCTTGAATAGTAAAGTTGATCTATTTAATCATGCTTCCATACCAGATTTATCTACCACTTATCAAATTGTCATCTTAAGCACCATCTCCACCGAATAATTTTGTCTCAATAAAAGTAATTATTCACTTTTACTAAGTTAACATATGGTTGCTTTAATTTAACAGAGCTGAGAAGTAAAATTAAGGAGGCCTGACGTTTGCTTTTTCACATTTTGTTAGTTTGATATTTGTTTGATTGTCTGTTTGTATCTGAATACGAACAGAATATCAGTTTTGTTCATACAGATAAGTGCAAAAAGGAAGAGTGGCTGTTTCTGTTTGCCATAAAAAAACCGTGAACGTTTAAGTGTATATGGTAGAAATAGTCTTGTAATTGTCACCGTTAACGATTACAAGAAATGAATAGCGGAATATTCCAAAGAGAAATATATATATGAATTGCCAAACTATGAGCAAATATCTTAAAAACAGGCCTGATCTACGTTTAGTCCTAAATACAGACAGTCAGATTATGTAGAGTGCGGTAAAGAAAGAAAAAGCAGTTTTAGAAGATGTATTATTTATCTCAAAACGAAGTAGACACCGTTTCAATAAAAAAGATGTCGAGTGTTATCAAAACTCGGATAAAAAATGCATAAACTATCCCAAAAGGTTGTCAGATGCTTCTTTCTTTTTTGTTACCTAAATAAACAAAGCTTAAAGAGAATGGTTACAATGAGCACACACACACACACACACCACCACGCACGCACGACGCACGCACGCACCACACACATACACAACAACACACACACACACACACACACACAACAACACAACACACACACACACACCACCCACCCGCACACACACACATCAAATACAAAATACGCAGAAAAGCCAATGAGTAGCACATACCAACCGTACCAACTTTCCACCTGGAATACCTATAGTCTAACCAATCCAACCTCCACCTACAGCAAGGCATAGGACATTCAAATGTCTGTTCCCTTTCTACACTACAGCAGTCGTGACCATCATAACAAATGCAATACCGCCATTTGTGGCCGTGCAAGATTGAATCAAACCAGTCCCTTAGCCCGCATTGGTAGGACTCATAAAGGCTTCAAAAGACCAACTGGTGTCCGAAACTGAGTTAGCTGCTAGACCAATTTCATAGAATCTTTGTCAAAGAGTAAAGTTCAACACTTTGGGCCATTGGGTATACAGTGCTTTTACGTGTACCTGCACACATGATGCCCTGCTTGGTATCTGATGCTGCACTGCAATCAGTGGAAGATAGTTCTGTTGAGGAAGACAATGTGTCCACAGTCACTTTACACTCCACTTTGTCCTCTTTTCAGTTCATAGATACAATCAATGACCATTGTAAAAATGTAGAACTGCTATTTTCCTGTATTTCATTCCTTCTGAAAGTCACTGAACGATGTAGGCACGTGGATCGGTGGTCCAGAGATAGCACGCCTGCCTAGGAAGCGAGAAGTTCGGACGGAAGTGTGCGGCGGTTTGATCCCTGTTTTTGGCCCAAAGCTTTCCCCATCCTTAACAAGGTGGTGGTCTGGGTGCTAGTCGTTCGGATGAGACTTTAAACCGAAGTCCCATATGTTACACGACATTAATTAGCGCACGTAAAAGAGTCCACAGCAACAAGTGAGTTGTCCCTGACAAGATTTTGTAGAAAAAGTCACTCTGATATGGAAACAAAATACATTTGCAGACTGAGAAAAGAAAAAAAATAATGGGTGGCGCAGCTCTTGTGGTGATCACTCTCCCTGAGAACAGCAGCCCGAATTTCCTTCAGAGAAATCTGCCCTGACTTAGAGTGGTGTAAAGTAACATTTCTTTTATAGCACTCTAGAATCGTAAAAAGGTAAAGGTAAAGGTGTTCCATAACCTGTGTGGTCGTAGGGGAGCGAGGCCTCAGAGACCTCAGCTTCTCTAGGGGCCAGCATATTGAGGACGGCGCCCATCTCTTCTCCCTTGCAGCTTTACCTTCCCTGACCCTAAAGAGGGCAGGTACCTATTTACAGCTGGATGAAATGGGGACTGTACTATAGCCAAGGCGCGCAAACGGTCACCATACACTCTGGGATCGTACTTGTCTTTTTCAGGATAACGTAAAAGTGTTACATTGATTTAGACAGAATATACATAAAAAGTGTTTTTTATGTTTTATTGTTGCGACATTTCTCATGCATACTATGCAGCAGCACAGCAATGACCAATGTATAGGCAGTGACTATGCTTATAAGGAAGACGATGTACAGAATATCTCATTCCATTATAGTCATTTTATTTCGAGCAAGGCTTTCTCTGCTGGAGAAAGTTTATAATATTAATTTAAAAGTTGCAACGGTTTATTTTTCTAATCAAATCACTTGTCTATGATTTATGCTCTGTTCAGCAGTTTATAATACACAAGTTCAGTTCTGAATGTAGCAGGAAAGAAAACATAGAAGGGATTGAGAGAAGAGTAAAACGATGTAGTAAGTGCTCATGAAAGAAATTGATGTGCTAAAACAAATTGCCAAAGGTCTTGCTGTAAATTTTGTCGTATTCAGAAAGAAAATCGAGCTAGCATCCATAAAAGTGATTAGTTTTTAGTTCGGTCAGTCAACTCTTCTTTTGATTTCTTCGTTTCCTGTCGGGCTGGGAATTTTTCCAATCAAAATGTTTTCGCAAAACTACTCAGAACCACTAAAAAACAAACTATTAATCTTTAAGAAAGTGTCTCCTTTATTCACTGTGGCGGTGGGAAGGAAATACTTTCCACAATGAATGTCTTCGTTCCCTTTTGCACACAAACAGAAACCGAAAAGAGATCCCCAAAAAGCAATTAGAGAGGAATGAGAACAAGTCCGTGTGATCTTCTACCTCATCACTGACTGTCTATAGACTGAAGCACTGTAGATGAAAGGAAGAGGGGTAGGTCCAGCAGGACTGACGGTTTACATACTTCACTTCACAGACGTTTACACTCGCGGTGTTTTACCACTATCAGTAATGTGCTAGTTTATGTGTCCATAGACAAACGCCATTGAGTGTCGTGTTTTCCTCCTGTCTTTTTCCTCATATCATTAGTCTTTTCCTTTCCTATCCATGTTGCTGCTGTTGTTGTTGTTGTTGTTGATGATGTTGTTGTTGTAATTGTTGCTGTTGGTGTTGGTGTTGTTGTTTATCTTCTTCTTCTTCTTCTTCTTCTTCTTCTTCTTCTTCTTCTTCTTCTTCTTCTTCTTCTTCTCCGCAGTCTTTTTCTTCGCAGTCTTCTATATTTATTCAGAAAGAAGGTGATGATATTATGTTATAATATCAATATAGTTTACAGCGCGAACGAAAGGTCTCAAGTCATTTGTGCTCTCTCTCTCTCTCTCTCTCTCTCTCTCTCTCTCTCTCTCTCTCTCTCTCTCTCTACTCTCTCTCTCTCTCTCTCTCTCTCAGAGAGAGATGTACACTACATGCCACATGGATTATTACAAATTTATCACGTGTTAGCGGTGTAAAATTTCAAAAGTCATGAAAAAAATAAGAAGAGACATTGCTTTGTTGCAGACAATGTTGTGAGATGTATGTTTTGAATCTGTACAGGTTTGCAGAGGAAATTTGTCCCCTTACCAGTTTCCATTGTAAGGGCTAATCAGAACTGATATACATTTTTAACAAAAAAGGGGATCAGAATCTACCCTGTAGTAATGTTTGGAATCCATGACATGATGACTATTTGGGCTGTTGTTAATTAACTTTTCAGAATATGACATTTTGTGTTTTGTGCCCAGTCCCTTTCGACTGTCCCCTTGTCAATGGCATATTGCCTGAGACAATAAACTATTGTCATTGTCATTGTCATTGTCATTGTCTCTCCTCTCTCTCTCTCTCTCTCTCTCTCTCTCTCTCTCTCTCTCTTCTCTCTCTCTCTTCTCTCTCTCTCTTGAGAGTGCTATAGAGGGGGGGGGGGGGGGGGGCGGGACGGATAGCCTAGTGGTCAGAACATTGTGTGGCAATTTGAAGACCGGGTTCGAGTTCGGTCGAGGAGATTTTTCTCCTGGAGCAACATCAGTGCTGACTCCACTCTCACCAAAAAGTCTTCGGATGAGACTTTAAACCGAGGTCCGTGTGCGAACGCACGCAGAAAATCTCACGCACGTTAAATCCTGTTCCGCTTTTCGTGAGAGCAGGCCATCATGTGCTGGTGGGAACAGATGACATTTACAACACTGCATACACACTGTGACTGGATGTAAAAAAGCACAAGAGTGCTTATCCCATGATCCTCGATATAAAAGAATAAATCAAATCAATCAAATCAAATCAAATCAAATCTCTCTCTCTCTCTCTCTCTCTCTCTCTCTCTCTCTCTCTCTCTCTCTCTCTCTCTCTCTCTCTCTCTCTCTCCTCTCTCTCTCTCTCTCTCTCTCTCTGCGCGTTCGTGTGTATGCATGCATATGTGTGTGTGTGTGTGTGTGTGTGTGTGTGTGTGTGTGTGTGTGTGTGTGTGTGTGTGTTTGTGTGTGCGTGTGTGTGTATGTGTGTGTTGTGTGTGTGTGTGTGTGTGTGCGTGTGTGTGTTTGGAAATGTGTTAATTCTTGTATTTAACGTCTATTCACTATAAGTGATATTAGAGAGGAAAAAAAAACAAACCTTGGGGGAGTGGGGGGGGGGGTCTACAGGAAAAAAAATGTATATATACATATAACACATGGAAAGAGAGTCATGGAACAGTTTGGTATTAAAACATCAGTGTAACGCCTAGAAATGCAAATAGGGAAAAAGATAAAAGAACTTTAAATAAATGCGAAAACTGGGCTATGTACAAGATATTTTGAAATAGCGAAAACGATGTTTTCATCATAGAGAATTACATCTACATTTTCTTCAGAAGCATTTTTGTCTGTAAAGTTTTTAGGTTAGAAACCACGAATCTTCTGACAATACAATAAACAGTGCCCCAGAGAAAATTGTTCACCACAAATGCACTTAACATTTTTTACAAGACTTTCATATTAAAGCATTAAGTCGTATTCTGTAAGAAATGGGGGTAATTAATCCTGCATAGAATATCGAAGAATAAGATGGTTTTTGTCTTAAAACATAATTTAAAGATGTTGTACTTTTCTGTGATACAAGCTTCACATTAATTTTGTACGATCGTGGAGACGCACTAAAGAGGCTTTCTCTAACAAAAAAGGATTCCTAAACTGAAGGACGCACAAAAACTTCCGAGGACTGTTCTAATTTTTGTGCACCTTTTTCAGCTTTCTCAACTTTTTCATTACCATAGAGACCAACATGATAGGTCACCCAACAAAAAATGACATCTGTACCTTTTATTCTTAGACAGTGTATTAAATAATTTAACCAATAATCAAATCGGGTCTTGTTTCAATTTAAAAGATTCCAAGGCTTGCATAACAGATTTTGAATCAACAAAAAGGCCAATTTAAAAATAAATTTGAGGCAGATGAATCAAGTATTCTAACTCGAAGAAGATAGCAACAAGTTCAGCTGTAAAGATTGACAAACTGTGTCAACAAAAAAAGACTTTTAACTTTCAGTGCTGGAATGGTGCTTTTATCATTTAGAATCGACCCATCTGTGGAAAATTTGGAGATGACTGTGGTAGTTTTTAACAATGTGCTTTCTAGTGGTCGCTATGGCATATTGACATTTTCTTCATTTCTTATGTCAGTAAAACTA
The DNA here is from genome assembly GCA_030674155.1 of Stramonita haemastoma. NCBI lineage: Eukaryota > Metazoa > Mollusca > Gastropoda > Neogastropoda > Muricidae > Stramonita > Stramonita haemastoma. The sequence goes on from CM060331.1 coordinate 43,185,450, forward strand.
ATGTCAAATGTAGCTTTCAGCAGTTACCATGTGCATGCTGGCTTTTTTTGCTAATTCTTTTAAATCAATGCCAGCTTGTTGTATTAAGTCATTAGTATAGCTTGCAATTGTCACTTGTGAGGAATTATTCCACGCTCGTTTTTGAAAATAAGATTCAGATCTTAATGCGATTTCCTTCCCAGAAAATTATTAGTTGTTGATGCTGCTCTTATTACGAATGTTTAAGCTGCTAATTCTCTGTTGTCACCTCAAGACAGAATTCCAGCTGTATTATATGTTTCTTTATCTGATGCATGACTAGGCGCACCCGATGCAATTGTTTAATGTCTTTACAATCGAAACTTTCAACCTTTATCAATAAATACTTTGGTGCACTGAACGTGTGTATGTATGTGTATGTGCGTGCGTGAGCTTATGTGTGCATCTGTATGTATGTGTGTGTGCGAACGCGTGCGCGCGCGCACGCGCGTATGTGTGTGTTTGTTTGTGTGTGGTGTGTGTGTGTGTGTGTTGTGTGTGTGTGTGCGCATGTGTGTGTGTGTGTGTGTGTGTGTGTGTGTGTGTGTGTGTGTGATTGCGTGGTGGATACATGTCCATAAAACATCACTTTTCTTACTACTTGAATACCCGAATGTAAATGCAATGGTGTTTATTTTAATAAAAAAACAGCTCCATGTTTATAAAAAATGATTACAAAACTACAGAATAAAAGTATCAGACAGTGTTATGAAAAAAAACCGGTTTAAAACCGGATGGTGGCAGGATGGTTAAGACGTTCGCCTGCCAACAAGTAAATCGTGAGTTTCTGGGTTCGTACCCATCCTCGCCCTTTCTTCCCAGTTTGACGAAAAAATCGAAGTGAATGTCAAAGTCATTCGGATGAGACTATAAACCGAGGTTCCGTGTGTGAACGCACGCAGAACATCTTGCGCACACGTTAAAACACCGTTCCGCCTTTCGGAAGAGCAGGCCATCGTGTGCCGGTAGGACCGGATGACAAAATTATAAACAAAAACCAGCATGCACACAGGTGTCGTGTTCAGACACCATCCCGAGAAAAATAATGGGTAGGCGTTGCACATGTGGCGATGCACTCTCCCCGGGGAGAGCAGCCCGAATTTCACGCAGAGAAATCTGCTGTGATCTAAAGTGGTATAAATAAGATAAAACGCTGTCAAAGTGTCATTCCAACATCATTGTGTACTAACTGCATTGAAATGTATCGCCTAAACCCATTCAGGGCAGAGACTATCACCGTGATTTATAAATCACTCAAGTTAAGAGATAGTCTAGTAAGATTAATGAAACCCTTTCATCAATAACTACCCCATCATTAAAACGTTGTTTATAAAAACCTGAAGTCATTTAACATCTAACGATATTCTAATTCCTTGAAGTAACACAGCCGATGGTACCGTGCTTTTCTCCATAGAGTGCGAAACCTTTTGCAAGTAAATTCTTCCACACTCGTCTTTTACCCACGGCAAGATACAGGGCGTACACAATAATTGGTTGTCTCCTTTTTACAGTGACCAATCTCGACCATCGCTAACAAATGTAATAATTTCACTCTCTATGCACGACAGATTGGATCAATGCCGTTCACTGGTCTGCAATGGCTGGATTCCTAAAGACCCCGAGAGACAGACTATATAGTGCAAGAAACTCATTAGCCTTACACCAGACCAATCTCTGCCAATCGCCTGTTCGTCTGAAAAGTTCAGCAACTTCAGCTCATAACTATGCCATGTTGTTCATACGGCTGCCAGTAATATATATCCTGCACTGCTTTTGGTACTGGTTCTAGATCTGCATTCATATCGGTTGAAGAAATGTGCCCCATGGGCAAATGGGTGTGGGGAAGGTGTTGCTATAGGCACTTGAAGTCTCAGCCACTCCTAGTCCGCAACTTTGTATCAATCAATGGAGAGTAGATCACTTCAGTATGCAAGTATTTCTCTGTTTCCTATACTATTACCTTGATAAAAGCTTGGCAATAAAACCAAGGGTTCGTTTTCGAAATTTAGTTTACAAGTGATGGTTACGTTGCTTTTCTTTATATATTTGAACCAGCAACAAATGGAAAAGTATCTATAGATTGATGCTGTAAATGAAAATAGGGAGAGTTTATTTTTTTAATGATAAAACATCATTTTTTGGAGTCGCTGTATATTTTTCTTATGGCCAAAATCGTATGTACAAGCTAACAGAAACATTGGAATACATAATTATAATCACCCTGACGTCATGAAAAGAGAGGGGATGCTGGTTATGTGAGCACAGCACTGGTGTGCTCTTTCCTCCACAGAGGTGCTCACTGAGAGGAAACAAGGCTACACTGTTTCACCCAGTGATTACTTCTGTGTTCGATTTCATTACCGACAGGGTAGGGCTTTTTGAAACTGTTTTCTTTTCTTTTTTCGGAGCTGTTAATGGTTTAACAAAAAAAACAGAGATGGCAATCTCTGATAGCAGAGATAGCTGTCTTTTCTCTTATAGTCAATGGCGAGCAATGGATTTTCCAAGTTCATGTTTTGGTCCATTTCCCTGGGAAATAAACTAGGGACAAGAAATGGGATCACAAAAGTTCAGTGCCTAAATGAGCTGTAGTCGGGGTAGTAGTTTATCTCATCACCGACACTGTATATTGAAGAGACCTGTGCAAACCTGGCGCCAGAAAAAGTCTATATAACACATGTGTAAATAGCAATGTACACATGTGTTGTCATACTACTTTTGTATGTACTTTTATGCATCTGAGTGAGTGGTTCTGTGTAGCATACAATCATCTCCTCTCCTTCATTTTTCATTTGGTTTTGTTTCAACTTCAATGATTATGTCTCATTATCCTTCTGCTTCACTCCGTTTCCTTCTTCTCTTTTTTTTCTTTCTAATGTTTTGGTTTTATTGTGTGTGAAAGAAACACAATGTTTTCTCATAATGGATTTCCTTTATTGCATTTTTTATTATTCTGATTTCAAAATGAATTTTTTCATGTAAAGTTATTTCTGATCATGACCACTTTAAAAAGCTCTAATTAGAGAAGATAGTGTTTTGTTTTGTCTTTGTTTGGATGGTGTCCGTCATTTTTGTCTTTGGAGATTTTTAGTATTGGTAAAATCATAGTTTGCCAAGAGGACTTCAATTTAGATCAGAAATTTTCAGACAGTTCTATCATAGTAAGCTATAGTATAAAACTAATGTGTTCTCAGTTTGAAGAAAAAAGGTTGAGAGACAGACAGACAGACACAGACAGAGAGACAGAGAAACAGAGAGAGACAGGGAGAGAGAAGAAAGACAGTGACTGACATGAGATGATGGGAAACGTCCTAGACTGTACCATAAGTAGCTGATAGCTTTTGCCAAAAAAAGGGGGGGGGGGAATGGATGGTGTTTGTAAAGCAAAAACAAGGTGGATAGTGTTTGTAAAGCAAAAACAAGGTGGATAGTGTTTATAAAACAGAAACAAGGTGGATAGTGTTTAAAAAACCAAGATGAATAGTGTTTCAAAAAACAAGATCACTCACTCACTCACTCAGTCCCATGTCCCAAAGGACGTAGGGGGGACATGAGAGAAGACGCAACAGAGATCTTTTTCCATGCTTCACGATCCTGTGTGGCTAGTAGGAGGTGTTGCAGGGGTTGGGCGGTCCAGTCTTTGGTGTTGTCAACCCATGATTTCTTTTGGTGGCCTCTTCTTCTCTTGCCCTCGACCGTTTCCTTGCAGGATGGTTTTTGCTAGGGTGTTGTGTCTTGTGGTGTGACCAAACCACATCAGCTTTCTCCTCTTTATGGTGGAGAGCAAAGGCTCTTGGGGGCCCACACGCTTTTTGATTTCTTCTTTCACATAGTTATTGGTTTGTGTTCTTTGCATGATATTTTGAGGAGTCTTCTGTGGCACTTGTTCTCGAATGCTTGGATTCTCCTCTCTAACTCTGCTGTCAGAGTCCATGATTCACAGCCATATAGGAGGATAGATATCACGAGGGATTTGTAGAGGTGGTATTTGGTGCAGAAGCTGATGTTGTTGCTTCTGATGATCTTCTCGAGTCTGACTAGAGCAGATGTTGCTGTTGCAATGCGAGCTTTCACTTCATTGATGTGCCATCTTTTGCTAGGATGGAGCCTAAGTATTTGAATTGGCTCACCTCTTCTAGTGTTTCTACATTCATCTTTATTTCCGTGCTGTCATTACTCGCGCTGTTGACCATGATCTTTGATTTCTCTGTACTGACCTCCATGCCGTATGCGCTCGCTCGATCTGTTAAATTGTCTGTGAGGATTTGCAGTTCTTGTTTGCTGCTGCCATGAGGTCAATGTCATCTGCAAATCTGAGGTTGCAAAGGGTCTTCCACCAATGGAGATGGAAGTGTGGTGGTTTTGCAGTGTCTCTGTCATGATGTTTTCGAGGAAGAGGTTGAAGAGGTCTTCAACCTCTTCCTCGAAAAAACAAGATGGACAGTTAAAAAAACCAAATTGGATAGTGTTTAAAAAAAGATGTGTAGTGTTTATAAAACAAAAACAAGATAGATAGTGTTTAAAAAAACCAAGATGGGGTATAGTGTTTAAAAAACAAGATGGATAGTGTTTAAAAAACCAAGGTATGTGATAAGTGCTTAAAAAACAAGATGGTAGTTTAAAAAACAAGATGGATAGTGCTTAAAAAAACAAGATGGATAGTTTTAAAAAAAACCAAGATGGTAATGTTGAAAACCAAGATGGATAGTGTTTAAAAAAAACAAGAGATATGGATAGATAGTATAAAAACCAAGATGGATATCGTTAAAAAAACAAGATGGATAGTGCTTAAAAAACAAATGGATAGTTAAAAAAAACAAGATGGATAGTGCTTAAAAAAACAAGATGGATAGTGTTAAAAAAACAAGATGGATAGTGTTAAAAAAAACAAGATGGATAGTGTTAAAAAACAAGATGGATATTGTTAAAAAAAACAAGATGGATGTGTTAAAAAACAAGATGGATAGTGTTAAAAAACCAAGATGGATATTAAAAAAAACAAGATGGATACTGTTTAAAAAAACCAAGATGGATAGTGTTAAAAAACCAAGATGAATAGTGTTATCATACAGCTTTATGGTGGGTACATTATTGCTGGTTTACGCCTGCCCTGAAGTCTTCAATGATGAGAATTGTACTAAGCCACTTGAAGATGGCCTTATGTCTTGTCTGAAAGGTCTGTAGGTATCAGGGATCAGGCTCTCGGTGAGTGAACTGCGTGATGCCAATCAAACAACCTAGAAAACCTGTGCTCAAATCCTGCTACAGCAGTCGCCTCAAATTCTTCTCCTTCTTTGCATGTTTCTCCTTTGCATTTATTGCATTATTCTTCTTCACTTTCTTTGCAATCATTTTTCTTCTTCGTTTCTTGTTCTTGTTTTGTTTTGTTTTTGTTCTTGTTCTTGTTCTTCTTCTTCTTTCTTCCCTTCTTTCTTTCATCTTCTTCTTCTTTTCTTTGCAATTCTTCCTCGCAATTTTCTCGCAATTCTTCTTCGCAATTCTTCTTCGCAATTTTTCTTCTTATTCTTCTTATTCTTTGCAATTTTTCTTCGAAT
>CM060331.1:43196022-43206022 GCA_030674155.1 Stramonita haemastoma
GGTACTCTCGGATTTGTAGAAATGAAAGATTAATCAAGCTGCTCATCCTTCTGAGTTGAAGATGATCTTTTTAAAAACGCAACACACACACACTTACAGATACAAGTAAGCACAAACGCACATGCACACACACGCCACACACACATACACACACACACTTAACAGACACAAGCAAGCACAAACACACACACACACACGCACACACACAAGCACACACCACACTCTTACATACACAAGCACGCACAAACGCACATGCACACTCACGCTCACACACACACACACACACACACACACACACAGACATACACACACATAAGCTATCTAACAAACAAGGAAATATATGCTTGTATGTTCACCGTTCACGCGTGTTGACTCCACTCTCCCCAAAAGTCCTTCGGATGAGACTTTAAACCGAGGCCCCGTGTGCGAACACACGCAGAACATCTTGCGCACACGATAAATCCTGTTCCGCTTTTCGTAAAAGTAGGCCATTGTGTGCCGGTGGGAACAGATGACATTTACAAAACTGCATACATACGGGGACTTGACGTAAAAAGCACATGAGTGCTTATTCCATTATCCTTTATATAAAAGAATAAATCAAATCAAATCAAACACGCATTCCTTTGTTGATCATGTGTGTATTAAATTGTTTACTTAGCTACTTGTTTTTCATTATCTACTTTCTCATTGGTTAATGTAAACAGGCTATATTCTGCTCTGGTATCCAATAAGCGCTTGTCAGGAGAACAATAAGAAACTAACATGAGCAATTCTGCTTTATCACTGCAGCAATTACACAGTATTTTTACGTCTTAGTCCTTTGAAAATCATGAGTAAACCTCTAAGCACAGTATTGATATAGAACCAGTATATTGACCAACAGTAGAGTTAATCTTCTACCCTGTTTTCATGGGTGAATCGCTGCACACTTTAAATCCGTGATTTACAATTTTACGAGATGACATTCCCGACAGGGCGCCCCTCTGTGGTCTGCGGGGCTATAACCAGAAGACTGGGTGGGATTGCAGTCAGTCTCCTTTTGCATTGTCAAGACCTTGTCATTAGTTTTAAGCGATATGTTTAAATTCCTTCCTTCCATATCACCATAGTGTGCATTTTTTTTCGTTTTGTACATGCATCAACTTTTATGTGTTCAGCAAGATTTTGCCACCAGCATTACCAACAAGAAGTCCGCTACTCTTTATTCTGATTAGTTATCGACAGATCATTACCACTATCATCAATATAGCTTCCTTCATTTCTTGCTGCTCTCTTATTGATCCTTACTTTAGGTAAACGGGAGTTTTCCCCCAGACAATGTCATCAAGTGCGTCCATGTAGAATTTTCACCCACATATAGATGAGGGCATGCGCAGGCAGTTTGAAAGTCAGTGGAAGTGAAATGATATCATAAGATCAAATATTGCCTGGTTTGATAAGTGATATGTGTGGTGGTTAGTCAATAGTTAGGGCATATTTCTGTTGCTGTTGTGCGCTTATTGCTAGGTTTTTTTTCTCCCTTTCTCTGTGCTTCTCTTTTTTCTTCGTCTCTCTGTTAAAAACAGAGACAGAGAAACGGCTAGAATTAAATAAAGTGTTACCAAAAAAAGAAACAAACCCCCTAATATTTGAAGACTATTTATCCTAGAAGGTAACATGTAGTTATAAGAAGATATTGTTTTTAATCAGCATCTCAGAGGACATCTATCACCCTGTCTTCGCTGTTATTTCATCACATTGTGTCTGAGGTCGGTCTTGTTGGGGAAATGACCATTACACTGATGTCTGCCCTTTAGCTCTTTGCTATCTTGTCCTGCTCCTCACTGACCGAGTGCCTGTCATCATCTGTTGGACTTGACTGCAGGCTGAACCAGCTGGATTCAGCGCTATTCATTGACTTCATGAGTGAGTGAGGGAGTTAGTTTTATGTATTTGTATTTGTATTTTTATATCGAGGATAATGGAATAAGCATCCATGTCCTTTTTTAAGATCCAGTCCCCGTGTGTATCCAGTTTTGTAAATCTTGTCATCTGTTCCAACCGGCACACAATGGCCTACTCTTACGAAAACCGGAACAGGATTTAACGTGTGCGCAAGATGTTCTGCGTGCTTTCGCACACGACGGGGCCTCGGTTTATAGTCTCATCCGAAGGATTTTTGGGGAGAGTGGAGTAAGCACTGATATTAACTGAGTGGTGAGTGAGTGAGTGAGTGAGTGAGTGAGTGAGTAGTGAGTGAGTGAGTGAGTGAGTCGTGAGTGAGTGAGAGAGAGTGAGAGAATGAGCGATTAAGTACGTGCGTGATTACGTAAATCATTGAGCTACTTACTTAGTTAGCTAGTTAGGACCTTAATATGGGAAAATGTGATTTATAGCTGGGTTGATAGATGGATCAACGGGCGTTTGGATGCATGCGTCAGTGGAAAGGGTAGATAAGAAGATGGATGGATGGATGGATAGATGGATGGATGGATAGATGGATGGATAGATGGATAGATGGATAGATGGATAGATGGATGGATAGATGGATGGATAGATGGTATAGATGAGATGGATGGATAGATGAATAGGATGGATGGATAGATGATGGATGGATGGATAGATGAAGGATGGATGGTGGATGGATGGATAGATGAATGGGTGGATGGATGGATAGATTGGATGGATGGATGGATGGATGGATGGGTGGATGGATGGATGATGATGGATGGATGGATGGATGGATGGATGGATGGATGGATGGATGGATAGATGGATGGATAGATGGATGGATGATAGAAGATGATGATGGATGGATGGATGGATGATGGATGGATGGATGGATGGATGGATGGATAGATGGATGGATGGATGGATGGATGTGATGGTGATGGATGGATTGAGATGGATGATGGATGATGATGATGGATGGATGGATGATGGTGGATGATATAGATATCGTTAATATGATGGAATATATTTATATTACTTAGTCATTTGTATGTTTGATTTTTTATAGCATTTTAGATTATTATTTACCCATCATGACCACTACATGATAGAGTTTCGTTCATTTCTCAGTTTGGTAACCGGGAGCTCTTCCTCCCGACATTGTCATGAAGTGTGTCCATGTAGAATTTATAGCCACAGGAGGGCAGAGGCAGGCAGTTTGTCAACGCGTGGAAGGAAAATGAGATCATAAAAACCCCTCCTCTGGCTTGACGAGCATGTGTGTAGAGTGGTTTAGAAAGAGTACTTGCCTAGTCTTGCTGCTGGCTCGATGCCTAAGTGTGTCTGTCGTCTGCCTGCCTGTCTGTCTGTCTCTCTGTTATCTGTCTATCTGTATCTGTCTTTGTCTGTGTGTCTGTGTGTCTGTCGCTGTTACATATCTCTCTATTTCTATCTCTGACTCCTGTTTCTCTGTCTCTGACTTGTATTTGCTATTATATTTCTGTCTGCCTACCTGTCTCTCTCTCTCCCTCTCTTTCATTGTAAGTGCATATTATTCCATAGTACGAGTGTGCACGCACGCGTGAGGTTTGTGTATGTGTGTATGTATGTGTGCGTGTGCATGTGTGTTTGTGTGTATGTATGTGTATGTAGTTTGTGAGTATGTAGATACATGGTGACAACAATAGTGTATAGATGAATGATAATGTAACAAGCAACATACACAACACACACACACAACAACACGAAAACAAGCAACACAAATAATAGATATTAATATATAATAATAATACATTATATATAATAACTAATGTGTGAGATAGATAGATAGATAGATAGATAGATAGATAGATAGATAGATAGATAGATAGATAGATAGATAGATAGATAGATAGATAGATAGATAGATAGATAGATAATCTTTTGTGAAATCCAAGTCCTGCTGTTCTCACGCCACTCCGTTCAATCTCCCGCCACAGCCATACCCAGATTCCTTACATCTCATCCCCCGGGTCGGAAGTCCTCATAGAACCCATCAATGTCAGGCCGCCAAGGGACCACCAGCCTATGCTGATGGGTCACTTTGGTGGTGTCCAGTGGTGCCTGTTCTGAGCTAACATACGCAGGACACCACCTACTAAGCCCCCTACTAACGACAGTATTAGCTCAGTCGCGAGTGAGTTGCCCACCCGAGGTGGCAACCACGGCAATGTCCTTCACCGAACGTCCCCTGCGAACTTCCAACGTCACAGGTTTTGACACAGACTAACCACGGGCACAGAGGCGTATGGGGAAACCAAATTAGAGGTAACCATGGGACCAGAGCAAGTTGGACCACAGAGATAATCTTTTGGGATTTTTTTTATTTGTATGATAATAAATGATGAGGATGAAAGACAGACAGAGAGACACATACAGATAAACAGACAGACAGCGAGAGACAGAGACAGAGAGGCAGGCAGAGTTAGGTAGAAGAGAAGGATGCACAGACATCGATAGACAAATAGACAAGCACGCGAATAGTGAGCGAGATAAAGGGAAAAAAGACAAGACTAATGAAGAGAGAGAGAAGAACAGACCTAAAAATGAGGCTATAATGCGTAGGAGGGCGCCTTTTCATCAGCATCTCTGAAAGCATCCATCATAGTGCCATCATTACCATGGCATTCATCCCTTTCCGTCTTTGACGTGGTGTAGGAGGTGATAACCTTTATGCCTGTTTTCTTCCCGTACATGAGCCCCCTGCTACTCTTGTTATGTCCATCATTGAATAACCCCCCCCCCCCTCTCTCTCTCTTCCTCTCTTCTCTCTCTCTCTTCTCTGTGCTGTGTCTGCTGTGTTGTCTTCAGCTGTGAGGTCGCTGACTGTGACGTGTTGGCACCATCAACTGCTTATTGGAAGTGGGGGATAGAGATGTGACAGGTAGCTGTCTGTAGATGCATGCATGATAAAAAAAACCAGCTCTATACTTCTCTTTATCATTAGTTTTTATGCCTTGTTATTTGTCCCTGTCTCGATCTCCGTATCTGTCTTTCTGCCCCATGGTCTGTCCCTATGTCTCACTAGTCTCAAATTTTCTAAGTTTCTCTCTGTCTCCTGCCTGTATCTCTGTCTCCCCTGCCGGTATCTCTGTCTCTCTAACACTATGTCTGGTACATATGTCTCTGCCTTCCCATCTGTCTCGATTTCTCTCTATTGAAGGGTGGTGGGGTATTTTTATACTGTGTATATCATTTTAACTTATAGCATATTTCACGTAAAATTTGGTTGATCTTACTGGGGAGAATGTGTGGTCATAAGAGCATTGCCAATCATGTGTTTGTCCTGTCTACATGTGCATTTGTTCCCCTATCATAGGAACTTTTATTTTTACAAGGTTTTGCTTGGGAAAACTCTTGTTGCCGTGGTGTCTTTTACGTGAGCTGTATGCATGTTGCAAACAGGACCTCAGTTTATAATATAATCCAAGAGACTAGCACCTAATACCTAGACCACCACTTACGGTCTTGTGGTTAGGGGTTGAGTACGGGGGGTAGACAATTATTTTGGGACAAACAGAGACAGAACTATACTCTTCGCCCTCTACACAGGAGCGTTACCTCTAGTCACCGACCAGTAATAACATACGCACAAACAAACAAACAAGCCGGTGGCAAACAAACACTAATCAGCTACACAAAAAAGCGACATGGTGAGGCATACATGGACAGTACAAGAAAAAAAGGAACGAACACAGTAAAAACGAAATAAGAAGAAAGAGAGAAAAAAAATGATGGCATTGGGGATGAATGGCTGTCCTTGATCTGTCATGATACAGCAGTGATTTAAAAGGACGAAGACCCGGAAAAAAGGAATACCAAATCTATAAAACGTGTGGAGAGTTTGCCTGTAGAATATATATAATATATATATATATATATAAATAGAGAGAGAGAGAGAGAGAGAGAGAGAGAGAGAGAGAGAGAGAGAGAGAGAGAGAGAGACAGAAGACAGAGACAGACAGACAGACAGACAGACAGACAGACAAAACAGACACAGACAGACAGACAGACAGACAGACAACAGAAGACAGACAGACAGACACAGAGACAGACAGAGACAGAGACAGACACACACACACACACACATGCACACACACTGCTGTTCTGAGACAGACACAGAGACAGACACAGACAGACAGACAGAGACACACACACAAGCACACAAACACACAAACACACACACACTCACACACACACATACACACACATACACACACAACACACACACACACACACACACACACACACACACACACACACACACACACACACACACACACACACGGAGGCAGAAAAACTGTATGACAAGCATAATTGAGGAACTAAAGATTATATCTTCAAGAATAATTTAAAAAAAACATTTTCAATATTTATCGTGATATTTGCTTTAGAATTACATCTGATACCAACCAAAGTCTCATGATTCTCTCCTAAAATACAGGAAAGCCAATAGTCTCGAAAAAAATACCGGCTAAAACGACGTCAGAATACACGCTGACAAACATTATCCTCATTAATATTCGTAGGAAAAATCAACAGAAAAAGGGGAAATTTGGTTTGTTCAATTTCCCGTCTGGCACTCAATTTCCTCGCAAGCTGAATACATAGAATGAAAGATTGATTTTTGTCTGAATTTTTCAGGACACTGCCGGTAATAAACGTATGTCAGGAACGGACAGAGAAGTGTGTGTGTGTGTGTGTGTGTGTGTGTGTGTGTGTTGTGTGTGTGTGTGTGTGTGTGTGTGTGTGTGTGTGTGTGTTGTGAGAGAGAGAGATAGGGGGGAGGGATGCTGGGTGGTGGAAGCAAGGTATATGTACATTGGGTGATGAAGGGTAGAGAGGTCGCTCGATGGATGTGGGTTTAAAAAAATACTAAGAGAGACAGAGAGAAACAGGAGAGACATAGAGACAAAAATAAGAGACAGAAACACAAGTAATATATATATAATATATATATATAATATATATATATATATTATATATATATATATATATATATGTAAATATATGGAAGAGAGAGAGAGAGAGAGAGAGAGACAGACAGACAGAGAGAGAGAGACAGAGAGAGACAGAGACAGAGACAGAGAGAGAGAGAGAGACAGAGAGAGAGAGAGACAGACAGACAGACAGACAGACAGACAGACACAGACACAGACAGAAAGACAGACAGACAGAACAGACAGACAGACAGACAGACAGACAGAGTCTGTGTGTGTGCGTGTGTGTGTGCGTGTGTGTGTGTGGGAGAGAAAGAGAGGGTGATACGTGCGTATATGCGTGCGTGCGTGCGTGTGTGCGCGCGCGCGCACGCACGTGTATGTGTGTGTGTTTGTGTTCGTAACTTATGTTTACATTACAACTAGGAAACCCTATATAAAGTTCTTTCGTTTAAAATGATTGTGCTAACATGTGAAAAATACAAAACAAAATCTAATGCAACTTTAACAGGAACGTCAAAAAAGAAGATTAAAGAAACAGACGAACTGGGCTTTTAATCCCTATTTAGAAATATTCACTATTTCTAACGTTTTAAGATTATCAAACAAAATGTCTGTCATGAATACCCTTGCAGAATCAGTACTGCATAACCAAGCCGGTAAATATGACCTAATGACCACAGTGACAAATAATATTTAGCGGTGTAATGTAGTTACCACAACGTGTGAAACGCACCATGACTGTGAAAAGACTCTAAATCAAAGAAATCAAGTCTTAATGTGTACATCACATTTGTCATCAACCTAGGTCTCTGATTGTTCTTAGCATGAAAAACTTTAAACTTGGTCGATTCATGTCTGGGGCATCCTTTTGAATGATATGTATCATGAATCAGAGACTCAAACTCGTTCCAGCAAGTCTTCTTGAGAAGGCAGCATCCCTAGCTCTTTCAATGACAGCTGAATTTGTATTTCAGGGGGACTTTGGATGTTCATTGCCCCCTGTTTAGCTGTGCGATCTGCCCATTCGTTTCCACAAATACCACAGTGAGATGGAAAAATGGACACAGGTACCATGTATGGATAAAAAAATGAATGACGTGAAAATTTTCGATCACAAAGTCGACTCTAATATTAATATTAAAAGATTGTAAAGACTGGAGAACGGACTTAGAATCAACACAGAATACTACAGTGTGTGTCTGTGTATGAGCTTGTGCATGTATGTGTGTGTGTGTGTGTGTGTGCGTGCGCACGCGCGCGCGCGCGTGTGTGTGTGCGTGTGTGTGTAAGTGTGTGTATGGTGCGTGTTTATGTGTGTTTGTGTGTGTGCGTGTATGTGTGTGTATGTTGCGTGTTTATGTGTGTTTGTATGTGTGTGTATGTGTGTATGTGAAGTGTGTGTGTGTGTGTGTGTGTGTGTGTGTGTGTGTGTGTGTGGTGTGTGTGTGTGTGTGTTTGATTTGATTTGATTTGATTTATTCTTTTATATCTAGGATAATGGAATAAGCACTCTTTTGCTTTTTTACATCCAGTCCCCGTGTGTATGCAGTTTTGCAAATGTCATCCGTTCCCACCGGCACACGATGGCCTACTCTTACGAAAAGCGGAACAGGATTTAACGTGTGCGCAAGATGTTCTGCGTGCGTTTGCAGTCTCATCTCATGTGTGTGTGAGCGTGTGTGTGTGTGTGTGTGTGTGTGTTGTGTGTGTGTGTGTGTGTGTGTGTGTTGTGTGTGTGTGTGTGTGTGTGTGTGTGTTTTGCTAAAGATATGCGCTTGTTTTGAGGTCGATATTTTTCTGGAAATTATTTTTTGGAAGGGGGAGGTCTTTTGGTGTTGGAGGGTTGTTTTTTGCATTTTTGTTTGGAAATATCTTCTTTTAATTATCATGCATGGAAAACAGAAAGGAAATGCTAAAGTTACAAAAGAAGTAGTGTGGAAATCACACTTGTTTGAGGAAAATGATGCCCGTCTCCTCTCGTTTGCTGTTTTCCTTTCACTGTCTCTGAGGGCAGGTACCCATTTTACATCTAGGTGAACTGGGAGACTGTACTGAAACCAAGCCACACAAACGGTCATTCATTCATTTTGTAACCTAACCTTACCTTGGGGAAAGCGAGTACTCTGGCCACTGAGCTATCCGATTATTGTTGAGTACCGATTATTCGAATATACTGACAAATGTGTATAAACAAACCTCCAATTTTACGTTCTCACAGCCAAACTGTTTGTCTACGTGTGTGCTGCAGATCAGCTTTACTCACCAGCAGACTGTATGTCTATGTCTATGTGTGTTGCAGATCAGCTTTTATCACAACCAGACTGTATGTGTGTGTGTGTGTGTGTGTGTGTGTGTGTGTTGGTGCAATGCTTTAAGTGTGTTTGTGTGTCTGTGTGTTGCAGATCAGCTTTTCTCACAACCAGACTGTATGTCTATGTGTGTCTGTGTGTTGCAAATCAGCTTTTCATCAACAGATGTATTCATGTTCGTGGTTGCAATCAGTTATCACAACCAGATGTATGTCTATGTGATGTGGTTGCATCCTTTGTTCACATGAGAATTCACTTTAGATATCTCGAAGCTAGAGTGTATGTCTATTGTGGTGATACTGTCTGTGTGTGTTAGCAATCAGATGTATGTGTTTGTTATGTGTGTGTGAGATAGTTTTATGGTGTATGAGATTTATGTGTAGTGTGAGTTGAGGTTGTACTGTGGTAGTGTAGTGACTATGTGTGTATGGTGATGGATTGTGGTTTCGTTAGTGTGGAGTGAGGTTATGTAGTGTGTGTGTGTGGTGGAGGTTTGTTTGTGTGTATGTTGTGTGTGTGTGTGGTGATAGTGTGTGTATATGAGTGTGTTGGATGGGTGGTGGGTGGGTGGGACAGGGAGTGGGGCATGTGTATATGCGTGTGTTGTGTTGTTGGGGGAGGTATATGTATGTATGTATGTATGATATGTATGTATGTATGTATGTATGTATGTGATGTATGTATGTATGTATGTATGATAGTATAGATAGATAGATAGATAGATAGATAGATAGATAGATAGATAGATTTGATAGATAGATAGATAGATAGATAGAT
>CM060331.1:43218522-43221022 GCA_030674155.1 Stramonita haemastoma
GTTGGTGGTGGTCGGTGTATTAGGATTCAATCGGATTAGTTTTGTGTGTGCGTGTGTGCGTGTGTGCGTGTGCGCGAGTGTTCGTGTGTTCGTGTGTGCGTGCGTGCATGAGTGCGTGCATGCGTGTGTGTGTGTTTGTGTGTGTGTATGTGTGTGTGTGTGTGTGTGTGTGTTTTGATTTCCTTTGTCAAATCATTTTAGATGGGCAAGCAGGGAGGGGGTGAGGGAGTGAGGGTGGGGGTCTGGATCATTGTTTGGAGGTGGAGGCGCACATATTTGAATATTGGTGGACAGGTGAATTAAAATCAGATGAAAGACATACAATAAAAGGTGGAATATGCAACTAATGAATAATACTTAAGTACAACAAACACAACACAAATAGACAAACAGATAACAACAAGCAAATCTCATTTGTAACTAGATCCAGCAAATAAACGTTTAGAACCAGTGTGTCTACCATCCAAGAAAGAAAAGCTATTCGTTTTAAAAGAGAATGTTTTAAAATCTGTAATAATCATAATGAAGAACCAACTGGACTATGCAATCATGATTTGAAAAAAATAATGAATTATGTATGTATGTATGTATGTATGTATGTATGTATGTATGTATGTATGTATGTATGTATGTATGTATGTATGTATGTATGTATGTATGTATGTATGTATGTATGTATGTATGTATGTATGTATGTTGTATGTATGTATGTATGTATGTATGTATGTATGTATGTATGTATGTATGTATGTATGTATGTATGTATGTATGTATGTATGTATGTAATGTAGTATTGTATATATATATATATATATATATATATATATATATATATATATATATAATATATATATATATAATATATATATAATATAAAGCTCGCTGAGAACTACTGATGACAACAATGAGGAAAAGATAGACAAGTAATCTTTCAACATCTGCCATATTGATATATAGTGATGAGATGACGATAGACGATAACGATGATGATGGTGATGGTGATGATGATGATGATGATGATGATGATGATGATGATGATGATAGTAATAACAAGAACAATAACAATAATAACAACAATAACAATAATGATCTATGGAATTCCTATAGCACTGAATCTTGCAAGCAAACGAATCGAAGCGCTAGCATTCAAATCAGTCGCACGTATGCAACCATTCACAAATAGAATTAACAAATTATATATATATATATATATATATAACACAAACCCAAACAAAGAAGCACACACACACACACACACACACACACACACACACACACACACACACACACACACACACACACACACACACACACACACACACACACACACACACACACACACACACACACACACACACACACACACACACACACACACACACACACACACACACACACACACCCGTCTTTCGGATGAGACTGTAAACTGAGGCCCCGTGTGCGAACGCACGAACATCTTGCGCATACATTAAATCCTGCTCCGCTTTTCGTTGTGTGCCGGTGGGAAAAGATGACAAAATTTACAAAACTGCATAAATACGGGAACTGGACGGAAAAAAGCACATGAGTGCTTATTCCATTATACTCAATATAAAAGAATAAACACACACACACATTAGCTGAGCAGCTATTATTCTTTAACCGACTTGGAAAGTGACGGGAAGCCACGTTGCATACATATACCTACTATCATAGTGAACAATATTCGCGTGCACGCGTGGGAAACAATGAATCTGTGCCCCCTTGGAGACACACACACTTACACACACACACACACACACACACACTTACACACACACACACACACACACACACCACACACACACACACACACACACACCACACACACACACACACACACACACACACACACACACACACACACAGGATAACGCAAGGTTAGGTGTAATAATTGAGGTATGATAAATGAATAAGAATGATAAGTGTGTCTTTAGATTGGATTTCATAGTGTCAAATGAAGGGGTTTGGCAGAGGGAGAGAGGGAGGTCCTTCCAGATAGATGGACCAGAAATGGTGAAAGAACGACGGTCAAAACCGGACTGTTTGAACCTTAGTATTTTTAAGCACATGGTACCTGCAGCAGAACGGAGGGAACGAGAAGGAGTCTATAAGTAAAGACAGTCACAGAGATATGGAGGTGCAGTCTTTTGTAGACATTTGTAACAGAGGTACTTGTACTTCACTGTTTGTGCGACAGGTAGCCAGTGAAGAGGTTGCAAGAGAGGAGTTGTGTTCGGATTTCTTCTCTCTCAGGACAAGTCAAGCTGCAGAGTTTTGAGTACATTGAAGGGAGTGGATAGATGATGCTGGTAGACCAGCTAAAAGTGAATTACAGTAGTCCAGTCGAAAAAGAATTAGAGATGTTACAAGCTTGGATCCTGCATCAGTACAGTAGACATATACTTATGAATTGCACTAATACGTCGTAACTGATAATTGAAGGACTGACAGGTCTGTGTGATGGATTTTTGCATAGAAT
>CM060331.1:43226022-43238522 GCA_030674155.1 Stramonita haemastoma
TTTGTCTTTCCACCTGTTTATTAGTTTGTTTGTTTGTTTGTTGTGTCTTTGGTTTTTTTCTGCACAAAAACGCGAAACAGTTACTAAGTCTGTATACACCCAGTTGGGATAGTTCTTCCTGAGCTTGCTTGTCTCTATGTCTACCTTTCTGGTGTTTGCATTTATTCACATGTGTGTGTTAAAATCATGCCTTTACAAATCACTTTATGTTAAAAATAACCCTGTCACCACCAATGCTGTCACGACATAAATAGTCAATGGTTTAACAAATGAAAATATTACAACAAAGAAGAAGAATGCGAGAGATAAAAAAGAATAGGAAGAAAAAGAAGAGGAAAAGAAGGAGAAAAAGAAGAAGAAGAAAACGAAGAAGAAAACAAAAGCAATATTTATTTATTTTATTTATTCTTTTATATCGAGGATAACAGAATAAGCAATCATGTGCTTTTTTTCATCCGGTCCCCGTGTGTATGCAGTTTTGTAAATATTGTCATCTGTTCCCACCGGCACACGATGGCCTACTCTTACGAAAAGCGGAACAGGATTTAACGTGTGCGCAAAATGTTCTGCGTGCGTTCGCACACAGGGCCTCGGTTTAAAGTCTCATCCGAAGGACTTTAATAACAAGAAGGACAAGACAAATGAACTGCAGCACACACACACAACACACACACACACACACACACACACACACACACACACACACACACACACACACACACACACACACACTAAAACACACACACTAAAACACACCACACTAAAACACACAACACACACTAAAACACACACACACACACACACACACACACACACACACACAACAAAACACACACACACTAAAAACACACACACTAAAACACACACACTAAAACACACATACACACACTAAACACAACACACACACACACACACACACACACACACACACACACACACACACACACACACACACACACACACACACACACAACACACACAAACAGCCACACGTGCGCATAAATATTTCGTAGGGATACAGGCAGAGCATTAGCATTTTCAAAGATTTAATGCACAAGATCTGATGTATCTCAATAAGTAAAGAAATGCTGGAAAAATGGGCACCATGGGCAGGTAATATGATCTGTGTTATAGATAGTGGTCACATTGAAAAAAAGTGTTTGCTGTCAAGAGGCTGAGGAACAGTTCTTCAAAAAAAGAATAAAAATGCAGAGGCAAGAGAAAAGAAATAAATTACACTTTCCTACATACACAAAACGTTACTATAAATACTTTATCTTTAGGGGTTCAGGCACAGCATGTAACAACTCCTAAGATTTGAGGTCCCCATTCGAACAAATAAAACTGTCATGCATGGTAAGGTGTGCTCAATATTAATATGAAGCACTGACAGCCAAACTCGCATTTTGATGTTGATAGTACATACAATGTTGAAGGAAACAATCAGTTTGATGATTATCAATCAAAACAAAAAGAGTGACAGATTAATAGTTCGGCAAGAAAAGAAAAAAAAAACTGCTTCAGAATAGGTAGCTAACACAATGATTTACACCAAGCCAAGGAAAACGACTCTAACAGGAAGTGACGTACAGGAAACTGCTGTTTTACTCACAGGCTGAGAGGAATGTTGTGTCAGAGGTGAGTTTTGTTGTCTGATTACTGCCATGCTTTTGATTTCTCCTCTCATGCTGAAAATAGCCAGTCAATGCTTATTTAAATAATGCCACATTGATTTATCTTTTATTGACTGCACTGTCATAATAGCTTTCCAATTATTTGCTTGTATATGAGTTTATTAAAAAAATCAATTCAGTTTATCAGCTTGTTTGTTTATTTTTCTTTTCCCATGCTAGTTTGTTTGTTTTGTTAATCTATTGAAAAGCTATAGGCAGTTAAAATAACCTATACAAAGATATGGGTGCGATGCCTCTTGCATGAGCCTGTCTGTCCATCTGTCCGTCTTTATGCTTTTCGCTTGCCTGGATGTTAGTGACATTAACTGGATCACTGCAAATCACCATCATCATCATCATCATCATCATCATCATCATCATCATCATCATCATCATCATCATCATCATCATCATCATCATGAGCAACCAGCAACAGTCTTGTGGCCAGGATGATCCTCGGGGCATACAGGCAATGCGTTGGTAGCTGCTTTACTCCAGGCTAGTCTCTCTACACCTCTCCACAGACAATGCAGTTGTGGACAAACACTCATTCAAGCAAGATCAAACGGAGAGGAAAAATGCAAAGGAAAAGAATGCAAAGAACAATGTAAAGAATGCAAAGAAGAAGAGGAAGAAGACGAAGACGAAGACAAAGATGAAGAATTGCAAAGAAGAATTGCGAAGAAGAAGAAGAAGAAGAAGAAGAAGAAGAAGAAGAAGAAGAAGAAGAAGAAGAAGAAGAAGAAGAAGAAGAAGAAGAAGAAGAAAAACAACAACAACAACAACAACGACAACGACAACGACAACAAGAAGAAGAAAAGGAAGAGGAAGAAGAAGAAGAAAGAAAGAACAAGAACAAGGACAAGAAGAACGAGAACAAGAACAAGAAGAAAAATGAAAAAGAGGAAGATCAATGACAGCAATAACGCAATAGCAATAACATCGACAACACCAAAATAGCTACAATAAATCAGTTTAAGAACACACACACACACACACACACACACACACACACACACACACACACACACACACACACACACACACACACACACACATACACACACACACACACACACATGCACACGTACGCACACACGCGCGTGCACAAAAAAAATCTTGTGCACACGTTAGATCCTGTTTTGCATTTCGGAAAAGTAGGCCATTGTGTGCCAGTGGGAACAGATGACAACTTTACGTAGCTGCATATACACGGGGACTGGATGTAAAAAGTACATAATTGTTTATTGCATTAACCTCGATTTAAAAGAATAAATGAATGTCAAAAGTAAATAAATAAACGCACATATGCAGTCATGTACACACACCCACACGAACCCCCCCCCCCCCCCCCAAACACACATACCAGGAAACGTGTTTTTTTCCACAATGCATATACATTTAACATATACACAGTACCTGAAGGGTTGCAGCCTTTACATTATTTTCACATTTCTGAAGCTTTAACTCTCAACGAGCACAGACGACAGTGGGAGTAAGAGAAACCAGAGGCTGTAGCTGTGTGCTTGTGCTCTGATGGCCTCG
The DNA here is from genome assembly GCA_030674155.1 of Stramonita haemastoma. NCBI lineage: Eukaryota > Metazoa > Mollusca > Gastropoda > Neogastropoda > Muricidae > Stramonita > Stramonita haemastoma. The sequence continues at coordinate 43,229,241 of CM060331.1, forward strand.
GATCGAGCCATGACCGAGGCACCTATTTCACGTTTTTTCTCTCTCCGTTAAATTAACCTAAGTACTGACACCACTTCCCTAAAAGCCCTATAAGCCTAGTTGCAGTGTAGAAATGCACGCAGAACACCTTTGGCACAGGTTTAAAACCATTCTGCTTTTTAAATTATTATTATTATTATCTTTTTTTTTTTTTTAGAAAACCAGGCCATTGCATGACATAAGAATGAATGACAACACTTTAGGTACATCTATGAATGAACACCAACATCTTGTTCTCAAGATCAACGTGAAAAAAAATATCCTGCGTCCTCTCGTCTTCTGTTTTCTTTCTCCTTTTCTACTACTTCTTCTTCTGCTGCTTTGCATTCTCCAGCTTAGTATTCTTCTCCTTCGCAATTTTCCTTTTCACATTCTTCTTCTTCGCATTTTTCCTCTTTGCATTCTTCTTTCGATTTTCTTCGCATTTTTCTTCACATTCTTCTTGTTCTTGTTCTTGTTCTTGTTCTTGTTCTTCTTCTTGTTCTTGTTGTTGTTCTTTCTTCTTCTTCTTCTTCTTTCTTCTTCTTCTTCTTCTTCTTCTTCTTCTTCTTCTTCTTTGTTTGCATTATTTGTTTGGCGTAAACACCATAAATCGCTAACAAATCTGTCAACCTTTGGACTCTATAGATAGCGTCGAAGCTAGTGCCAACGATAATGTTTTTAAAACTCGATTCTATGACACTCTTGGGAGGAATAACATTGTTTGTGGCAGCGCTATGGTTCACCACTAGCCACAGACAGAAAGTAAATCTACATTATGGGCACACAGGCTCTCTCTCTCTCTCTCTCTCTCTCTCTCTCTCTCTCTCTCTCTCTCTCTCTCTCTCTCTCTCTCTCTCTCTCTCTCTCTCTCTCTCTCTCTCTCTCTCCTCTCTCTCACACACACACACACACACACACAAACACACCAGATCCTGTTCTTTCTCTTTCCACATGCTTTATCAGGCTGTGGTGGAAAGAATTCCAGGATCACTCAACCCTTTGACGCTGAGTCCTTCTCCTAGCATGATGTGGCGTCCTTCACAACACCTGTTCACTCTTTTGGTAACACAATCGCTGTTTCTGAATCAAAGTGCTCAGGGTGGAGGGATATATACTAATATGTATGTGCTGATTTTCTAAACTGTGTGTAGGGAGGGGAGGAGGTGGTGGCTGCGTATGAATGAATACTGGTTAAAGTATTCTTGATTCGTTTTTGTTAGGGTAGTTCCTAACAAATGTTGACAAATTAAATTAAAAATCAAGATGGAAAAGCTGCAAAATGTATTTAGGAGCACATAGTTTTAGAGACAAAGCAAATCTAAAGAAAGATTTCAGAATCCATGATCAAATAGACAAACAAACATTCAAACAAAGAAAAGCAAATTAAATTCCGATTTTAATTTTTGTGATGGGATCCTGCTAGAATTAAATATCGTTGATTGTCCCGTATCCTGTCCAAAGTAGCAGCTATCCGGTATACAGTAAACACCCTAAGGACGTAATCTGTTTCATCACTCTCTGGAGATTTCAATCTATCTATCTATCTACCTACCCACCCACCCACCCTTCATCCATCCATCCATCCATCCATCCATCCATCCATCCATCCATCCATCCCATCCATCCATCTATCTATCTATCTATCTATCTATCTATCTATCTATCTATCTATCTATCTATCTATCTATCTATCTATCTATCTATCTATCTATCTATCTATCTATCTATCTATATATCTATATACGATGTCTTCAATCTCCTCTCATGTCTAGTTCTGGAAAAGTGTTAAGAAGGCGTCATTTAGAAATAGTCAGCCAAAGAATAGTATATTAGTTGACAGTTGGTTTCAACATTTCAAACCCTGCTGGAGAAAGATTCATCAGACAACTCCATGGATACTAATGTTGACTATGATGAAAGTGAGGAAGATTTTGATCGTCCAATATCTAAAGATGAAATATAGTGCACTAAGAAAACTAAAGAATGATAAAGCAGCAGGTCCTGATCAAATCATTGGAGAATTGCTGAAAAATGGAGGTGAAAATGTTGTACTTTTCCTTCTAAAATTGTTTAACAAAATCTTTGAGGATGGCCTTTTCCCAGATTATTGGTCTGAATCTATAATCCTAAAATTACACAAAAAGGGCGATGTTGATAACCCTAGTAACTACAGGGGAATTTCTCTTAGTGATATAAGTAGTAAGCTGTATAGTACTATCATTAATAATAGATTACAAGAAAGGGTTATGAAAAATGATATTACAGGTGAACACCAAGCTGGTTTTAAGAGAGGATATTCCACAATAGATCATATGTTTACTCTGCTTGCGTTAAAAAATACTCTGCTTGCGTTTGTTCAGAAACAGTTTGCTCATAACCGTAAGCTCTATGTGGCATTTATTGACTTTGAAAAGGCATTTGATTCGGTTAATAGAAACTTGTTGTGGCCTATTCTCCAGAAAAATGGTTTGACGGGTAAATTATTACGTTGTTTGAGAACCATGTATCAGAATGTCAGAAGCAGAATAAGATGTGGTACTAAACTGACTGACATAATATACTGTACCACTGATGTTAAACAGGGCGATGTATGTAGCCCTATATTGTTTTCTGTTTTCATTAATGAGTTAGCCAGAGAAGTTATCAATAATGGTAAACATGTTGCCACTTTCTCCCAAGATGTCACAGAATTGTTTATTCTTCTACTTGCTGATGATGCTATCCTTCTATCTGAAACAATTGTTGGATTACAAAAGCAGTTAAATTAATAGCTTGAGCAGTGCTGCATCGGCACTTGATCTTAAGGTTTATCTGAATAAGAGCAATATCGTTGTATTCAGAAAAGGTGGTCATTTAGCTGCTCATGAAAAATGGTTGTACATTGGAAAGTCATGCCTGTGATTAATGTATATAAATACCTAGGAATCTGTTTTTCTATAAAGCTTAGTTTCACAACTGCATGTAAAGATCTGGCAAGTTGAGGTAAACGAAGCTTGTTATTTGTTTTGAGAAAATTGCTGATAAATAATAATAATAACAATAATAATAATAATAATAATAATAATAATAATAATAATAATAATAATAATAATAATAATAATAATAATAATATAACACATTTGACCTGTTTATTAAGATATTTGATGCCCAAATACAACCCATTGTGCTATATGGTGCAGAAATTTGGGGTTTCGATGCAGCTGTAATGCATTGTGAATCAGTGCATCTCTTTGCTTTAAAGCAGTTCTTAGGCTTAGAAAGATGTACACCGAATGATCTTGTGTATAGTGAAGCTAATAGATATCCTCTCTCTGTTAATGCTGCTATAAGATGTATTAGATGCTGGATTAAGATTCTACATATGGATGAGAACAGGCTACCTTTTAGTTCTTACAAGAGGCTTTATGATCTAGATGTGAAAGGGAAAAACAACTGGGCTACACACATACGCACCTGTATATGTGAACTCGGTTTTGGATTTGTTTGGCTCAATCAAAGTATTGCAAATTGTAGAGAATTTATAAGCACTTTCAGGCACAGACTGATTGACTGCCGATGGCAGCAATGGAATGATTATACAAACCAGTGAAAGATATCAAATGTATAGACAATTTATAAGTACACATAATATCAAACCTTATTTAAAGCTTGATATGGACATACATTTGAAAAGAATTATGTCTAAGTTTAGATTGGGGTATCAGATATAAATGTTCATAAATTCAGATACAGAGAATATGATGTTGATAACCTTAGGTTACTATGCCCTTTATGTAAGCAAGCACCTGAAGATGAAGTACATTTTGTGTTACGCTGTCCAGTGTTAGAGGGGGTTAGGCAGAGTTACATCACTGTGAAATATAGATGGCAGCCTAAATCATTTAGACTCTGTTTACCCATGCCGTCAAGTTAGCCTGAGGTTGTGCGCAGCCTCGCTCTTTGTTTGTGTAAAGCTTTCAGAATAAGAGATACTTTATTAACGTAAGTCATATTTTTTACAACTGATTTGTTGCTATACGATAATTTGCTGTTGTCATTGCTGTTGTCTTTTATTCCACACCAAAATACTAAGCAGTTTGGCAACCCCCTTCATGTATGGGCCAATGGCCTTTTTGTAAATAAATCATTCGAGTTCGAGTTCGAGTTCGAGTTCGAGTTCGAGTTCGAGTTCTCTCTCTCTCTCTCTCTCTCTCTCTCTCTCTCTCTCTCTCTCTCTCTCTCTCTCTCTCTCTCTCCTCTCTCCTCTCCTCTCTCTCTCTCCTCTCTCTCTTCTCTCTCTCTCTCTCTCTCTCTCTCTCTCTCTCTCTCTCTCTCTCTCCCCGTGTATGCGCGCGGTGTGTGTGTATGTATGTGTGTGTGTGCGTGTGTGTTTAATTGATTTTTTTTCATTCTTTTATATCGAGGATAATGGAATAAGCACTTATGTGCTTTTTTTTAATCACGTCTCCGTGTGTATGCAGTTGTGTGAATATTGTCACCTTCTCCCACCGGCATACAATGGCCAACTATAAAGAAAAGTGGAACAGCTTTGTGTGTGTGTGTGTGTGTGTGTTTGTGTGTGTGTGTGTGTGTGTGTGTGTGTGTGTGTGTGTGTGTGTGTGTGTGTGTGTGTGTGTGTGTGTGTGTGTGTGTGTGTGTGTGTGTGCGCGCGCGCCGCGTGTAACGATGATATAAAACAAGAACTATCATGCAGACAATGTTAGGAAAAGTTCAGTGACAATATTACCTGATTAGCAAGCCCACAAAGCCTATTTTCCAAGGTTCTTATTTCATACTAAAAACTGATAAAAAAAAAAAAAAAACAGTTGCCACGATGATGATAGTGATGACTGTAAAAAGTCTATGAACTATGGTTTTAACAGAAGATGTGTGACGTTCATTTTAGATATGTGTTAGGTTTATATATGTGCTTATTTTTAACAATGTTTTGAAATATTTTCGTTGCAGGAGAAGTCTGATCTGTTAACACTAAAGAAATAAATATTATAAACATGTTAGAACGATGCTTTATAAAGTATGATTGTGTATTCAAAAAATGAAGCTCACGGCATGTTGGTCATATTATACATATATTTGTGGTAAAGGTAGATTCCAAAGCTGTTATCACACATTTATCAACTGTTTATCAAAACGGACCCAGTACTAAGTCTATAAATAAATTGAAAAGCCATACAAAATAGCGGTTTAGAAAAAAAAAAAAGACAACCGAATTTACAGTGAACAAGAGATAGATAGATAGATAGATAGACAGATCAGACAGACAGACAGACAGACAGACAGAAGATAGATAGATAAGATAGATAGATAGATAGATAATAGATAGATAGATAGATAGATAGATAGATAGATAGATAGTAATAGATAGATAGAAGACAGACAGACAGACAGACAGACAGACAGACAGACAGACAGACAGACAGACAGACAGACAGACAGACAGATATGTGGATCGGTGATCTAGAGGTAACGCGCCTGCCTAGAAAGCGAAAAGTCCAGGTCGGAATGTGCGGTGGTTCAAATCCTGTTTGGGCCCAACACTTTTCCCCCATCCATTAGACCATGAGTGGTGGTCTAGGTTCTAGTCTTTCAGATAAGACAAATAAACCAAGGTCCAGTGTGTTGCACATCATTATATAGCGCATGTAAAAGAACCTACTGCAACAAGAGCGTTGTCCCTGGCAAAAATTCTGTAGAAAAAAGCCACTCTGATAGGGAAACAAATACAGCTGCAGACAAGAAAAGGAAAAAATGGGTAACGCTGCACTTGTAGCGACGCGCTCTTCCCGGAGAGAGCAGCCTGAATTTCAAGAAAATTTTTTCCTGTGACATAAAATGGTATAAAATAAAACGAAATAAATAGACAGAAAGAAAGACAGACAAACACAAAGCCAAGGGTAGATAGGAAGACAAAAGGACATAGAAAGACAGATACATACACATTGAGGTCATATAGAGAACCCTAACACATCTGAAACTTTTGTTATTTAAAAAAAGGGAACTTAAAGCATTGAATTGGCAGTAACCACAGCGGGATTTCTTGCCCTGGGAAGAGAAAAGGACACAGTGTTTTATCACTGCCCGCGGCTTTCACAGATTGATAGCAACGGTACATGTTAAAAAAGAGAAATGTAATGCTCCCAGGAATTATTTTTCCAAAGGTCACTGCTGCTCTGCTGATACTTCCCGGAAGGCGAGAAAAGAAGAGAAGCAAACTTCATCGCTGTTGAAAGTTTTCGACGCTTCAACAAGGGAGAACACTCGAGCCATTTGTCGTCGTGACGGATTGTCTTTTTTAGAGGAAGAGATAAAATGATGGAAGATGAGTGAGATTGAACGTGAGGTGGGAAGAAAGCACGATACGGATGGCACTCTATAACCAAGTGAAAGAAAAAACCACATACATACAGGAGAAGAAATAGAGGAGGCAGAAGAAGACGGGAACAAAAGCAACAAAAGAGAAAAAATAGACGAGTGAGAAGGGTATAGGTTCAAAAGCACAGCCACCTTTTGTTTACCGAATCAAGACAAAACCCGTTTAAGCTTTAGGTAAAATCCGAAATCAGTTGTTTGGAACACTGGTTGAGAATATTGAAAGACAGAACTTTGAGCTTTGTTCCTTAACCTCAGCATTTCTTTCAACCTGTGTCAAGTTATAAGGTTTGTAGGCTGTCGGAATGTCAAACTCCGAAAATTATCTCCGTCAAAACTCATAAAATATAGCGGTGTTTCTCAAAATTTTGAATGCTATCTGGTACAAATGAAATTTTTATTTTAATGAAATCGATGTATTGTTCTGAAATGTCTTCAATCTTTGTTCTTTCTTTATAGTTTTGCATATTTTCTTCCTTTCTTGCAAAACTCATTGGGGTGTTCTTTTTTTTTATCCTAATGGTATTTATGATATTTTTAGGGTCTATTCTGTTTGATTCATTCTCTTGTTTAATTCGTTCGTATTCTTCCTTCCCCCCAAAAGGGTGAAAAGAATTACATATTAAATTTATTTTATCTTCTTTGTGTTTGTCCTTCAACTGATTTATATGTTTGTTCTTCACTATGGTTTGGAGTTTTATGGCTACCTCTCTTGCGTTCGAACGCAAGTCTAGGCTTGACCATTGACATGAAAGCTCACTACTAGTATTTCCTACAATTTTCACCAACGCTGGTGTTGTTGGTTTTAGTACTGTAGATTTTTCGATTGTTTGATGTCTTTCTAGTTTGAGATGTTTATCCTTTTCCCAAGGGTAACCCTCTATTGGGCAGCCACCATCTCCTAACCCTTCCCTACGTATCACCCACTACTGGGTTACAGAAGCATTCACATGTGCACAGCGCATGTGTACAGGAAAAGAGGGGTTCCCTCCCTTCACGTAGGGATAGTGTTCAGACACTTCCTTCCAAGGGATCTACAGACGGGGTAGCTCAGTGATCAGAGCACTCGCTCTCGTCAAGCTGAGGTCAAGCGTGGTTTCCAAGTGGATGGGTCACCGATTGCGCACCTTGGCTTCATCACAGTTCCCCAAGTTCACTTCAGCTGTAAATGGGTACCTGCCCTCTTTAGGGTCAGGGAAGGTAAAGCAGCGAGGGAGAGGAGATGGGGGCCGCCCTCAATATGCTGGCCCCTGGAGAAGCCCTGGCCTCTGGCATCTTGCTTCCCAACGACCCAAACTATTATAGGAACACCTTTACCTTTCCCTTACCTTTATACGAACATGATTGCAAGATAAAGAAGTCAATGCTTGGGTATTATCTATCTATCTATCTATCTATCTATCTATCTATCTATCTATCTATCTATCTATCTATCTATCTATCTATCTATCTATCTATCTATCTATCTATCTATCTATCTATCTATCTATCTATCTTTGATTGTGTGTGTGTGTGTGTGTGTGTGTGTGTGTGTGTGTGTGTGTGTGTGTGTGTGTGTGTGTGTGTGTGTGTGTGTGTGTGTTGTGTGTGTGATTATGCCAAAGACTGTGATTGCTAAATGTCAGCTGTGGGATGTCCTAACAACCACGGAAGGAGATGGCTTGGCACAAGCCCCTAATATGGTTCATTTTGGAAAAAGAAGGCGTTTGCTCATGCTTTTTGGAAAGGAATGTAATCAAGACACTGATGATGATGATGATGATGATGATGATGATGATGATGATGATGATGAATGATGATGATGATGATGATGATGATGATGATGATGATGATGATGATGATGACGACGACGACGACGATGACGATAACGATAACGATAACGATAATAACGACGATGATAAAGCGAGGGTGTGAAGGTGGCAAGTTGGGGACAGAAGCAGTTCCTGTGTTCACTACTTCAGGCACCAACACTGTCTCCAATGGTAATACACTAAAGCCACAGTAGCAATTACTATCATTCCCCACTGTATACTTTAAATTATGGTCCATAACTCATATAAATCTTTTTGGATCTTATAGCACATCAGGGGGACAGGGTGGCTTGATGGTTAGAGCGCTGAGTTTGCGATATGACGGCGTGGGTTTGAGCCATCAACAAAAAGCCGTTTGAAGTGATTTTTTTCAGCTGCAGGTAACACCAGCACCACTCTCAAGAAACAACCCGTTCAGCTTTTTGGGAGGGTAGGCCATTGCATGTCGGCTAGTACAGATGACACAGATAAATAATAAAAAAAAGAAAAGAAAAAGAAAAACACAAGCACATTGGTGTTTAGACATAATCCCTGCACTTCACTTTCGTGGCAGGTAATTCACCTCTTGACTTCCCATCCATCAGTGATAAAGTTGTCGGCCTAGATTTTGTACAGGCGGAATACAATACAATGTCAAGGCTGCAAAGTCTAAAGGCAAAAAGAAAACAGAGTTCTATGACACCCTAGGGTGGGATGTCTGTCTGACAGTGTTCTGGCTCGTAACCAAGAAAGGACATAAAGTCAGCTTCACGTTCTGTAATTCAAACTCAATTCCTTCTCTGTTTCCGCCACATGCTGCCAATCAGATTGAAACGTAGAAAAGCCAGGATACTGATCCCCAGGCGGTACTTCAATATCACACCATGTCAACAGTTTTCAATATATTCTCTCTTTTTTGCTAAAGCGTGTGTGAAAATGAGTTGTTTGTAAACAGGTTAGATTGCTGGATGTTCCAGACTTAGGTACTCTGGGGGTCAGCCCGGCAAGTTCCTCACATCTGGGAATCTGGGAACAGAGAGAGAGACAGTCAGCACACACCAGATGGTCAGCTGGCCTCCATGGCTGGTCTAAACTACCTTAC
>CM060331.1:43243522-43253522 GCA_030674155.1 Stramonita haemastoma
TTTTAGACCCCACCAAAAGCCCATAAACAGGACTGTCAGCTATTCAATCTCAGCAACCAATTACAATACCATTTACTGCAAAGTCAACACCAAGACATCTAATCCCTCTTACCATCCAACGCTGTCAAAGTGGAAAACAAAATCTGTACAAGGACAGACTAACTTAATTCTTTCACTCTGCAAGTCAAGTAAAAGCATGTCCTGCTGAGCATGCTAGCCCTTCCACAAGCCACACCATCCACAGGCTGCAATAGAAAGTAGAATCATACTGAACACTTCAACCGGCAAAGTCATCATATGACAAAAAACTCTATGTGTAGATAGCACTACAGAATGGACATCGTGTATCCAACTTCATGTTTTCAGCATCACCACATGGTCGCCAGAACAAACCGATACAGGCAAAATGTTCTATAACGTAGAGAAGAAATGATTTTGGGCTTTGAAATTGCAGGTAAGAGGACTAGAAAGACAGACATTAAGCAAAAGAGACGACAGAAAACTAAACAAATAGATAAAACCAAGAAAATGTTAGAAAATGAGACGTATCTAGCAAATCGTGTCCAAAAAGTTTGGGGTACTGTTTATACTGAAACATCATCCTGCACCCTCGCCAAGGATCAGCAGTGCTTTGGTTTTCTTTATTGTGAGGTTTTTTTGTTGTTGTTTTTTTTATCTATATTCATGTGCGTGCGTACATGCGTGTGCATTTGTGTGTGTTTTGTGTTTTGTTTTGTTGTGTTGTGTTGTGTTGTGTTGGGTTGTGTTGTGTGTGTGTGTGTGTGTGTGTGTGTGTGTGTGTGTGTGTGTGTGTGTGTGTGTGTGTGTGTGTGTGTGTGTGTGTGTGTGTGTGTGTGTGTCCATTCTGCAACGGGAATTTCTTTTCTTGTTTTTCGTCTATTGAAGAAAGCATGTTAACTATTTGTTTATAAGCACGCGCACGCGCGTGCGCGCGCGCGCACACACACACACACACACACACAGGATTAAAATCTATCAGAATCACTTAACGTATGGCTAAGGGTGATTTATTTCCCCTATATCATGCATGGCACAGCTTTTTCTCCTTAACTCAATATGGTGGTGGATATCTGTGTGTCTTTAAAGAAGATGGTTATTACACACACAAAAATACATAAACTCTTGAATAGGCCCCACAACGTTTAATGCCCGTTTGGGGAATCGAGTGATGAGGACCTTCCCGTCACTACATCAGCAAAACACGTCATCCTCTACGCAAAAAAACGAAAGTCAATCACTGGAAAGAGTTGGACGCTACACCATAAATTAATCAACCATAGTAGGACACACACAGAGAAATGAAAGGAAACAACAAAAAGTGCGTGAGGTATGGTGATTTTAATCACTTATCTGTTCGTATTTTTATAGCATCATTAACATATTCACATTTTTTCTCCATCTCAGTTTCACTCTACAGTCTCAGTTACCGAATACAGGAATCCCCTACCTAGCTCTTTTCTGTCGTTCTCAGTTTTCCAGCTGGCTTCCAAATTGCAAACTTCTTGTTTCATCAGGCGTCTGAAAACACCGTAGAGAACTATAATACCGCTTTACATTTTGCTTCACATTTTTTTAGTGTGCTTTTTTTTTGGCCAGTCAATGTTGAGGAAATAATCCGCTAGACTCGTATTTCTTTAATACTGGGTATCACCAAAGATGTCTCTAAAGTCTTGATTTTTACACAGAGCTAACCCTAGACTGTGACCTGTTTGGCAATATATCCAATTCAAAACCAGCAGACAGTCGCTACAGCCGAGAGGTTCAGACCAGTTAACTTCAGTATCGTGGGTACTTAAAGTCAAGGGTTCAAACCTAGGCGGCGGTATCTGGTAAATTGAGGGTTGTGATTTTGGAATCTCACGGGTTTACTTCAACTTCAGACCTGCCAGTGCTTATTTCCCTTCTGCATCTTAATGTCTAAATTATTTCTGACTATTAATAAATCAGAAAAGAAATATGACAACTGAATTCTTTTTTAACTAAATATCTTTTTTTCAAGGGTTTTCTATAGCAGTATTGCGCTATTTAAACTCTTGTCTTACACACACACACACACACACACACACACACACACACACACACACACACACACACCACGCGCACACGCACACATACACACAAGTCCTTCGGATGTGACTTTGAACCACGTTCCACCCAGTATGATTACCCAAACAAACTAAGGCACCGGCTAGGTTAGATAACAAATACAAATCCAGTAGCGTTTACACTAGTAACATTCTGTCTCTCTTCCAAAATCACCAAGGTAGGATTTCTTACATTTGGACCCAGTGTTTAATCACTGTATGCAGCTTCCACAGCTTGATAACAAAGAGACGTGTAAAAAAGAAAGAGGTAATAAGCTCCAGGGTCATTTTTTTCCTGAGAGATCATTTACTCCATCACCAATACGACTTCGTTGGTGCTTGCTAAACTCATGATGGGCTAATTATTGTTATCGAAAATCATTACTGAGAGAGAGAGAGAGAGAGAGAGAGAGAGAGAGAGAGGGAGAGGAGAGAGAGAGAGAGAGAGAGAGAGAGAGAGAGAGAGAGAGAGGAGAGAGAGAGAGAAGAGAGAGAGAGAGAGAGAGAGAGAGAGAGAGAGAGAGAGAGAGAGAGAGAGAGAGAGAGACAGACAGACAGACAGACAGACAGACAGACAGACAGACAGACAGACAGAGACAGAGACAGAGGCGACAGAGAGACAGACGACAGACATAGAGACAGACACAAACACAGAGACAGAGACACAGAGAGAGTGGAAACAGACAGACATAGACACACAGACTCAAAGATACACACACAGACACATAGACACACAGACACACAGACACACAGACACAGACACACAACACAGACAACACACACACACAGACCACACAGACACACAGACACACAGACACACAGACACACACACACACCACACACACACACACACACACACACACCACACAACACAGCAGTAGCAGCAGCCTGAGCGTTTTCCCTTTGTGATGGATTGTCATTCCAAGAAAAACAAACACAGAGGTGCGTTGATGGAAGATGAGAGGGTTGAGAGTTCCACCAGGGTTGTTTGGAATGATGCACACTTTGCACCCTCTCTATCCTGCCCATTAGATGCGCCTGGCAGAAAATTTCAACAAGACAAGAACAGTTTAATGAACTGATCTGCTAATTTGGTGACGTATAAAGTCTGCGGTTGATAATTAATAATATACCATTTGAATTAGTTTTAACTAAAGAAGTTGATAAATCAAAATTAACAATCACATTGTGGTTAGCTTTGGTCGTTTTTAAAAACTGATTGGTTAGTTAAAGATGGTACTGAAAGACTTGACATATTAAGTTCTTGCATCGACTAGAGCTTGTGTAAGTGCTTTAGCGGATAACATGAACAGAGTCAGTTACAGCTCAAGCACCATCAAACCTTATATTACAGTAAGGAACGTGTAGATGACTAATTACACTGGTATTTTGGCAAATATCTTCGACTTTCCTTCCCCACCTCTACCTCTAAACAAAAAAAAGGAAATTTCTTTATACAGTAACATTGTGTATCCTAAATTATTGAAATGACCCTGCAAATGAACAGAAAATTGTATTTACTATCACCTGTTGTCACTGGTAGCCTCCTCCATGTTACGGTGGCTGTGTTACAACAACATCAATCTTTAGATCAGCAGGTTTGGGGTTTACTTTCACCTTCATCTGGCCCGTACTCCCGCGCTCCATGGCGGCACCACTGAAGATTTTGCAACCAGCTTCCTCCACTCCTCGGGGATCTCTGCTTTCCGTAGCCAATCGTTCCACCTAGACCTGTTCACTCTCTGATGTTGTCTTCCCAGCGTTTTCTCTGTCTGCCTCTTCGTCTCCCTTCTTGTGCTGTTCCCTGTAGCCCAGTTTGGGCCATTCCAGATGCTCGTGTGACTTGGTCATACCACTTTAGTTTAGTTCAGGTTCATCTAACTAGCACTGACATGATGACCACTTCTTTTTCAAGTGTAGTGACAGTTAACATAGACTTCGTGGGAAAAGGGAAATAGAGTATCTAAGATCTCAATCGTACCCACGCACGTAGGAAGTCAACAGCAAGTGTGAGTTACCTTCTTCAAAAACGTGACTGTAAATTTAGATACGAAAGTGATATAAATATGCAGACGTTCGTTTGCTAGTTCTAACGAGAGATATGGTATGATACCATTTAGCTTTTGGTTTGTGTTGACTCAGTCAAGAGTTTTTAACAGTAGGGGTCACCTGGGTTTTTTTTAAGATAACTACAATGAAATTTGTCAAGTAGAATGGATTCCTTCAAAATAAACAAGTTTTTTGTAGCCCATTTCCTGTCATAATTTACATGCTACGACATTCAACAAGGGTTATTCATGCAATGACATTAGTGCAGCGTTTCAGAACGCACAATGACCTGCAATCAGCATCTTTCATAATAACCGAGAAGGAAAATAAATGAACTCTTTGTATAGACACTACAGCACTGTCTGATAGCAAATCCTTTAGACGCAAAGACTGATGCCATTATCAAACAAGGACAGCGACATAAAAGATGACTCTTCCATCTCTACCTACTTTGCCGTTCGCACATTGCTATCAAAACGAAAAACAGACCGACTGGCTAGTGTGAGAGACCACAACACAGAATGTCTGACAAAAGAGTAATGTCTACAGAATCTTGATCATGCTTAACGTCACAAAATACATTACACGTAACAAATAAAAAGGTCTTGCCAGAATGATTTACAGGAACACTTTCTTGCTCATTTTAGTTTCAAGCTGGAGGGTAGAAGACAAGGTGTGATCATCAGTCTGTGTGCTTACGCCCAAATTCTGATGACTTCCGCTCATGCGTAAAATGGGCGCTGAATGGCTATGTAAATCATGGAGGCTTCATTCTCCGCCTTATTTGCTCAATATTGAGTGCAGGCGGCAATAAAGTGCTTGCAGGTAATGTAAGTTGAGTTTGGTTTTTCTTCTTTTTCCTTCAGTTCATCTTCATTTTCATTGTTGTTGTTGTTGTTGTCTTCTTCTTCTTCTTCTTCGCAATTCTTTTTCTTCTTCTTCTTCTTCTTCTTCTTCTTCTTCTTCTTCTTCTTCTTCTTCTTCTTCTTCTCGCAATTCTTCTTCCTCGTTGTCGTCATTTTATTTTTCTAATTAATATCTCATTTTTTCAAATAAGAAACAGGGGCAAATAACTTTGTTTCTGTGTCTGATTTTATTTATCTAAGCTTTTTATTCTAAGTTTATTTAACAACCAATCATGCGCATTGCATATAGTTCCTGTGTGCATGTAACTTTGGCAGATTTTTTTCCGAGTCTACTCTTTAAAAAATAAAGTCAGTCAGTCGACCAGCCGAGCAATAAATCAACTAACAAGCCAGGCAAGCAATTTAGGCAGCCGTTGGATTATCCATCCATCTCCATCCATCCATCCATCCATCATCCATAATGTATCCATGTATGTATGTATGTATGTATGTATGTATGTATGTGTCTGTCTCTGTCTGTCTGTCTTGTCTGTCTGTCTCTGTCTCTAATCAACGCATCGTGCTCGTACAAAGCATTCAAAGTGACGAAAGAAGGTATGTATGGTTTGATGCTGTCAGATTTTCAGAGGGAAGGAAGGCTTTGTGAGTGTCAGTGTCGTTATTCCCATTCAGTAAAAGACAGACAGTAAATCTGCCAGCCCCTAACCCTCAAGCCTGCCCCCTCCCTCCTCTAGTGCTCCTCCCTACCTCTTCCAGTCTGATTAAAATGGGAAAGAGGTGGGATTCAATCCTTAGAAGCTGATTCAATCTCCCAGCATTCCCTGCTGCTCCGCGTAACCATAAAGGAAGTGACTGTGGGTGGAGTCAGTTCCGTTGCCTACATGCTTACTCCTGTAAGGGAAAAAGGCTTTTGGTCGTTATTAGCTGCATATAAAAATGTGAAGCTAAATGCTGAAATCATCAATTACAGAAGCCAGATGGAAGGATATATATATATATATATATATATATATATATATATATATATATATATATATATATATATATATATATATATATATATATGGAGGGGGGAGGATGGGGATGCTAAAATAGTCAAACGAATGGAAAGACACATAGGAATTTTTTTTTAAATGTCAATAAATGACTCACTTGCCAAAGTGCCCTAAAACGTTTGAACTGTACAAGGGATCTGGTTGCTGTATAATGGATAACTGCTTCAATATCTGTTTATGTGTATATTATCTTTCTCACTTTCGTCCTTTGCGCTAGCTTTGATGTACAAACCCTAAAAACATGGCATGTACATCTTGTTTCTCTTCAATTCTTGCTTTTCTTTTCGCTGTCAGCAATGTTTACTTCTATGACCATCAGGCCGTCTGGAACACACGCCGGGGAACTATACAGCTTTCTAAAACTCTACATTTCTGATCCACTGAGAGTTCAGGACATTTCTCGCCCAGACTAATTTCACTTTAAAATTAGCCCCTTTTCTTTTTATTCCTGACTTACAGTTCGTAAGCTGTGGCTGTGGCTGTGGCTTATTGTCTGAGATTTTAAAAGTTTTCTGCTTAGCAACAATGGGTTTATTTCTTTAACCTCTAAAAGGTTCTCAGTATTCCTTGTTTCGCTAGTTTGAATACAAACTGTTTAGCAAAAGCTCATAAACAAACAAGTACTCAAACAAAAGACTACAAGAGAAACACGACAATTATCAACCCGGAAAACAAAAACAAAATCCTGATAAATAATGTCTAGCTATTGCTCATAAAGAAATATCTAATCAACAGAACAGCGAAAAAGAAACCAACTAAAATTATTAGATTAAAAAACAACAACAAAAAGGTTGATAACAAATCGTTTAAAAAAGGAAAAGGCTACCTAAAATTAACAAGCAGAGAAACAAAGCAGCAAACCAGTCAAGCTAACATGCGGCTTTGCACACACACACACACACACACACACACACACACACACACACACACACACACACACACACACACACTTTGTTGTTATTGTTGTATATATGGTTTGGTTTTTGAGTTTTTACATTTTATTGTTTTTTTCTGATTTTTATTTGTTTGGTTTGGTTTTGGTTTTTGGCTGTTTGGTCATTTTATGTTTGGTGTGTGTGTGTGTGTGGGTGTGTGTGTGTGTGTGTGTGTGTGTGTGTGTTTGTGTGTGTTTTGTGTGTTTGTGTTGTGTTTTGTTTTTGGGGGGTGTTGGGTTTGTTGTTGTTGTTGTTGTTGTGTGTGTGTGTGTGTGTGTGTGTGTTTACAGTATATGTAATATTTAGTTATAGGAAATAATGTTGACTCCACTTCTTTATGTGGATTTTTTTGGGGTTGGTGGGTAGTTTTGTTTGTTTGCTTTTTTCTTTCTTTTTTTTCATTTTTTTGCTTGTTTTTGTTTTAGATTGTGCTTTTTCTTTTGTTTGCTTTTTGTATCATATTAGATATAAATTTTAGATTTATATTTTTATTATTTATACCACTTTATGTCACAGCAGATTTATCTGCGTGAAATTCGGGCTGCTCTCCCCGGGGAGAGCGCGTCGCCACAAGTGTAGCGCCTACCTATTATATTTTTTTCCCCCTCAGGGATGGTGTACACGACACCTGTGTGCATGCTGTTTTTTTAATAATAATTTTGTCATCCGCTCCTACCGACACCCGATGGCCTGCTCTTCGGGTTTTAACTTGTGCGCAAGATGTTCTGCGTACGTTCGCACACGGGGCCTCGGTTTATAGTTTCATCCGAATGACATTCAGTTCGATTTTTTAGTCAAACTGGGAAAAAAGGGCGAGGCTGGGTACCCACCCAGAAACTCACGGTTTACATATTGGCAGGCGAACGTCTTAACCATCTTATCCTGCCACCTTCCCTACGTAGTTGATGTTGGTGTTCGAGTTAGTTGCGATTTTATTGTGCCTGAATGCACTCATTTGATGGAAGGACTGATATGTTTTTATTTTTAATCACCAAGCACATGCTCTTGGGAGAGTAAGATTGAGAAAAGGGGAGAAAGTGTATGCGATTTTTTTACTTTGTGCTTTGAATCCCTTTTCTGTTCGATTATGTATGTTGCACCGTATTTGTTTTGGAGGAGGGAATGGATATAGGCATGTATGTGTGTGTATCAAACGATTTTGAAGGAAACCGTACATTAGTTTCCTGGGGGTATATATATATATATATATCTGTATGTGTGTGTGTATGTGTCATTCGTACGACATATCTATTATTTTGTAAGATGGATTACTTTATGAAAAAAAGCAATTGCACTGCTTATTCATACTCGTTACTAAGCATTCAAGTACAGGTAAAGACCAAGGTTTGAAGACGTTGTGAAAACCAATTTAGTGAAGTTAAAAACTCTAAACTTAAAGATACTTATTTAAAAATACAAAGTGTCTCACAATTTACAGGTGAGTCCGAAAATAGTAATACTACGCAGCGATAAGATTGCATGGAATATAATCTAATCAACTCTCCTGTCACGCTAAGTCTATCACACTACATCTAGCATACACACAATGTTATTTACAAAATCTCTTACTCACACACACACACACGCACGCACACACATACACGCGCACGCACGCACACACACATGCATACACACATGGGAGATAATCCCTGTCGCGCTATCTCACACGCTAGATCTACCGCACCTGGCTACACAATATACCAACTGGAAAGGAAAGTTTGATTTGACTTCACACACAACACACACACACACACACACACACACACACACACACACACACACACACACACACCACACACACACACACATACATACACACACACGCGCGCGCGCGCACGCACACCACACACACACACACACACACTTCTTCCTGTAATTAGTTATTTTATGAGAAAAGAAAGTAGCACTCCGCCAGTTGTGATGCTTTCATCACCATATTCCGTTGATCATAGTAACAAGACGGGGGAGGGGTGGAGGTGAAGGTAGTCTGACGATTGAAATACATGTAAGAAGGATGCCCAGGGCTGTACGTAGCCATATGATGCAAGATTTCTTTTTTAATGATAACAACCTTTCATTTTGCATTTCATTCGGAATAAAATCCAGCCCTTATAGCACAATAAGCATTTTCCCTTACGGTGCATAATGTTTTGTCTGTCGTTCTATTCTTCTGGGAAATCTAGATCTTCATACTTGTCTCTAACACAGAGCTAAGTATTTTTGTCTACATTTACAATTTTACTTTCTTCCTCCCTTTTTTTCTTTTCTTGCTTTTTTCATTCCGTTATTTTATGCAGTTTTTACGCCTTTAGAAGTTGTCTACCATTGTCCCTTACAATACAATAAGCCTTTTTAAATCTACACTACTGTTCCTATTGCCATTTTCTTCATGCATTTTTTCCATTCTGTCTCTCTTTCGTTCATTTTTTTTCAAATTCTGTTTATCTTGCTTTTGCTCTTCTTTCTGCATTTCTTTTCTCCCGTCTTTCTTTTAGTTCTTTCTTATTTTTTTCTTCGCATATCTTTTCCATGTTTCCTATCTGAGCTCTGTCTGTTTTCTTCACCGTTTGTTTCTGCTCATCTTTCTTCCCTTCTGCTATCTACCTTTTCATGGTGTTCATTTTTTTGTCCTATCATTCGTGTGTTTTTTGTGGCTGGCTTTATAATTTTTTTAAAGGGGGATATGAAAGTAGGGCACAGTTTTTTCACGTGATCTTTTTGGCAACATTTAATGTTTGACGGACATACCACTTTATCTAAATGAAGATATAAGGCCAGTTGCTCTTTCCATCGCACGAAAGCGGTCTAATTTTCAGTTCTGGTTTAAAAATAAAAGGGGGGGGGGGGGGCATTTTTTCTTAAAACTCTCATTTCATTGCTTCCCAGGGTCTCTTTTTTGAGAGAGGCAGAAGTCAGAGCTAAATGGAATGAGAAAACAGAAAATATATATATATATATATATATATATATATAAAACTAATATTATATAT
>CM060331.1:43258522-43266022 GCA_030674155.1 Stramonita haemastoma
TTGCTTATAGAAAAACTTTATAAAATATTCGTTTCAAAAGTTAAGAAATATAATCATGATATCGTTATGCAAACAAGAACTATTACTCTTCTCCTTACAATGCCTTTATTAGATAAGCACAATAAACTGTTGTGAACTTTTCGTTTACAGATGCAACTTGTTCTGTGAACGTTGTATGTCGGGTTCATAAAATTAATGTAAGTTAATTAAACAAAGAACAAAAAGCAAGTAATTAAAAAGTGAACTTAATAACGAAAATTATCTGAAAATGCCAATGGCTGAGCTTATAAAAGCATAGCTTATAACAAAGTTTTGGAAACATACCCGGTAACTTTGTTTACAAAATTAATATTCTCATTATAGTCTAATAACAGCATTCTCAAAACTAAACACTATATGGAAAGATAAAAAATATCTCATTCAACTCCAAGATGAGACTAATGCGCTCCCTTGTCATATCCATTTTCCTATAATTATGCCTGTGAATCGTTGACCCTGACTGCTGATTTGGAGAGAGGTGGTAGAGACGGTAGAGATGAGATGCTTCCGTAGACGCCTTGGCATCTCCTACAGAGACAACATGAGCAATAAAGACGTGCATAACAGAATCCAGCAAACCATTCGCCCCTACGAAAATCTTCTATCAAAGTCAAAGTCAAATTTTTATTTACAGATGGTACATTGAATAAGCAAATCACTTGCTTTTTTTCATCAAGCCATCTACAAAAGAAAATTATATAAGATTTTTTTAAAAAAATCAACAACAATGACAACAACAATTATTAGAGCGATAAAGAGAACTGAAATGATGATAATCTATAAAAAAAAAAAAAAAAAAAAAAAAAACCTAGCCAACTACACACATCTTTCAATCGGAAAGAAGCGTAAACTTAAATGGTACGGGCATGTCACAAGATCGAAAGGCCTTTCAAAGACAATACTGCAGGGCACTGTCCAGGGAGAACAAAAATGAGGCAGACCAAGGAAGAGATGGGAGGACAACATCAGCGAATGGACAAGCCTAGAACTCAAACCAAATTTTGAGAAAGGGAGAACAGAGAGAGGTATGGAGAGAACAGGTTGATAAGTCTTCAGGGGTGCCCACACGGTCGCCAGACTAAGGGATAGATAGATAGATAGATAGATAGATAGATAGATAGATAGATAGATAGATAGATAGATAGATAGATAGATAGATAGATAGATAGAAGATAGATAGATATGTAGATAGATAGATAGATAGACAGATAGATTATGATTATAGTCTAATAAATAACATATTTTTCCTCGTTGGCTTTTTTTTGCAGTGTATAACTTTGCCTTTTGCCTCAATCATACAGTTGAAATAAGTATCCGCAAACACTTAAATCACACGTCTAGTATCCTGTCTTGCTTTTTTTTTTATTTGCCAGCTGTTTTAAGTACCCCGACTTTCTCTGCTCACCAAACTATCTGCAGTACACCATGGGGAAAAGTACCATTGCTCATCCAGGTTGTTAAGTGTGTCTGGCGATTCTTCTCCAGCCTATGATCAGAAAATATGTAGTATAGATTAATTTTCATTTTGATGCAGGATTACTCCATGGAATTATTTGAAGTCCAGTCCATTTCCATTGACGTATTGTTTACGGTCAACTGGGGCCTAGTTACCATTAAATCCGTTCTATACCAGGATAAAGCCCAGGCTTTCGTTTTGGTAGCTGCATTTGGCTTAGTTTATTGCCACAAGAAGTTTTCATTTGATGTGTGCTTGTATTACAAGCACTCTAAAAGTATAAAAAGAGAACTACATAAGCAATCTTTGATATGTGTTTGCATTACTATTACTTTAAGAAGTCTAAATACAAAGCTTCAGAAGCAAACTTTAATCTCTCTATGTTCGCCAGAAAGGCAATAATTATCTTGGCCTTGCACTTGAAGATGTCATTAATATCTTCATTAAAAAAAATTGCTGCAAGTACTTTTCAGTACATATATGACCACAAAATCAAAGCCATAAACATCATATTCCCTTGCATATCTCAGCCTCTGTCCCCCCCCCGCCCCCCCCCCCCCCCCCCCCTCTCTCTCTCTCTCTCTCTCCTCTCTCTCTCCTCTCTCTCTCTCTCTCCTCCTCCCCTCCTCTCCTCTCTCTCACACACTACACACGATTATCTATAATAATATCTACTATCCCTCCCTTCTCTCTCTCTCTCACTACTCACCAATCATCTTAACTCTATATCTACTCCCTCCTCTCTCTTCTCTCTCTCTCTCTCTCTCTCTCTCCTCTCTCTCTCTCTCTCTCATCTCTCTCTCTCTCTCTCTCATCTCTCACACACACACACACACACACATACACACACACACACACACACACACACACACCACACACACACACACACACACACACACACACACACACACACACACACACACACACACCACACACACCACACACCGCCATTGCTTACAAAATGACTTCTTTAAGGGAAAAAAGCATAGACATTTTCTTACATTAAACAAATGTATAAAATTGATACAGCCCTCGATGGTTTTTACTGGCAAAGGAATTAAAAGAATTGACTTGCATAGTTAAAAGATTCGACTGGCATAGTTAAAAGAGTCCACTTGCATAGTTAAAAGAATCCTCTTGCATAGATGTTTAAAAATCAATTTTAAGCATTGAGTTTCAATAACAAGAGTCATTCTTTCGCGTAAGCTGTGACTTTTTGGTCTCAGCTTAAAAAAACAACTTTCTGTTTTCTCTGTTCCTTTTCTTCTTTGTCTCTGTATTTGGTGTTTTCATGTTTGTTCTTCCCATTCCTTCACTTTCTTCAGTTTCTTCCTTTTATCTTTTGGTGAAATGGGTTTTTTTGGTTATTGGTTTTCTGCTTTTTTTGTGGTTTGATCGACAGTATTTTTCCTGCTGGTTTAATTTTGTTGTCAATAGAGAGTAGCGTAAGGGAGGCTAGGGCGGGTGTTTTGTGGTTAGGCTGCAATATTGCCACTGGATGTTTTTTTTATCACGACACAAAATGGTTTTTGACACGCTACTTCATTTCAATGAATATAAAAACCCTGTTCCTTTCTTCTCACCCCAAAGCTATTCCAGATCAGATATAAAGTGTTTTAAAGTCACTGATGGTAAGAATAAAAATGATAATATTAAACTAAAATGATATGAATAAAACAAAATATGATATTTCTTCCTAGGATCAATTATTCAAGCCAGAACGGAAAAAGCTAAAACCAAATGAAACGCAGAAACAATACTGTTTCCAGAAAAAGACTATGGTGGTCTTCAACAAAACTTTGTTTTTGTGTTACATTATTTAACAAAAATCCACTACAGTTGAGAGTTTTAAACTCTCTCTCTCTCTATGTTTATGTGTGTGTATGTTTGTGTATGTATGTATGTATGTATGTATGTATGTATGTATGTATGCATGTCATGCTATGATGCATCATGCATCATGCATGCATGCATGCATGCACAATGCATGTATGTATGTATGTATGTATGTATGTATGTATGTATGTATGTATGTATGTATGTATGTATGGTATGTATGTATGTATGTATGTATGGTGTGTGTGTGTGTGCGTGTAGTGTGCCTACCTGCCTGCCTGCCTGCCTGCCTGCCTGCCTGCCTGTCTGTCTGTCTATGTATGTATGTATGTATGTATGTATGTATGTATGTATGTATGTATGTATGTATGTATGTATGATGTATGTAGTAGGTTGTGTGTGTGTGTGCGTGTGTGTGTGCCTCCTGCCTGCCTGCCTGCCTGCCTGCCTGCCTGTCTGTCTGTCTGTCTGTCTGTCTGTCTGTCTGTCTGTCTGTCTGTCTGTCTGTCTGTCTGTCTGTCTGTCTGTCTTCTCTCTCTCTCTCTCTCTCTCTCTCTCTCTCTCTCTCTCTCTCTCTCTCTCTCTCTCTCTCTCTCTCTCTCTCTCTCTCTCTCTCTCTCACCTTATACAATGTGCGTGGTTGTGGGTATGTATGTGTGTGGGCGTGTGCACGCTCCGGGCTGTGTGTGTGTGTGTTCTTTTTATTTTATCTATTCTTTTTATTGTATTTATTTTCTTTATTCTTTTATATCGAGGATGACTGAATAAGTTGTTATATGATTTTTAACACTCAGCCCTCTGTGTATGCGGTTTTGTGAATTTTGTCATCATTTCCCATCAGCACACAAAGGCATACTCTTTCGAAAACCGGAACAGGATTTAATTTACGCAGATGCTCTGCGCATGCGCATGTGTGTTTATGTGTGTGCATACAATCATTAACACATGTGCAGATTCATTTTTGTCTGTGCCAGCTATTAAACTCACTTCCATACAAGTGCTTTAGTATCTAGAGCTCTTGCAGGTCTGTACATGCAAGCCAAATGAAATGTTATATATATGCATGTCATTGTAATGTCATGAGCATGTTTGCCCAAAGGCAGATTTGTTTTGCAATCCCAATCACATGCGTTTAGATACCTTTATAGCACACCGACCGTCTCATTGCTGCCTGATTTCACAGCTAATGATGTTTAAACTGTGAAATTCTGGGTCATGTTAGCGTTGTAATGATGTTTACACTGTGAAATTCTAGGTCATGTTAGCGTTGTAAGGAAGTTAACACTGTAAACTTCTAAGTTGTGTTAGTGTGTGAATTGATGTTTTCACTAGACTAATCAGTCATGCTAGCGTGTTTTTTTTTGCTGCCTCATCTTTTGTAACGTCCTTGTCCTGCTGTTCCCACGCCGCTCATCTCAATCCCCCACCACAGCCATACCCAGATTCGTCATGTCATCCACAGGGTTGGGAGTCCATTGGAAGCCGATCAATATTAGGCTGCCGTGATGCCACCAGCCAGAGGGGCCCTGCACTGGTGCTGTGTCACTTTGGTGGTGTTCAGTGGTGCCTGTTCTGAGCTAACACACGCAGGACACCACCTACTAAGCCCTCTATTTATATTTTTTATTTATTTATTCTTTTATATCGAGTATAATGGAATAAGCACTCATGTGCTTTTTTTCATCCAGTCCCCTCTACTACCGACAGTATTAGCTCAGTTGCGGAGCCAGGCTGAGTGAGTCACCCACCTGAGGTGGTGACCACCACAACCTTCCTCCAGCAACCCCAAAGGCTTTGATAAAAACTCACCACAGGCACAAAAGCGTATGGGGAAATCGAATCTGAGCTCACCATAAGACCAGGGCAACGGTGACTACCGAATCAGAGGCAATTTATAGTACTGGATGATGATCAAGGGACTACTTAATAATAATAATGCATGGAATTTGTATAGCCTATATCTTGTAAAAACAAATCAAAGCCCTTGCATTTGACCTATACAACACACAAGCAATCAATAACAATTTACAGTTTCAGCGAATTCGAATGCACACACACACACACACACACACACACACACACACACACACACACACACAACACACCACAACAACACACGCACGCGCGCGCACACACACACACACACACACACACACACACGCACACACACACACACACACACACACACACACACACACGCCCCCGCGCATGTACTTGACAGGGTTGTACTTTGCACTTACTATCACTATACTATTCCCGCCTCAACCGCGAAAGATACAGACACCCGCAGTGTTGGTCAGATAATTTGAGCAACACTCTCAAAATCGCATCGCATAAAGCGGATGAAGCTCGACTGTGTGGTCCTGGTCTTCCCACTGAGCCCACAGCACACACACTCTGGGTAAGAGCCCCCGAGTCCGAAAAATCCCTATGACTTATACAATTGGAACCCACAACATTTCAGTCCAAAATACCAGATGCACCATTGCACCATGACGTCTGGTAAGATTTCATTGTAAATTCTCAGTCACCTACCTTTGTATGATGTTACAGTGTAAACTTCTCAGTCATGTTAGCGTTGTAATGATGTTTCAGTGTAAACTTCTCAGTCATGTTACGTGTGTAATGATGTTTGCACTGTAAACTTCTCAGTCATGTTAGCGTGTGTAATGATGTTTGCACTGTAAACTTCTGGGTCATGTTACTATCTGTAATGATGTTTATGCTGTAAACTTCACATCTTAGTGTTTGCAAAAGTTCTACACCGTAAACATTACATGTTTGCATTTATATAATAATGTTTATAATATTAACTTCTCAGTCATGTTAGCAAGAGCAACCATGTCGTGTTGTTTACACAGTAAACTTCACATTGCATGTCAGTGTGCATACTGACGTTTATGCTGTAAACTTCATATGTTAGCATGAGCAATGATGTTTACACTGTAAAGGTCACATGTTAGCGTGTGTAATGAATTTTACACTGTAAATATTCTGCAAAAAATGTTCTTGTTTTTTACTCCTTAACCTGTTTTAAATCATTGAGTTGGAAAAAAGAATAAAGCACTGAACAGGCCTTATAGGCCTGTATCTTATTGACAAAGCTTGTTACAGTGTGTTTCCTGGAAATGAATAGTAAATTAAATTAAAATACATATGGGTTAGTGACTGGATATCTGATGATGTAAAGTTTTCGAAAATAAACTGCATATATACATATATGAATGAGTTATTCAACTAGTTCTCATTCTTTAATTTTGAAAGCAATGGAATGAACACTCAAGTGGGTTTTTTTTACATCCTGTCCACGTGTGTATGCAGCTTTATAATTTTGTCATCCGTTCCCACTGGCATACAATGGCTTGCTTTTCCGAAACGTATAACAGGTTTTACGTGTGCACAACCTGTTCTGCATACGTTCTCACACATAAACGTAGCAATCTAACCACTAGGCTATCTGGCCTCTCACATCTGCAGTGAAAGCAGACAATCAAATCTATTTATGTGTGTACTTGTATCGTCATGAAAACGACCATTTCTTGTCCAGCTTTATTGAATGCAGTTTGATATCTTTTCCGCCTGTGGGCTGCTTTAGGCTCTCTAGTTTCTATTATTGACGTGGCTTATGAGGTTTGCAGTATACACTTTTAACCCAGGCTGTGCTTGGTCTCGCTCACAAAGCCTTTGAGGGTGAAAACAGAGAAAGCAGCACTGTCATGTCCCAATGTACCGCTGTTATCTATCGTTGGAGCAAATGTCAACAATGATTCTATGAATATAGGTCTATATGCATATCTGCATATTGCTGGTAGAAAGCATGTCCAATATAATAATAGTACGATAATTATGCATACTTGCGAACAGGTATTTTTGATATCTAGGTCATGAATGTGTACGGATGTGTCCTACATAGAGATAATCCAATGCGTGCATGTTTACGCCTGCGTCTGTATATTTATGCACATGATTCATTTCATGCATTTAGTATGTCTGCTTCTGTGTATGGAGACAAGCCCCCCCCCCCCCCCCCCCTCCTCCCATATGTGCTTGCTTGTGTAGGTTTGTGTCTGGATATGCAGACGACGTCTTTTCCACTACATACGTGCATGCGTGTGTGCGTTCGTGCGCGTGTGCTTGCGTGTGCATGCATGTGTGTGTGTGTACGTGTG